>CM060688.1:61709261-62294261 GCA_030686995.1 Artemisia argyi
TTCTCTCTCACTTAACCCTAAAAACCTCCATTAAATCTAAAAAGTCGCCTGCCGCCTCCTCCCGATCTGGTGTCTTCGAAAATAATAATAATTTTGTTAATTACTGGTGTTGATTTTAATTCGTACAGTACACGAAATAACCTACTCTTTGTTCATTACTTGAGTTGTTTCGAGATTCCAATTGAGAAGAATATATTTTCAGTGGTCCAGGTTTGTAGCTATCTTGATTTGTTTAAATATGATTGATTTGTTTTATGTTACAGTAGTAACAAAACTTGGTCAAATATAAGTGCTCTTAATATGTTGTTTTCGATAATGAATCATAATGGGTGTCGATCTCTTTTTTCACATATTTTGCTATAGACGAAGGTATAGAAAACATTGATTTTCTAGATCCGGAAGATGTCATTGTATTTTAATCAAATATTTAAGGTTCGGTTCTCTACCAATCTTGCTAATTGTTGTTACTATTCGATTTGTAATTTTTTTTCTTTTTTATACATATATATGTTTCAAGACTTTTTTTATATCGAGTTTCAAGATTACCAGGGATATAAGCTTTTTGTTTGGTCTAATGGTTTAATGTTTCACATGTTTGGCTTAATATTTGGGTCATGCAAGGACTCTCCAATTGGTAAATACAGTTACTTTTTAGAGCCTACCACTAGAATCTGATTTTTGTATTGAAATGTTGGTTTGTGATTTCTTATATATGACAAATGAGATAGAACCAGCTACATACGTATATCTTATCATTGTGGTTGTAGAAATCTAGAAGAAATAATGTCCCAATCATGATACATATCTACTTTGTATTTTCTACATTATCCAAAAGATATCGAACTTTATGGTTAGCAAAATGCAATAAACAAAAGGAGAAGACAATCACGGGTGAGCTTATTAGAATGTTCATCTTAAATATCTAGGCATTTGATATACGAGTGGCCGATCAAAAACTTCTAGTAGCGTGCATATGTGTTTTAAGAAAAGTGGTGTGCATATATGTTTTAAAGAATTTGATAAGAATCTCAAAGTACACATGTGTTTTTTTTTTAATGTGGACACTTATGTTTTTGAAGGAGGACATGTATGTTTTGGGAGGACATGTATGTTTTTGAAGACGGACATGTATGTTTTAAATTGTGCATATGCATATTATATTGTGCATATATGTTATCCTAGTTATTGTGATTAAATTTAGTTTCATATTTATTTGTTGTTTAGTTGATTTTGTGTATACACTTTCCAGATTGATGAAGATAATGACCATTGAAGACCTAGAAGTTGATGAACACATATATACATGAAGATCATTTACGATTTTTGAAGCGATGTGATTATTGCATATGTGTTTTTGTATTCGTAATTAATGAAATGTAAAATATGAGTATATGCATCTTATTTTTTTTACAAAGGTCCATATTTTTATTTGTATTTTTAGATTATATTTAAATTAATATTGAATTTTATGTATATTAGTTATATTTCTACTTTGTTATAAATTTACATTTTTAAAAAAAGAATAGATACACCTTACAATTTGAAAAATATACATGTTAAAAAAATTATATCAAAAATTAAAATAAAATAATTTATTCTAAAAAACAAAACACATATGCACTGAATAATTAAAAAACATGCATGATAAAAAAATAGACACGAAAATTAGTGGTGATAAAAAACGAGAATTACTAAAAAACAAAAATAAAATGAAAATGTCTTTTACTATTATACCCTTTTGAATTAAATAAAAATAACAAAATGCTATGGAGCATTTAAATGATGTACATTGTGTATTATTAGTTGTAAAGAGGTGGTTCTCGCAGTTCTTGCACTTAAAATGGTTCTCATAAGAAAGAGACCCTATATATATATATATATATATATATATATATATATATATATATATATATATATATATATATATATATATATATATATATATATACTAGTTTCTAAGCCCGCCCGATGGGCGGGCATGACTTGTAATTTAACATATATTTTGTTTATTATGTAGCAATATGAAAGTGACATTGGATTGATTGATGTGCGCACATGACTTATTATTATCGTTGATATATTTTTGTATAGCGTAAGAAGGGTGATAAAGAATGGTTGGAAAAGTGGACATGGGGAAATTTGGCTCGCCCTATGGGCGGTCTACACTTATGAATATCGTTGAAAAAAATAAGTTAACGAAAAATTAAGAACCAAACTTTGATCTCTACATGGACCAATACGCTTAAAAAAAGTTTTATTTTTTCCTATTTAACTTGCAATAAATAACCATAAATTAAGTAAACTTTGTGTCTAAGTTAACATGATACTGAAAATTATCCCAAAAGAATGTTTCAAAGCCAACCCGTGCGACTCATTATGGCATATTTTTAACAGAAGATTAACATAAAGTTTACTGCCCAATTTTCATTTAGGTTACAAAGTGGAACATACCATATGAATTCGAGTATGTGATATTTATTTCCAACACAGAGCAAACACTAATTCTAAAATCACTTCGGTCATCAAAGTTAATTAATAAAAGGGCTAAGGAATCAGCTGATCATATTATTATGTACAAAATCCAGCATCCCACTTGTATGTATTACATTGTTTAAGATAGTTGTTGATGTATGTTGTTATATTGCATTGGTCTTTTTATGGCTTAGATCTAAAGGCATTTGAACTTTCTTACTTGTAATTTACATGACTTGGCGAGCTGGTGTTTGGATTTAAAAATAAAAGGCGCAGGTCATGGCTTGAAGTTGAACCAAACTATTGATAGATATGTAAACTTAAACATACATCTATAAACATAGAATTACAAACCATTTTCTTTCTGGTCGTGTTTGGTACTTCACTGTAGTTGATGAGGAAGCTATGAAGAGAAGGTTAGATGATTATAAAATAAGATAAACAGGGAAGTTGAGGGAGAGGCAAAAGAATCTTACTCCACATTTGATGTATGACATGCACGTGTCCATTTTATCTATTCTGGCTACGAATAGTACATTATGAGATACCATTAATTTGTTACTGTAGAATAAGTAATAATCTAATATCTAAGTCTTGTAGATGATTTCAAGTCTAATGGATGAAAAAATTTGTTTTTTCTTATTATCCTGGTTTAGTATAAAGATCCGATGCAACATTTGTGACATTTAATATCCTGAAGACCTTTCGGCATTCAAAAGGTATGTCGATGAAAATCCAGGAAGACATACCAAAATACGTAGACAATGCATGTTGACCTTGGTCGAACGAATCATTCGTTCCTGCATGTTTATTTGCAACATGGCGTGATCCCATATGGTGGTTTTCAGAAGGACGGGCGTTTGAGAGATCATAACAAAAGAAAAGACCTAAAAGGCATATGGAAAAAAATGAAGCAAATATAACAAATTACAAACAAAACTCGGGTGCACCTTGGCTCTTCCCGACACTTGTCAGTACATTTTAAACCAACATCGAACGAATTAGAAATTTAAAATTATGAGGAACAGATATTAAATTCATTTCAATCAAACAATGTTTAAAAAATTAACTAAAATCTGAAGAATCTTACATTGCTTTTAAACATTTGTTGTGTCTAATCTACTCGCAGTCAGTAGAGCAGATCCCTCATCATGCATGCCAAATCTCAGGAAGTTTGCAGATTTCCCCCACCATGTTGTATATCCCTTCCACAACAACATTGATTTTCTTCTCAGGTATATGTGTTCTTGGTTGTCCATCAGCAATATTTTTCTCTCAATACATTCTCCAAATGGGTATAGGTGCTGCAAACAAAAGTATGGTCTTCAGAAAACGAAACATATACATAAATATACAAAGGTCTCAGAGAGCATATTGAATTAAGCATTGTAAATGAAATGAATCAACATGTACAAAACTTTATGTTGAAAATACTCTAATTGAAGCACCCGACCCTCAAGCACTATCAATAGAGTTATGGTTTAAAGAAACACTGATTATTAATCCTCCATGTGGAAAATCAAATAAAGCATCAGATACTATACTTAAACATTTCACTTATATTACTAATGATAAGTTGGACATACTCTTCCAATCAAGACATGAAGGATAGCAGAATTAGTGACATAACCTATGCCAGTAACTAAAGCTACTTGTTTACCAAAATCATCCTCACCCTCAGGTTTGTCATCATGTTCATTGTTGATTCTATTAACTGGTACCATAAGCCAATCTCATTTGATAGCTCGACCAATTAAACTCCAAGGCTCTTGCAAGAATATCTGTAAACATGTACCCTTGTTATATTTGACTCTTTAATGTCAACGTATTGGATTGGGTTCTTATAGGGAGGTGAATATTATTTGACAGTCAAAATTATTTAATTGATATCAAAAAGTGGAGCTTATTTGAGGTCTTGTTGGCTTAATTATGTAAAATTATTTAAGGGAAATCTGTTAATACTTAAGCTCTTCTATATAAGCTAACCAAAACACTTCGTAATAAATAAGTCTGAGATAACTTTATTAAAAATAAGTATATGAAGAACAGATGTTCAGTTGAATGTGAAACAAACCTCAAACCATTCTAAACAATTAAGAGCGGAAACATTCAAGAGCAGGTCATGATTAACTTTTGTGATATGGCGAAAAGCGCGCCACATAACCATCGGCTCCCAGCTCAACCCAAGAGTAGTTTCAAGAACATTACTGGCTATCACAAGCTTCCCTTTTGACCAATGCCACTGAAAATGCTTTAGATCTCCAGATTGAATGTCAATATTCAAGATATCATTGAAAGTAGTTAGTAAAGAAACCTTCAAGTTAAAGGAATGAATGCACGACTCATTTAGTTCTATAACAAACTTGAATGTCTAACATAAAAAACAATCTTTAGAATCATAACAAACCATGAAAAATACCAAGTGCCGACTTACTCCAGGATTAAGAGATTGTCACTTACTTGTCAAAAATTATCTATTTAATTGATAGGTACCCAACCCCCCTCATCCATGTTAGACCTCAAAAAGATGTGGCCTGATTTGTGGATCCTTGAATATTGCCCAACTAGATACATTGGTCAAACTTATAGCTCTGAAATCAGAGGAAACTTTCATATCTAAGTCTAACACTATAGTAAGACTTCAACAATGAAAATTAAAAAGCATATCCAAACATTATTTCTAACAGGCAGAACTAATATAATATTATATCATTAACACCCTTCAAAGTGGCCTAATCACCTTTAAATCGCACAAAAAAAGTTCCAGAATCCGGAGCAATTTGCACGCAACTGGGGCTTCCCATTTGATCAGCTGCGTGAGTAGGTAGATCCGCAGGTTCTTGACGAATGATTCCTGTGGCAAAATCCAACACGACTGGCCTATATCCTATAGGTGCACATAATGTCACAAAAATATTGTGCAAGTTATGAGGTAACAAAAAATATATGAACCTGTTAGAAAAAAGAGTATAACAATGACCTTGGGATAAGGAAGCAATTGGAAAGTCATGTTCCATATGCATATCAGTAGGTGTGTAACAGCAAACGTTGTTGTTTCTGGTTTTTTGCTTTCCTTTGTTATTAACCCCATTTGTGGCAGCAGGGCAACGCTTCATGAACCTACGTTGACAGAACCAACGCCCAAATGTGTGTTTGAGCAGTATGCCCCATCAGTAGAAGCGTTTGTAGCATGCATTGACTCAAATCATTTTATTATTTTTGACCATATCTAATGATACTAATTTTAGTATATACTACAAAAGGAACTAAAACATTATTACCTTAGGACGTTTGAGGACGTTAAGATGTTTAAAGAGGCAAAACAGTCTCCCAAAGACCCTCTAGTGTATAGTGATAAGTTCTTGCCCTTCGTAGAGTTGCTGCATATATTGTTGAAAGTCTGATGCTTTCCTACGAGACATTACACCTTTTTCAAAATTTCGCCAATTGATATCATTGAAGATCGGCTCATTTGAATGGACATTAGAAAATCTTGAATATCCTGTTGAAAGTATAAAAAATGCTCAAATGATCTTCGAGAAAGTATAACATAATTAAATTCATCTTCTAAATGCTTGTGCATTCATATTCAAGCTCCATTGTTGCATTCATGACAAAGAAAGAAGTATGACTCAAAGACTTTGCTACATCACTCTTCATTGCTAGAAAATGAGATTGGAAAAGATGAAGCAATAGTCACAGACTGTTAAACTAGTACTAAGTGGGTGTTTGGATGTGCGCTTTGAACGTGATTATCTGATAAAAAAAAGAAATATCTGAATAAAAAACAGGCATTAGCCTGTTTAAAATTGGGACATGTCTATGTGTGTGTGTTTGGTGAATTTAGAGACTGTGTCCTGTTGCATTTTATCACTTTGAGGTAGCCGCATAGCTGATGTGCCAACCGCTGCATGAGTATTAATTGAAACAATCACAAAACTATAACCATCTGTACATACCAGCAAGTATGCATTAACAACTTGTCACCCAATGTGTTCACTTACGTGTAGGTAAAGCATCAAAAGAACAGAAAGCCTCACACTAACAACCGATGGCAGAACCTTTTAGAAAGATCTAACATCATTTTGGAGCTGAACAAAATAAGTTGAGCATGATCTTCAGTATCTGCTCAAGCATTTGAGTGCCACTTGATTCAGTGGTTTCCACCAGGAGTGCTTGGAACGGAAATGGAATATCAATGCCAATCTGAACAAAAACATCCAATCCAAATAATGTACATACGCTTATAGAATTTCAATCCCTTTAAACTCCAAAGGAAAGCAACAGTTCATTTTAAGGTAACATAGACGAAGTTTTAAGAGACAAGCATTGGCTTTTTCTATAAAACAAATTCAAATAAGACCAACTTTTATACCCCTTCAATCCAAGTTTAACTGTGTCCAATCGCAACTATTGGAGCAATACATGATATCAAGTATACATATATTAATTTATTCATACCAACTATTTTATTACAAAAATCTTCGATAACTTTCAAAAGGCATAGTCTCAAAATACTTTCAATTAGTGAAAACCCATATCAATTAAGACCCATGTACTAATACCCATGATGACAAGAAACAACCAATGATCAATGACAAACCAGTATCCTCGCATAATCATATATGTTATACATGTTTTAGATATATACTATTAGTTTTTGTATAGTGAAAACTCATATCAATATATAGATAATAATCACAGCAGATTTAATATAGTATATATCAATTTATTAGCTAACAATGACGTACTGATCATAATAGTTTAAATAGCTTATGACATCTCATGAGATTATCACAGACAATGTTTCCTCTAAAAAAACAAAATAATGAACGACACGTTCTGATAGTTCGAACGAAAATAATGAATAGTGAAAGTAATATTACCTTTACATTTGTTGATCGTTAAGCTCTAAACCTAACCACTTCAAGATTCATTGTTTAAACCAGCCACAGCCATATCTTTTAGATTGACCTGCAATGTATAAACAACACATTTAGAGGATACACAAAAAATATATATGATAACAGAAGACATTGGCTGCACTCTACTGTTGTTGCTGCTTGTGGCTCATATGGCTTGTTGTATCACATTGTTACTATCAATGCAAAAATCAAACATTAACAGAATCTGCATAAGCGTGAAAATAAAACATCATTAGTTAATTGTGTGAACTTCAACATATTAGGGTTTATAGGAAAAAAAATAGAGAGAGTTGACATGTGGAATAGAATGATATTAGGGTTTTGATTTTTTTTAAAGAATGATACAATGAATGAATCGGCCTATATATTGTGCATAATCTATTTACCCAAAATCTAATCATAGAGGTTTATAAATTAAGTGTTGCAAAATATAAAACAAAATAGATGTTGGTTTAGTGGTTATCAAGTGGTTAAGATGCAACATAACATCTGGAAGGTCTTGAGTTTGAATCCATGCAAGATTTTTTTAAAATCCAAATTTAATCTTGTTAGATGGTTTAGTTGGCTTTAATGGAAAATTGGAATTTAATCTTGTTACAATAAATCTGAAAAAAAATTACTAAATCCGGGAAAAAAATTAACACAAATTATCTTTGCTGACTGGACATAAAATTGCTTACATGGCCAGAATGTGATGACATGGCGGCTATGACAATTACATGGCAATGAGGTGGCAATGAGGTGATTTATCTATGTGTAATGCCTCCTGTTATATATATATATATATATATATATATATATATATATATATATATATATATATATATATATATATATATATATATATATATATATATATATATATATATGTATATATATATATATGTATATATATATAGAGTGAGGATCACGTGCGGATACAAATTTTTAGTGCGGACGTGCGGATGGATCTGGACCGCCCATTCCAGATCTGATCTTGACTTTTTGTAAAAAAGTCAAGATCTGACGCTAATATTACGGTACCAATTGATCATGAAAACGATTTTTTTGATTTTTTTCCTTCTCAGCGATCCTTACTCTAGTTGTGTTCTTTTATTTTTTTATTTTTTCAGATTTTTCTGAGCACTTTTTTCTTTTTTGATTATGAGTGCTAATGTGATATTAACGATATTATGAGTGGTACCGTGATATTAAGTTTTTTTACATGTAAAAATGAACCGTGATATTATGATATTAAGAAAAAGTTAAAGTGATATTAAAAAAAATTAACTTTGATATTAAGAAAGCATGATAGTTACGGCGATATTAACAATTTTTATTAAGAAAAAGTTTTTACGATATTAAAAAAGTTATTGTGATATTAAATTTTTTATTAAAAAAAAAGTTTTCAGAATCTGATTTTGACTTTTTTACAAAAGTCAAGATATGATCTTGACTTTGTCAAGATCAGATCTTGACTTTTGTAAAAAAGTCAAAATCAGATTCTGATATCACAATACCTTTGACGATGAAAACGATTTTTTTTGAATTTTTTTTCAGCGATTCTTAATTATTTGTCGTCCTCTTTATTATTTTTTTTTTTTAATTTTTTCAGATTTTTTTGAATTTTTTTCAGAAAAAAAGCTAATACGATAGTAACGATCTTAAAAAAAGACGGGATATTTACGATATTGCCACTCCACCTTTTTCAGATGGTTGACTAGATGGAGGGCTGAGATTCGGCCGTACCATCCGCGCTAAAAGACAAAAACGTACCTGATCCTCACCCTATATATATATATATATATATATATATATATATATATATATATATATATATATATATATATATACACACACACACACACACACACATATGCCAGAAGAAAAGGCCAAGGACATTGCAATTTGTGGATGGCATGGTTTAGAGCTCCATGGGGAGTTAGGATTGTGTTATGAGTTGTTTTGGTACCATTCTTTGAGCACAAGGCTCCTGTAAGTCTCATTTTTGCATTCTCTATTGCATTTCACTATAGCATCTGCTTATTTGTTCTTATTTGCATTCTCTATTGCATTTAAATAATTAATAATTAGTAATTAATTAATATTAAATAATTAAAAAGTAAAAAAAAATATTTTCTTTTTTTTTAAATTTTCTTTTGTCATTAGGTTCATAAAAAGGTAATTTTCATCACCTTAGGATTTTTACTACTCTGATTTCACTTTTTATTTTGCTCGTTTACGTGTAATTTAATTTAAACACGCGTTTCTAGGTTTAATTACGTTTTAGGGTTATCTGATTCTCAGTAATTGTTAATATAGTGTTTTTAAGTCATTCTCATTTATATTCTCTTAGTACAATCTCCATAATCAAATTCTTGATCTTTCTGTCAAATCACCCGATCACTCAAATGTTCACAAATACAATTGCACACCTCGCTGGGACTTAACGACCCAGGGATTCCCTACACTTCACCGGATTATATCTTGCACTTTCTCCTGGGTTGACCTATTGACCACACCTGGTTGATTGGTTGGTTTGGGAGGAGTCAAATTTTGGCGCCGCTGCCGGGTAGGTTGCTACCTATTTGAAAACGTTTAGAGATTAGTGATTTTTCTACCCGTCATTGTATAAACCCCACCACTTTTCTAAATTTTAATCAAAACACAAAAAAGTCATTAACACTTTTCCTAAAGTGTTAACAACACCAAACAAATCAAAAAACAAACAAAACTAATCGTAACGTTTCCTATCTCGGATTTCTTTTAGGTGATTCTAAAAGGAATACGATTTTTGTTAACGAAACAATACCAAAAATATTTCCAAAAGCTTTTCACCCATACACAAAAAGGCAAAAACATTTTGTTTTCTTGTTAATAAATTACATAAAAGACACTATCGAGAACCAAGACAGAATACTACCTAACTGGGGGTATGAACATTAATAAGTTCCCAAACTAAAGATTAAAACTTGCCATTGTATCCTTGTGAATTGGTGTACCTTTTTCAAAGAAGCCATTCATTTGTGATTATTGGTTTAAGTTCACTGTTGTTTTGCCTTGATTTTGTTTTGATTGATTTTGTCCTTAGTACATGCGCACTCGTTCTACTAGGTCTACGAGCCCATTATGTGAGCTTGTGAGAATTCCTCGAAGACATCGTAGACGTTCTGCACCAACAGTCGAATCTGAGATCCGTACTGTTTCCACATCTGCTGTTATCATGGCGGAAGACCGCCCCATGAATGAGCTTTTCCAAGCACCCATCGAGGGTTACGGAGATGCTTTCGTTGTTCTTGCCATCGTGGCTGATAATTTTGAGCTCAAAATCGGGTTACTGAATCTTGTAACCTCAAGTCAATTCTATGGTTTTGAGAGGGACGATCCTCATGCTTACATTCGATGGTTTAACAAAATCACGTCAACCATCAAATACAAGACGTCAGAAGTAATCAAACTTCTTCTCTTCCCATTTTCCCTCGAGGGACAAGCTTGGATTTGGCTTGAAAAACAACCCCCTCGTTCAATTGAAACATGGGAAGATTTGGTCAAAAAATTTGTGAATGAATTCTTCCCACCTTCTAAGACCACGAGTCTTAAAAACGAAATCACCAAATTCACCCAAAAATATGATGAATCATTCGGTGAAGCATGGGTTCATTTTAAAGAATTACTTCGCAAATGTCCTCATCATGGTTTCTCTGAGTTGATGCAACTCGATACTTTCTACAATGGTGTGAGCCAAGCTGATCAGGATTTTATCAATGCCTCCGCGGGAGGTAATTTTTTTGAGTAGAACCACAAAAGAAGCTTTAGCTATCATCGAGAACAAGTCTAAGGTCCGCTCTACATGAAGCAAGCCGGTTGTTTCTCAAGTGAGTGCTGGTCCTTCCACTTCATCATCTATGAGTCAATCTAGCACCGATGCTAAGATTGACAAGCTCACTAAAGCTATTCAAGCTTTGGTTCTCTCCCAACAAAAGAAAGTCTCTTTTCTACAAACCTCTCCACATGCTGAGGTTAAGAAAGTGGAAGTCTGTGTCACTTGTGGTGGCCCTCATGCATATTACAATTGTACTGCCACTGATGGTAATCCATATAAAGATGATGCAATAGCAGGGACTTCTAATCAAGGAGGTAACCAATACCGTCCTTCAATGGACCCGAACTATCGTCCTAACCATTACCCTAGACCACCCGGGTTTACTCAAAACCAAAATGTCCAAAACCGTAACCAAAACCAGAATCGAATGAACCAAGGTTTTCAAAACCAAGGGAATTTCAATCAAGGTCAAGGTTTTCAAAATCAGGGTTTCCAAAACCAAGGTTTCCAACACCAAGGAAACTTTAACCGAAACCAAGGTCAGGGTAATTTCAACCAAGGGTATTTTCATGGAAACAACAACCAAAATCAGGGGAATTTTCAAAACCAAGGTTCCAAGCCGAACAACCAAGCTCCAAATTTTCCTAACCAAACTCAAGCCATCGTTCCAACTGGACCATCATCTGATGAGTTGTTGAAATAATTCATGAAATCCCAAGAAGAAATGAACAAGTTGTTGGTCAGTCAAATCTCTGAAATCAAAAAGTCTTTAAATGATCGACCCTTGGGCTCAGGTACTTTACCTAGCAACACGATCGCTAATCCGAGGGGCAATGCAAAGGCGATCAGAACCAGAAGTGGTGCTTCATATAATGAACCCACGATTCCTACTACCTCTTCTTCCTCTCCTCTAAAGATAGTGGAACGTGAACCTGAGGTGACAAAGGACAGGGTGCAATCTACTAGCCCACAAAGTACCGCACACGTCCATCCTCAAGTTGTACCAGAAAACAGATCCAAACCTGGAGTTGTCTTTGAACCACATGAAACTCCAGTTGAAAACCTTAGATCCAAAACTTCTATTCCTTACCCATCATGTTTAAATGAACAAAAGCTCCTCGAAAATGCTAGTCATCAAATGGACAAATTCTTTCAAATCTTCCAAGATTTGCATTTTGACATAAGCTTCACGGATGCTATCATCTTGATGCCCAAATTTGCATCAACAATCAAAAACTTGTTAAGCAACAAGGAAAAGCTGTTCGAAATGGCTAGAACTCCATTAAATGAAAACTGCTCAGCAGTTCTATTGAAAAAGCTTCTTGAGAAGCTTGGAGACCCCAGAAAGTTTCTCATTCCTTGTGTTTTTTCGGGTATGGTTGAATGCTTTGCCTTGGCCGATCTTGGAGCAAGCATTAACCTGATGCCTAATTCAGTGTGCAAGAAACTTTCTCTTCCCGAACTTACTCCTACCTGCATGACTCTTGAGCTTGCCGATTGTTCAATATCTCGTCCACTTGGCATTGCTGAGGACGTATTCGTGAAAGTAGGAAAGTTCCATTTTCCAGCTGACTTTGTGATTGTTGACTTTGATGCAGATTCGAGGGTTCCTCTAATTCTTGGAAGTGGATTCCTTAGAACGGGTCGTGCTCTCATTGATGTCAAGAGATCACATTACGTGTGGGTACTGAAGCAATCACTTTTAACCTTGATCAAACTTTAAGGTACTCCTCAAATTATGACTCTAAGTCGGTTAACCGAATAGATGTCATTGACGTTGCCTCTGAGGAGTACGCTCAAGAAATTCTTGGTTTTTCTGATGATTATCTGAGTGGCAATCCCACTCCATCCTCTCAACCTATAATCGCCAATTCTTATCCTTCCCTCACTCCGTTTGAGGGAAGTGACTTCATCCTTGAGGAAATAGAGGCCTTTCTCAAAAGTGATTCAATTCCCGATGGAATTTATAACCAAGAGATTGACCCGGATAGGGATATCCTTCTCCTTGAGAAGTTGCTTAATGAAGATCCCTCTCCTCTTCCTGTTCTACCAAAAAAACTTCATAAAGAGGAAATCAAATATGTTGAGAAAACTGATGAATTTCCTGAGGTCGAACTCAAAGACTTACCACCTCATCTCGAATACGCATTTTTGGAGGGTAATGACAAATTACCCATCATAATCGCAAAAGATTTAAGTGATGAGGAGAAAACTGCACTCATAAAGGTTCTAAAGTCATACAAGCAAGCCATTTGATGAGGCGAAAAATGAACCACTTTTAGGGGGTCATTTAAGCCCGGAATTGAATTTATTTGATCAAATATTGCCCTAAATCGTTCCTTTTGTGATTTTAGGTACTTTGGGAGTGAAATCTGGAAAAGGAAGCAATTCGGACATTTTTGGAGCATAAAAGTGAAGAAAACGACAAAGATTTAATTTTCCATGCTGGGAACAGTGTGTGACGGCGTCAAGAGTATTTTCCTGACGGCGTCAAGAGTAAAGATCATGACAACCCAGTACAGAAATGAAGGCGTCACAAGGAAGAGCGTCAAGAGTTAAATGTGTGACGGCCTAGAAAAATGGAATACATGACGGCGTCAGATGTAGATCAAGGCATTCCGAGAATTCTTTTGGCGGCGAGATGATGGCGTCACAAGGTTTTTCTTGACGCCGTCAGCCTTTAATATCTATATATAGTTTTCTAATTTTCATTCATTAGAGAGGAAGAAGTTTGGAGAAACCCTAAGGCCGAACCATATACGTATTTTACAGCTTTTTCAAGGGTTTTCAGCCCTTGAACCCTTACATGTGTTATTGAGATAAGTATTCTTTTAATTCAATCAATATGTCTATGTGTTGGTTGTCTATATCTTGTGCTTGTCTTGATTCCACCATGCTAGGCTAGATTTATCTTGTGTTTGCTTAGATCTAATGAAACCTAGATGTTGATTATGTGTTGATTACTTGTTTATGGTTGTATTGGATGAATGATTTCAATGTTAGGCTTAAGAAAACTGGCAGATCTCCAAATGGTAACATGCTTGAACGTCTTAGGAAACATGAACCGATGTGTACTAGGTTTTATTGGTTGTATTTAATGCATGAGTAAATTCTAATGATCCCATGTTAGGAGCTTCTTAGCCGGCTCGACATAGGAGTGAAGTAGGCATTCATAGGATTGGGGAGTTAAGTACGCCACCCCATGAATGGTATTAAGGAATACAATCCGTCATCCACGCAACTATAACAAGTAATTAACGTGTAAAAGATATCTAGGGAGTAATGAAATCTAAGTAAACACATTTCTCCACTTATTGCTCACAACCTTAGTTTAATTTAGTTTTATTTTCATTTCTAGTATTCTATTTTGATTGCATCTTTAGTATTGGGTTAGTTGACTAGCAACTAATTCCGCCCATATCCTTCAAAACCTGAGATTTTAACTTGCTTTCTAAAAAATATAAAAATACAAAAAGAATCATCCCTCATCTCTAGAACTAGTATTTAGGTTTTCTAATACTAGCGACACTATTCCTAGCTGAACGATCAATCCCCCGGTACTTGTCATTATACTATACTACATCGATCAGGTACACTGCCTGGTGAGGGTTGTAAGCTTCTCGAGATTCCTCGAGAGGTAAAGCCTGGTGCAATCCCTACGCATCACCATTGCTTGGAAACTTTCCGACATAAAGGGTATTAACCCAGAATTTTATACACACAAAATCTTAATGGATGATGACTTTAAACCCGCAGTTCAACATCAAAGAAGGGTCAATCCTAAAATCCACGAAGTTATCAAACAAGAGGTTCTCAAACTGCTTGATATTGGATTAATTTACCCTATCTCTGATAGTCCTTTGGTGAGTCCCATTCACTGTGTTCCTAAGAAGGGTGGCATAACTATTGTCACGAATGAAGAAAACGAGTTGATTCCAACTCGATTGGTATGGGCTGGCGTGTATGCATCGATTATAGAAAACTAAACGAAGCCACCCGTAAAGACCATTTTCCTCTAACTTTCATGGATCAGATGCTCGAGAGATTGGCGGGGAATGAGTACTATTGTTTCCTCGATGTCTTCTCCAGTTATTTTCAGATTCCCATTGATCCGCAGGATCAAAAAAAAACTAACTTCACATGCCCTTATGGAACTTTTGCCTACCGTCATATGCCATTTGGCTTATGCAACGCTCTTGACACATTCCAAAGGTGCATGATGGCTATATTCCACGACATGATTGGGAAAAAAATGGAGGTGTTTATGGATGACTTCGTTCCAATCTTGTCTCTCCCATTTGGAAAATATGCTAAAACGTTGTGAAGACACAAATTTGTGTCTCAATTGGGAGAAAAGCCATTTTATGGTCAAAGAGGGCATTGTCATTGGCCATAAAATCTAAAAGAACGGGATTGAGGTAGATAGGGCAAAATTTAATGTCATTGCTAAATTACCTCATCCCACTACCGTCAAAGGTGTTGGGAGTTTTTTGGGTCATGTCGGTTTCTATCGTAGATTTATTCAAGATTTGTCCAAAATCGCCCGGCCTATGATCCATCTCCTCGAGAAGGATGCTCCTTTTATCTTCTCACTCGAGTGCATTGAAGCTTTTCAAACTTTGAAGAAAAAGCTCACTGATGCACCGATTCTTGTTGCCCACGATTGGGACCTGCCCTTTGAGCTTATGTGTGATGCTAGTGACTTTGCAATAGGTGTAGTCCTGAGGCAATGCAAAGCCAAACATTTTCAGCCGATACACTATGCGAGCAAAACAATGACCGAGGCTCAAAGTCATTACACCACTACGGAAAAAGAATTATAAGCAGTGGTGTATGCCTTTGAAAAGTTTCGGCCATACTTAATATTGACAAAATGCATAGTGTATATGGACCACTCGGCTTTAAAGTACCTCTTTGCAAAACAAGATGCAAAGCCGAGATTACTCCGCTGGGTTCTTCTCCTACAAGAATTTAATATCATCATACATGATAGATAAGGAGTTGAGAACCTAGCTGCTGATCACCTCTCCCGTCTAGAAAGCCCCACCAAGATGTTTTTGAGAAGAAGGAAATTAATGAAACCTTCCCTCTTGAGACACTTAATATGGCTTCCTTGAGTGGAGATTCTACTACCCCATGGTTTACTGATTTTGCAAATTACCATGCGGGTAACTTTGTGGTGAAAGGGATGTAGTCCCAACAGAAGAATAAGTTCTTCAAAGATGTGAAACATTACTTCTGGGACGACCCCTACTTATTCAAAATTTGTGCGGATCAAGTCATCCGGCGATGTGTTTATGGTCAGGAAGCTATTGATATTCTTGAGGCTTGCCATGCTGGACCTACTGGGGGACATCATAGTCCCAATTACACCGCCAAAAAGGTGTTTGATTCTGGATTCTATTGGCCCTCGATCTGTAAAGATGCCGACAACTTACGGGAATATTTCTAAGAAAGATGAGATGCCACAAAATGAAATTCAAGTTTGTGAAATCTTTGACATCTAGGGCATTGACTTTATGTGGCCGTTCCCATCATCTCGAGGAAACAAATACATACTCGTGGTTGTTGACTACTTGTCAAAATGGGTTGAAGCAAAAGCATTACCCACCAACGATGCTCTAGTTGTTGTGAAGTTCTTGAAATCTCTTTTTGCTAGATTTGGAAAGGCATGTCATTTACCGATCGAGCTTGAGCACAAAGCCTATTGGGACTTGAAGCATGCAAACTTCGATCTTCAGACAGCGGGTGATCACCGCAAGGTTCAACTAAACGAATTAAATGAACTTCGTGATCAAGCATACGAGAATTGTTTGATCTACAAAGAAAAGATTAAGAAGATTCATGACTCAAAATGATCGAGTCCTTATTTTCAATTCAAGATTGAAGATTTTCTCTGGGAAGCTAAAAACCCGCTGGTCTGGACCATTCACTGTAGCAAAAGTGTTTCTGTATGGAACCGTTGAGTTGTCTCAACCTGACGGTCCTAACTTTAAAGTGAATGGTCATCGATCGAAGCACTACTTTGGAGGGGACATACCACCCATAGTTATCCCAGATCTCCAAACATTCCTCACGAACCAATGAATTCGGGATCGAGTCAAGCTAGTGACTCGGTAAACAAAAACATTAGCAATCACATGGGTTTTTAACCATGTTTCTGACTTCTCTCTTCTTTCTAATAAAGTGACGAGAATGGGGCAACCTCTTCTGCATCTGTTGTTTGGTTGTGTTGTGTTTGTACCAGTAATTTTCCTAAAGTATGTTGGCTCTCGTGCTCGTATTTATGTCCTTACTCCACTCGAGTCTCATGCTTCATTGTTCAAGAATTCTGATATCCTTAACTAACGTTATCTTTTGGCATACTTCATAAACGGCCTTAGATACAAAGTAGGATGACCCTCGCCCATGAAACATTAAGGACAATGTTTAACTTTAGTCTGGGGGGTATCTTCAATTTGACTTGCACCATTTCGTCAGAAAAGTACAAAAAAATGAGAAAATTTGAAAATTTTCTACAAAAATATAATAAGTTTTGACACTTTGTTTTGACTTTCCGCTGGGTAGAGTAGGAATAGAAATTTCGACCTGACCGGGCGTGTTGAGCCCTAGGTTGTTTCCTTAACTTTTTAGGCTAAGCATCCGCAGATCTCATTACTTGAGATTTTAAATTTGCGGAGAACGAGAAATGATAGTAAAGTCATTAGTGTGATTAGATGCTAAACATAGAATAGTTGGATTTCTTTAGAGCTCATAACGGTTACTTGTAGTCCTTGCTCCCGCAAGATTAAAAACCCAAAATAAAATAATTAGAATTACGCATTTTCAAAAGTTGTCTAAATTACGCGTTTTCAAAAGTTGTCTAAATTTAGATGCTAAACATAACATTAAATGGGCCTTGGATCCTTTATTCTGAAAGGCGTTTAGGTCTTGGAACTCCCCGTTTTGTTGCATGCCATATGAGGTTCACAAATAACACCATTAATATGTAATAGATGCCAAAAATAGCCTACGTTTCAACAAGCGGATCCTTGCACCCTTTGTTCTGAAAGGCGCTTAGGTCTGGGAGTTTCACCGTGAAGCTCCGTATGCTTGAGGCAAAGTAAATTGGAATAAAGTCATAAGTACCAAAAATAACTGCGATTTGACAAGTGGATCCTTGCATCATTTGTTCTGAAAGGCGCTTAGGTCTGGGAGATTCACCGTGAAGCTCCGTATGTTTGAGGTACAAGTTATATATATAAATCTAAGTAAAAAATATGATGAAAAATGTTGAAAAATGAAAAGTGAAAAATATAATTAATGTGGTGTGAATGTGTGAGCATTTTGAGTTAAAATTTAAACGATTTTTAAATCCGCCTAAATCTATTAGACTTTAAACTTATCGGAATGAAAATGAGAAATCATTTCTTTAAAAAAGTCTAGATACAATAAGACTTGGGAGCAGGAACTTACAAGTAGCATTTATGAGTAGTGTTAGCATCTTAATGACATTTTTGAGTATAATTTCATTTTTACGCTTAGCTTGGGAACTCGTAAAAAATCTGGGACGATGAATTCTATACGTATGGACACTTTTCTCTGAGCTGTGTTTCTTACTCTGTGACCCTAAACGTTATTGAAAAATGATGAAAGTCAAACATCACATCACATAATAAGTGTAAAAAGTACATAAATAGTAGTATATGAAATATAGCTGAAAAATGAAGCGTTCTCAGGAATAAATGATTTTGTACTCTCTTTTGAACATTTTGCTACTTCTTCAATGTTAGTAAAAAGAGATATGAAAGTTATTTATCTCGTAGGGCATGAAATGATCCCATTGCGTGAGGACACGACAATACCTTAGTCTGGGAGATTTGGTGTGTGCTTATTCACACACATTTTTCTGGCCAAATTAAGACCAATACAGAAACAAACTAACCATAATTGCCAAAAATATTGTACTTTTGTGTTTGTGATCGTGCAGGAACGGATATTTCAGGAATTGGCATAAATTAGGCCAAAAGGGAGAAAACGAGCACGAGTTTGGAAAACGTGTCAAATGCTGGAGCCGGGGAAGCAAATTACCATTTTTGAGCTCAGATTGTCAAAACATACCTTGGGGAATCACAAAATTCCAAAAATAGTCATTGTAGCAAAAGTTTGCAAAATTGGCAAAAATGGTCCCTCAAGTTTGAAAAATGACAGAATTGGCCCCTGAGCATGTGATTTGGAGGAAAATTCAACAAAGGACCTTGGAAAGTCAAAAGTTATCAAAAGTAGTCCTTTGGTGGGAAGTTTTCAAGAATTGGCGAAATTGGCCCCTCAAATTTGCAAATTGGCAAAATTAGTCCTTAGGTGTTTCATTTTGGAGAATTAACAACAATGTACCTTGTGAAATTAAAAGATGGCAAGAATGGTCCTTATTGGCAAGTTTGGAAAAATGGCATGAATGGTCCCTGAATTTTTAGCATGTACACAATTGGTCCTTAGGCTAATATAAGCTACAAACAAACACCTTTTCACTAATAAACTTAATCCATAAACACCCCCACACTTTGTAATCCAATCCATAAACAAATCCACCCAAATCCATCCCCATGGCCCAATTGCCATCCAAGCCCAACTCCAAATAATAACCCACACCCCCGTTTTTTAATTCTCGGTCAAAAAGTCAAAACAACAAAAAAAACCTCCACATCATCTCCCTCCCACTCACCTCCCACTAACCTGCTACACCACAACCACCCTCCATCATCACTTCTGCATATCCCCTGCCACACTCAAAACCTTCACCCTAGCTACTCAAAACAAGCACCCCGGTCCAAGAATTGAACCCTGGCACAAGTTAAGCAAGCTATGAGCCAAAACTGATTTTGGCGCCAAAATCCTTGAATGGCAAGGATGCATTCTAAGCAATCAAAGGCTGAGATTATTGCTGGGAAATGTCTAGTGGAACTCCAAAACCCTAATTCAACACTATAAGATGGCCATTGTAGCAAAGAAGAAAGAGTTAGATTTTTATTATAATTTGTAATGTCAATTTATGTAAAATTGTTTTCTAGTTTTAATTAACTTAAGTAATTTGTATTCTTAGCCTTAATGTTGTGAATTTCAAGTTTAATCAATCAAAATCTAGTCCACTTTTCCTTTAATTCATATTTACTTTTAAATCCTAAATTCTCATTTAATATAGTAATGGTTAGATAAGCTTGATCACTGGTCCATAAGCTCACCTAGAACCATTGTTAAGTTTTTTATAAGTTTTATTATTGTCTAAACATGTTTCCCTTCAAAATCTAAAAAATTCCAAACAAATGTGAAAATAGTGAAATAAATAAATAAATATATATATATATATATATATATATATATATATATATATATATATATATATATATGCAAGAAGAAAAGGCCAAGGACATTGCAATTTGTGAATGGCATGGTTTAGAGCTCCATGGTGAGTTAGGATTGTGTTATGAGTTGTTTTGGTAGCATTGTTTGAGCACAAGGCTCCTGTAAGTCTCATTTTTGCATTCTCTATTGCATTTCACTATAGCATCTGCTTATTTGTTCTTATTTGCTTATTTTTCATACTTATATGTGCTTAGGTATTCATTTCATATTCACTTAGAAGTCAGTGTAGTTATTTAGTCTTAATTAGGTTATTCACTGTTAGATCACCCTTCATAGCTTAATTGTGATTGCTTTTTTCACACTGCTTATTTTCAGTCCTACATTGCTTCTTATGTCATAACACAACTTATTTGATACCTTGCTTTCATGGTTCAAGCTTTCAACATTCCTTTGCTTTGAAAAAATAAGACAGTTGCTTATTAAAGGGGTGTTTGGATTTATTGGGTAAACTGTGTTCTTGTTAGTTTTTATTGTTGAAAATGTTTTAGATATGTCACATTAGGGTGCAATAGCATGTTCAAGTCATAAAAACAGTTAGCCATTTGTTAAAATAGTAAAAATCCGGTTCTACTCTCTATTACTATTCACTATTGTTGTTGAGTAACATACTCATACTAGTTCATGTATTCCCAGTTATTATAGTTTATACTAGTCTACTTTTAGCTTATAACAACTTATTTAGTAATATAGGAGTAATAGAAGTTCATAAAAGTCAATTTAGCTAGGAAATCTTAAAAGTCAAAATTTCAAATCAGGTTCCAAATCCATTTTTGGTTGGATTTTTCATTCACTCATTTCCAAACCAAATTGTTTGAAATTTAGGATTTTTAAAGTTTTTTAGTTTGTGATTTCATTTTTTTTTTTTTTTTAATTTTCGGATTTTTTTCTAGTGAGCTCAATCTTAACTTAAAGTGACCCATTGGACAGTCATATGCCCTGCATCATGAGTTTCAGTTTTGACCCATTATTCTAGGAACCATAACCTGCTCATTTATTGGTCATTTTTCTTGATTCTTGCTGTTTTGAAAAGCCACTAGTACTGCCTAGTTAGTTGTGTTCCTTGTCAGCCCCTATTTGCCACTCTCTGACCAGTGACTTCTAATTTGAATCAGTGCACTGAGCTTCTTTGATTTTGAGTTCTGCTTGATTCTAGTTTTGTGATTATCATTTCTAGCTTGTAGTGTTTGCCTTAACTTGTGTTTGTGTTTGTTGACTTGGGTTTTGCTTGAGTGACCAATTGTATAAACTGCTTATTGCAAATAGCTCACTTAAAACACAAACATCACCACTGTTTGATCCTGGCTTGTTAATTGTTGTGATTGTGTGATTTTGAGGCTTGTATAAAGTTGTTTGTGTCTATGTCTACTTGTGGTTAGCTCAGTCTTTGCTCTTGTACTTATTTGTTGTAACTTCTCATTCCATAATCTGATTTTGTACTAAGCCTAGCCAACAGTGGGTTCACAAGCATTGTGGGTTGATTTCTTGGACTTTTGGGATGGAACTTGGATTCTTGGTAAGCTAGTAGTACTAGCTTTCAAGTTCCAGGCTTGGTTTTGGGTCTTTAGCTTATTGCATAAACTAAAAAAAGGCCTACAAAAGCCCCTCTTAGGATCGTTTGGCTTTTCAGTTTTTGAAATTGCTTATTCCTACTCCTTGGCTTATTCCCTTGTGGTTTCTAGTTCTTTGTAACTTATTTGTGGCACTTTCAGTACCCTTTGCTTATTTCTACCTTTGTTCAGCCTATAGCTTATTTGGTTGCTCATTGTACCTCAAAAATCCCATTTAAGCCTTATAAACAACATGTTAAGACCATAAGGTTGCGCAAAGCTTATTTTTTTTAGCTCCATTAAGTTTGTCTTTGTTAAAGTAGCTTATTTTTAGTATTAAATTAGTTTTGTAAAAGAAAAACCAAGAAAAACCAAAAATAAATTAAGTGATAGCTTCTATTTAAGCCATTTGGCTTATTTTTCTACTTTTTCAAAAAGCAATTTTCAATTTTATATTTTTCTTAAGTTCTTAATATATTAAAGTAGTTGTATAAAAATTTTCATAATTTTCTGAATAGATTTAATAATTATAATAATTAATTTTAGTTTACTTAGTTTTAATTAAAAAATCAAAAATAAAAATTATTAGTGCTTAATTTTAATCTCTAGTACCTTTTTATATTTTTCCTAGCTTTTATAATTCATAAAGTATATTTAGGAAAAATTTCATAAGTTTCACTGTTCATTTGGTAATTTTTATAATTAATTTAGTTTAAATAGATTTTAATTAATAATTAAGTAATTAATATTTAAAATAGCTTAATTATAATTTTTAGAAGATTTTTATAATTTTGTAGGATTCGTGTAATGGTTAAGTAGTTTTAGAAAAAATTTCATAATTTGCTAAGTCATTTTAGTATTTTTCTTAATTAAAATTAGTTTAAATTAGTTTAAATAATTAATAATTAGTAATTAATTAATATTAAATAATTAAAAAGTCAAAAAAAAAAAAACATTTTTCTTTTTCTTAAAATTTTCTTTTGTCATTAGGTTCATAAAAAAGTAATTTTCATCACCTTAGGATTTTTACTGCTCTGATTTCACTTTTTATTTTGCGCGTTTACGTGTAATTTAATTTAAACATGCGTTTCTAGGTTTAATTATGTTTTAGGGTTATCTGATTCTCAGTAATTGTTAATATAGTGTTTTTAAGTCATTCTCATTTATATTCTCTTAGTACAATCTCCATAATCAAATTCCTGATCTTTCTGTCAAATCACCCGATCACTTAAACGTTAACAAATGCAATTGCACACCTCGCTGGGACTTAACGACCCGGGGATTCCCAATACTTCACTGGATTATATCTTGCACTTTCTCCTGGGTTGACCTATTGACCACACCTGGTTGACTGGTTGGTTTGGGAGGAGTCGGTTCCCCTGAATACTTTCCTATTATGTAAAGTGACTTCAACTAGTTCTGGTGCGTTAGGATCATGACGCACTTCTCTTGATGCCTTTACCAATTTGGGTGGTGAGTCTTCAGTAACTTTGATTCCTTTCCCTTTGTCAGTGGGAGGAGATGTACTGAAAAAAGATTCATGGTGACCCGTTGTTGTGGTAGTTGCTTCAGTGATGACTGGTGTTAGGAATACATTTATTCATATGAAGACTCGGTCACCCCGAGTATTGTTTAGCATGTAGTAGCTCATAGTATTTATCATATTAGTTAGTACGTAGCTTAGTATTAGTTAGTATTTGTGGAGTCGGGTCGAGTCTTTACCCACTGTCAGCTCGATCCACAGCCCGTTTTATGGGGCGTCTAGTTGCTTGTATAAATACCCCTTTCCACTAGTGGAGAGGGTTGGACCTTTCACTCTAATCTAATATTCACCTTGTTTCTCTCTCAAGAAAAGGCTCCCAACTTCTCTTTAACCTCCCTCTAAACTTCTATACTATTTCGATCCATAAATCACAAGAACCATACGTGTTAAGTTTATAAGTATCCTACAATTGGTATCAGAGCCATGGTTTCATCCTTGGATTGTTGGTGCTCGAATTCGTGGCTTGGTTTTGTGTTTTTTCTATGTGGTTCTAATAGTTTAGTGGTTTTCTCATTTGTTTGATCTCGTTAGGTGTAGTTTTTGGTATTTTACTTGTACTTTCTTACCTAGAGGTGTTGTAGGCATTGTGTGTAGCTCTTGGTTTAGTCATTTCATCATTTTCGTGGACTTTGAAGGGATTTCGTGGTGTGTTTCTTATCAGCGAGTTGGCATTTCATTGTAGAGGGTTTACAGATTTTCTAGCGAGTTGAGTGTAGCGATTTGGAAGTTTGCTATTTTGGAAAAACGGACAAAACGCTAGAAAGTGACCTTTCTGTCTTATTAAGCAGCGAGTTGACATGTACTAGCGAGTTGATCAGAATCTGGTAGCGAGTTGGTCAGTTTTGGTAGTGAGTTGGTGTTAAAAGGCTAGCGAGTTGCCTATTTTGCTATTTTGGGATATAAAGACAAATCGCTAAGACAACGACATATTTGTCTCATTGGTTTAGCGAGTTGGCAGTCTAGTGAGTTGCCTGACCAGAGATTTGGTTTCCAGCGAATTGATCATATTCCAGCGAGTTGATCAGATTCTAGCGAGTTGATCAGATTCCAGCGTGTTGTTCAGATTCCAGCGAGTTGATCAGATTCCAGCGAGTTGCTAAATAGCGAGTTGTCAAAAGCAGCGAGTTGTGACTAGCGAGTTGATCTTAGAGAGTTGCATCCAGCGAGTTGTCTGACTAGCGAGTTGTGACTTTAGCGAGTTGGAATCTAGCAAGTTGCATGTTTTGTGATTTGCTTGTTTAGCTGTTGACCAATGTTGACTTTTTACGTCATAACTTCAAACGGCTATAACTTTTGAACCATAACTCCGTTTTCAGCGAATTAGCTGTCAAAACATCCGGAACAGGCTGAATATTGTGAGGTTTTACGACAAAGTCATGAAATGAATTTTTCGAGGCCCAAATCACCTCTGGAGTGAAGTTATTGAGGTTTTAAGTTTTTATACCAAAATTTCACCGTAACAACTTGCATCAACCGAACCAAATCACACTGCTGGTTGATAACTCACTTCTAGCTGATCAAGTTGTCGTGAGTTGATTATACACTGCGAGTTGAATAGTTCTGTTACTTGAGAATTGTTGCGATTTGAGTCGTTGCATCCTATCCAATTACAATCTGACGTTGCGAGTTAATTCCTACAATTTGACTAATTGTGATCTGACTTGGTGTGATTTGACTCGTTGTAACTTGACTTAGATAACTTACTGTACCTTGCAAAGTTTATCATCTCACACTCAATCAGTTAAGTACTCTGCATCTTTTCATGGTTTCTTCTTGATTTTGTAAAATCCCGAGAAAGAATTTATTTCTCGGTTTAATTCATAGAATTGTAAAATCCTGTGCACGTTCATATCATATAATTGTTACATCATGTGCACCACTTCTGACTCTATGAGATCTGATAGTGAACTTCATCAGCCACAAAAATTGCCCGATGATGCAAGGAAAGGTGCATTGAATGTTTTCAACTACTTCACTCACATCTCAAGGTTCTCTTTGAACGACCTGGATACTTAATAGGATACGAATGCGCATTCGCTTACGAACGTGCTTTCACATCACTCTTTGGTCAAGATGTTCAGACCTTCACTGTCAAAATGACTCCGTATTTAGACCAACTTGAACAACATCTTGACAAAGGAAACTTTTCTGAAGAAAGATCCATGGCTGCCTTTTGTGTGATCAACAACCAACTCCAAATGTTCATTGATTCACAATTCACTGAGAATCAAATGACTAATAAGTATTTTACTAATTACACTGGAATTGAAGTTGATGCGTTCAGAGAAACACTACTCCAACGCATGAGTAATGTTGTGAAGTACATTGATGAAAGTGCACAACACAAACGAATGTATGACATCATGATGAATGAACAACTAATCCAATCAAGGGAAATGAAGGTTGATTCTAGTAAAGCATTGGATGCTAGTTCAGTTGTCACCGAATGCAGTGGGACAAAGTCAGATATGCATGTTACAAGCAACAGTTCAGTGATTCACATCACACATGGCATGGATGCAGATATCAGACCAGTAAATGACCAAGTGCCATTTGCTGAGGTACACTTAACTGTTCAACATAATTTCCCTGCTAGTGAACGACAACATACTGATCAATCTAAACCTATTTATGACACATATCTGTTGGAAAAGGTTGATAGCAATACCACTCATGATTCAACAAATATGAGTCATAAGGAGGGAGAAATTGACCAGGATGTTGAACATGATCAAGTTAAATGTTCTTCGCTTAAGGCTGAGTTTTTCAAAACAAATAATATGGTTGAAAAAGAAATTTATGATGAACTTTCTAAGAAATTCTTACAACTTGAAAAACATTGTATTTCACTTGAAATATCAATACAACAAAAGGAAGAAAGTCTTCAAACGATCAAACCATGTAAGAATCCGGAATTTCCTGAATTTCGTGAATTTTTTGAAATAAACAATTTGAAAGCTCAGCTACAAGCCAAAAACTCAACGATCAACAACTTGAAAACTCGAATTAATATGCATGTGAAAAGTGATGATGCCAAAATTAAACATGACATTGATGCAATGGAAACAAGAAACATTGAATTGGAATGTAATGTGGCTAAATTACTTATGGAAAATGAGGTTTTGAAAAAGCATTACAAAGATCTGTATGATTCTATCAAAGAAAAGAAGAGTAAGACTATTGAACAAACAACTTCTTTGATGGCAAAAAATGATGAATTTAAAGCTCAACTTCTGGAAAAAGGTTTTGCAATTGCTGCATTAAAAAACGAGTTAAGAAAATTAACTGGAATTAGTGTGAACACTAAGTTTGCAAAACCATCAATCTTGGGAAAACCACTTTCACAACCTATTAGGAAACAAAGTATTGTCAGGCAACCGACTGCCTTTAGATCTGAACGACCAAAATTTTCAAAATTGCGGTTTGCCTCCCAAGTTGATGAGATACAAGTTTTGTCAAAACCAGTCACTTCACAGTCTAGACCTAATGATAAAGAATGTGTTGTTGCAAAACCTCATCATATGAATGCCTCTAGTGCTTCTAGGAATAATCCAAAGCGTGTGTCATTTGTGACACCAAAGGAACATGTTAGACATAAAAACAGTGTTCAGAATCACAACCTAGAGGATACTAAGAAAACCACACTTGAAAAGACTAGGAATTTGCCTGTTTCTAAGAGTAGTTACGTATCGATTAAATCGATTCCTGTAGAAGATCACTCTAAGAATCCTAGATCCTTTTCTGAATCTATACACTTTATTTGCTCAACTTGTCTGAAATGTGTTTTTGAGGCAAATCATGATAATTGTGTTACAAAATTCCTGAAGGAAGTGAATGCTCATGCTAAGGTTCAACAATCTAAGACTAGAAACTACAACAAGCCCGTAGAACCAAAGAGTCATACTCAGAAAGCTGGTAGGCAGATTGATTTAGGACAAAGGTGTTCTCTCAACAAGACTTCCACTTTACATGAGAAACCAAACACTCCTAAAACTTGCCTTAGGTGGATACCGACGGGTAGAATTTTTAAGATTGTTGGTCTTAGATGGATACCTATGAGAAAGATGTTCACTGATTGCAAAACCAAGGTTGAAAGTGGAACCCCAAATGGTATAGATGCTGATTTCGCTAACCCATATAAATGCAAACAAGCTCTCAATGTCTATGCAGGTAGTCTTTACTTAAGTGCAGGTACATCGTTCAATCCTATTAAGGAAAGACTTAGAGTGTGGCTGCCGAAAAGAGTGATATCTCATCAATCAGGGGTTAAAGAAGCTCAACTTTGATGCACACAACAATGACATCTGTTCACATCAGTTCAGGCCTCGCTCTTCATCATTTTGATGTTTGAACAATTCAGTTCAAGCCTCGTTCCTGAATGTCATCATTATGGTGTCTGCTAACAACACTTCAGGCCCCGTTCATCAAAGAAAAGAAAGGTGTACGATTCAGTGTGCCTTATCTTCGGAAGAAGAGAAATCTTCTTAGTTTTGACCATTCTCAACAACACGGTTCATGCTTCCTCCATGTTCGTTCAGTCATCAAGTAGATCTACTCATCTTTGCTCGAATTCGTATTGACTTGCTCATTCAAAAATGGCAAACTTCGTATGCAATTTTTGAGGGGGAGAAGGGTGAATAAACTACATGATTGAGTGTATTCTTATTCACATGCTCAATCAAAAATGGCAACCACGTATGCAATTTTTGAGGGGGAGAAGTGTGAATAAAATACATGATTAATTATATTGTTATTCACTTGTCCATCAAAAATGGCAAACCTTGCTTGCAATTTTTGAGGGGGAGAAGTGTGAATATACTACATGGTGATTAATGATTGTAGAATGGTCATACGACTCGTCTTACGACTCTCCTCCAACACCTAATGTTCCATTAAATAAGGATGACTGGGATTTATGTTTGATGAATACTTCTAGGCTTCAACGAATGTTGATCATCTAGTTCCTGAAGCTCTTGCTCTGGTTCCTGCTGACTCAACTGGTTCACCTTCCTCAATCTCCATTGATCAAGATGCACCATTTAGAAGTATTACTCAGATTACTCTAGTAACCCAATATCTAGTTACTCCTGAAGGTGTTGATGATGACTATCATGATTGTGAAGTTGTACACATGAATAATGATCCGTCCTCTTGTTCTATTTCATCACGGATTGTTGTTCCTCCAAATGTGCACTTTGTAAATCAACCACAAGAACATGTATGAAAATGTTGGCTAAAATGTCAAAACGGCTAACAATTTGGACATGGAATGTCAAGTGATCACGGAGTTTATTTGGCATCCCTTAAGTGAGATTAAAGTGTATTTTATGAAGGTGTCTACTTATTTCATCATTGAAACTTCATGTATCGATTGATGACTTGCGTGAACTCTTAAAGTTTATGATTGGGACTTGGATTATCTAGTTATACCCGATGGAAGGAGTTACATTGTAGTACTCACGGGTTATAACTATCACTTCAGATTACTCTAGTAACCCAATATCCAGTTCCTCATAGTCAATACCTTCTTGTTGATCATAACCTTTTGCAACAAGTATGGCCTTGTTTTTGATGATTGTTCCACATTCATCAGTCTTGTTTTTGAAGACCCATTTCATTCCTATGACATAAACACCCTGGGGGCATTCAACAAGGGTCATGACTTTGTTTCTGTCAAACTGTTCCAGCTCATCTCTCATGGCCTGAACCCAACTTTCATATTTCAGTGCTTCTTTAACATTTTTTGGCTCTATGTCAGAGAGAAAGTCCACATAGAGACAAACATTGGCTGAGGCTGCTTTGAGTTTGGCAGCCATGCTTCTAGTAAGCATGCCTTCAGTGGGCTCACTAATGATGTTAATGATGCGTGGTTTTGCAACCTTGCAAAAGGTTTTACCTCTCAAGGGATCTTGAGAAGCTTGCAATCCCCACCAGGCAATGTACCTGACCGTTGTAGTATAGTATAGTGGCAAGTACCGGGGGATTGATCGTTCAACGCAAAGAATAGTGTTCGCTAGGGTTAAAACTCGATTAAACTAGGTCTAGAGGTGAGAGATGATTCTTTTTGTATTTTTATATTTTATGGAAAGCATGTAAAAATCTCGGGTTTTAGAAGAGTGGGCGGAATTAGTTGCTAGTCAACTAACCCAAATTACTACAATTGCAAACAAAATAAAATAAAATGAAACTAAATTAAATGTGGAGGAAACAATAATAAGAGAAAATGTGTTTACTTAGATTTCACTACTCCCTAGCTATCTTTTACCGGTTGATTAATTTGTTACAATTGCATGGATGACGGGTTATATTCCTTAATACCATTCGTAGGGCCGTGTACGATCTTCCCTAACTCTATAAGTTTCTACCTCTTCCTATGTCGAGCCGACTACTAGCTCCTAACATGGCCTCATTAGTAGTTACCTATGCATTAAATATAACCAATATATCGTAGTACACATCCGATCATGTTTCTTAAGACGTTCAAGCAAGTTACCAATTGGAAGTATGCCAGTTTTCTTAAGCCTAATATCGAAATCATTCATCCACAACAATTATAAACAAACAACCAACCAATAATCAATATCTAAGTTTCATTACATCTAAGCAAACACAAAGAAAACCTAGCCTAGCATGTTAAAGAGAAGACAAGCATAAGATAGAATCAAACAACACATAGACATATTGAATGATTATTGGAAAACTTATCTTCAATTAAGCATGGATGAAATAAGGGTTTGAAATCCTCAAAAATACTGTAAAATTCGTCTAGGGTTTTCTCCTCTCAAAGTTGCATACCATGAATGAAAAATCAAAAACTATATATAGAATATAAGGTCTGACGGCATCAAGAGTAAGTTTTGACGCCGTCAACTCTCCGCCATAATTATCATCGTATTGCCTAGATCCACTTCTGACGTCGTCATGTGTAAACTCCATCTTGGGTGTCACATGCAATTTGCTCTTGACGGCCTTGCTGACGCCGTCATGTATAATTCCTCCAAAAACTCTATAGCGCGTCATGTGTAACTTGATTTATCAACCTCTTTGTCAAAGGGTGACGACATCATAAGCATATCCTTACACCGTCAGGTACATTTTTCAGCATGAATTTGAGACTTTGTCGTTTTCTTCACTTTTTTGCTCCAAAAATGTCCAAAATGCTTCATTTTCCAAATTTCCTCTCAAAAGTACCTAAAATAACAAAAGGAACGATTTAGGGCAATATCTGATCAAATAATCTCGACTTTGGGCTTAAATGACTCCTAGAAGCGGTACACTTTTTGTCTCATAAGTTAACAAGTTTTATTGTTTTGGACTTAGTTCAGCTATCCTGAGGTCTAGGATAGGAGTTAGAGCTTGTAGAAGCCTGATTTGTTGGGGGAAAGGGTTCAGTCACAGGAGCCTGAGGTGCCTTAAGATTTTGATCTTCAGTGACCTCAATGTTAACAATTTGATCTGAGGGTTCCTTAACAATTGGTTCAATGGGTGTTGTCTCATTGGAGACTTGTTGAGTTTCTATGAACTCACTGATGGTTGGTTGAGGTAGATTGTGAGGAATGATGTAGTATGAGTGATACGTGGGAATCGCACCAGGCTTTACCTCTCAAGGGATCTTGAGAAGCTTACAACCCCCACCAGGCAGTGTACCTGATCGTTGTAGTATAGTATAGTGACAAGTATCGGGGGATTGATCGTTCAGCTAGGAATAGTGTCGCTAGGATTAGAAAACCTAAATACTAGTTCTAAAGGTGAAGGAAGATTATTTTTTGTATTTTTATATTTTTTAGAAAGCAATTTAAAATCACAGGTTTGAAGGATTTAGGGCGGAATTAGTTGCTAATCAACTAACCCAATACTAAGATGCAATCAAAATAAAATACTAGAAATGAAAATAAACTAATTTATACTAAAGTTGTGAGCAGTAATTGGAGAAAATGTGTTTACTTATATTTCATTACTCCCTAGACATCTTTTACACGTTAATTACTTGTTATAATTGCATGGATGACGGATCATATTCCTTAATACCATTCATGGGGTGGCACACTTAACTCCCCAATTCTATGAGCTCTTATCTCCTCCTACACCATGCCCAACACAACTATAGGGATTGTAAACAGTGGCTCTTGCATTAAATACAACCAATAAAGACCTAGTGCGCGTCGGTTCATGTTTCTTAAGACGTTCAAGCATGTTACCAATTGGAGATCTGCCAGTTTTCTTAAGCCTAACATATAAATCATTCATCCAAGACAAGAATAAATAGGTAATCAACACATAATCAACATCTAGGTTTCATTAGATCTAAGCAAACACAAGATAGATCTAGCCTAGCATGATGGAATTAAGACAAGAACAAGATATAGACAACCAACACATAGACATATTGATTGAATTAAAGGAACACTTATCTTGATTACACATGCAAGGTATCAAGGGGTTGGAACCCTTGAAAAACCTGTAAAGTTACACCAAAATCGTACTTAGGGTTTCTCCCAAAACTTCCCTCTTTAAATGTGAAAAATTAGAAAACTATATATAGGAAAAGGGGGCTTGATCTACATTTGACGCCGTCAAGTATTAATAATTTCCAGGCCGTCATGACTTTTACTCTTGACGCCCTACCTTCATGACGCCGTCAAATCTCTTCTGGACCGTCATGGAATTTTGCTCTTGACGCCGTCAGGAAATTACTCTTGACGCCGCCACCTACTGTTCCCAACATGGAAAATTAAGACTTTGGCGTTTTCTTCACTTTTATGCTCCAAAAACGTCCGAATTGCTTCCTTTTCCAGATTTCACTCCCAAAGTACCTAAAATCACAAAAGGAACAATTTAGGGCAATATTTGATCAAATAAATTCGAATTCGGGCTTAAATGACCCCCTAAAAACGGATCATTTTTCGCCTCATCAATGAGATATCTGCATCAGCTTGGTATTGAGTAGAGGGGTTATTTTCAGGGTGATACTCATCAGGAGGATATCTTAATGAGTCATCAATACCAATTTCCTCAACTGAGGAGTTGGAGAACCTGCTATGTTCAGTGCTCTCATCAACAGTTATGTGACAGGTTTCCTCAGTTTGCTGTCTCCTAGTGTTGAACACCCTGAAGGCTTTGGAGACAGGAGAGTATCCGAGGAAATATCCATCATCAGCTTTGGCATCAACTTAACCTAAGTGATCCTTGTGGTTATGAATAAACACAGGACACCCAAATACATGAAAGTAGCTAATTTCAGGGATCCTTCCTTTGAATATCTCATAAGGAGTCTTATTGTGTCTTTTCACAATGATGGACCTACTCTGAGTGAAACAGACGAGAGGACTGACCCATTAAGCGTTGTTCTAGCAGCCTCAATGAGAGTTCTATTCTTCCTTTCAGCCACTCCGTTTTGTTCAGGAGTGTAGGGAGAAGAGAAGTTCTGAGAAATTTCTTTCTCAACAAAAAACTCTCAAGGTCCTGATTTCTAAACTCAGTCCGATTGTCAGTTCTTATTTTCTTGACCTTGATATCATTTTGATTTTCAATGTTCCTGACAAAGGACATGATAGTTCTAGCTGCCTGACTCTTTTTACTTAGGAAGTAAACCCGAGTGTATCTTGAGTATTCATCCACAATGACCAGGGTATACTTCTCATGATTAATGGATCTTGGACTGACTGGCCCAAATAGGTCCATATGAAGAAGATGACACTTTTTAAAGGAAAAATTTTGTTTGGTTTTGAATGATGCCCTATGGTGTTTTCCTTTCTCACAAGCAGAATATGGCTGGTCTTTGGTATACACCAGGGATGGAAGGCCAAGAACTTTGTTCTATTTGGCCAGGTTGTTGATACTTTTGAATTTTAGATGAGAGAGCCTTCTATGCCAGAGCCAGTTGATTGTTTCACTTGCCTTAGTAAAGAGGCAAGTCCCTTTTTGAGTAAGGGTTGACATATCTAGGACATAGACATCATCCCTCCTGGGAGCAATCAACATAACTTCCTTGTTGGCATTGAAGATGGTTCATCTCTTGTCATCAAACTGAACTATGTATTTTGCGTCACATAGTTGACTCACACTGATAAGATTGTACTTGATACCATTGACATAAGCTATTCATGTAAAAACTATACCATTACAGTTTACTGAACCATAACCTTCAATAGAAGCCGATGAGTTATCACCAAATACTACCTTGGGTCCTGGTTCTTCCACATATTTATGCAGATAATGCTTCACACCAGTCATACTCCTTGAGCATCCACTGTCTAGATGCCAAACAGGATCCCTGGTATGTTTCTGCACAAATAGTAAACTGGGTTAGTTTTTCTTGTTAACCCACTTCCTAGTAGGTTTAGTCCTCAAGGACTTTTTGAATTTAGCTATTGAGTCATGGTCTGAGGTAGAGTGAACTGAACTTCCACAAGTTTTGCATTTTGGAAGTTGATGAAGACTCAGTAGACTGAGAGGTGCTGGAAGTGATGCCTCTTCTGGCTTGAATAACTTTTCATGTCCTCTGTCATCATGGGAGGGATCTCCACAAATGTTACAACATGTGTTCATCATACAATCATCAGGGAGATGATCATTGAACCCAAAGTGAGGACATGGCAGGAAAGGCTTTGCCTTTTTTCTTTGTTTGGAAGGAGAGGTTTACTGATGACCTTGTGTTTTGTAAAGTCTTTGTGCATTTAGGGATGCACAGTGAGATTTTTTATCAGAAGTCCTGTTGTCCTCTTGTTTGCATATCATGCAAAACAGGATTCTGTAGCAATTATCAGTGGTGTGGTTTGTATATTGCATAGTTCACATCTCATAGAAGGTTTCGAAGAGGATTTTGGTTTGGAGGAACTTGAGGAAGTTTGTGGTTGTTTTTTAGGTTTTGAACTAGAGGGTTTTTTAGTGGACTCAATTTTTTCACTCAACTTCCTGACAAGTTCAGCTAACTGATCATATTTTGAATCAGTACTGTTAGATTTCACTTTAGTGGATACTGAAGGTGTGTGGGTTTCAGTGGGTACAGAGGTAGGTCTCTTCAGGATAGTTCTCCCTAAACCTGATTTCTCCTTGGGAGAATGTGGTTGATAGACAGATGGGGTAAGATCTGAACTGGGTGTAGCTCCCTGAAGTTGTTTCAGTAGAGGGAGTGGTGATTGGGAATCAGACTCAGACTCAGTGATGGACTAAGTGTGACTGAGTTCATTAGTGAATCCTAGCATTTCCTTAATGGCCTGACTTTCAGGCTCCAAAATCCTTCCAGTGTCAAAATTTGGCATTTTACTATCAGGATTGACTCTTTCAATCCAATCACTGAGTTTTGGATCTAGTTCCTTGCTAGAAAATATGCCGGTTGATAGAAAGGCTATTACATGGTTACTCTCCCCTGAGACTTCAGTGAGTTGGTTTTCTCCTAGTGCAACCTTTTTGGTATTGAGTGTGAGACTCACTGAGTCAAAGAGTTTGGGGTTCTTTTGAGTCCAGCTAAAAATAACAGCATTTTCTTTCTTAAGTTCTTTCTGAAGAGCTTGATTTTGTTTTACAAGTTCAGAGTTTTGAATTTGAAGTGTAATGTTTTCAAGTTTGGCTTGTTTTAAAGCAAGAAGTTCATCTTTACACTGATTTAACTCAAAACTCAATTTGTTATATTTTGAAAACAAATTTAATCTCTGCTCTTCAACATACTTAAGATTAACATTTATACAATCTAAGTAAGATTTCCAATCAGAATCATCATTCATAGAAAGCAAGATGTTTACGTTTCTCATGGTGATGCTCACCCACTCTCCATTCCTTGCATGGTTCTTTCCCACAATCAGCTTGTTGTCTTCTAAGAGTGCCATCAGGGCACTGACATGAACTTCTTCATCCTCAGAGGACACTTCTTCCTTGTCCCAATCAAAGGTTTCAGCTACAAGTCCCTTGTTTTTCTGATGAGTGGGTTTGGGAACTTGTGGTGACTGAGAGACTGAGGGAGCTGACTCTAGAAGAGCAAGTTTGGCCTTGGACTTTCTGTATTTGGCTTCAAAATCTTTTTAAGGAAATTTTTTAGACTTGTTTTGAGAAGACTGACTAGATTGAAGCATTTTTTTGTTGAAACTTGCTGGTTCTGAGAAAGAGTTGTTTCCAGAGAATTTATAAGATGGCTCTGAGGTTGTTTTAGAGAAACAGTCTTTTGCAAAATGACCCTTTTTACCACATTTGAAAAATTCTGAGTTGTCACTTGCTTTTGTATTTGAAATTTTTTTGTTTCCTTTAATAAATCTTTTTAAGTTTGCAAGAAGTGCCATTTCATGAAATTCAATTTGTAAATCATTCAGATACTCCTCACTGGTTCTTTCATCAACCTCATCATCATATCCATCTTGAAAATCCTACACAACACCATTGGAATAGAAAGCAGTGGATATAGGTGAGGATTTCAGGGTCTTTTCAGTCTCTTGAGCCTTTTTGGAGTTTGGGTATCTCCTTGAGATTAGGTTATCCTCATAGAGAAATTTACCATAGATCTCAGGAAGCTCAAGATTTTGGAGATGATTTGCATTTCTCAAACCATGAGAGAAGTTTAACCACTTCTCAGGGAGACTATTGACAAAGCCAACACTGATTTCATGCTTAGACAGGGTGACACCATCATTGGCCAGTTCATTGAGAAGGGTCTTATATCGGGTGTAGGTCTTTGAGAGACTTTCAGAGTCTTTAGCCCTAAAAGTATTGTACTCAAGTTTCAGGTCCATGATCCTGTTTTCCTGGGTATCTGAGGGACCTTCATTGCTATGAATCAATTCAGTCCATGTCTGCTTGGCAGTAGGACAATTGATGACTGATTCTATTATATCGTCAGAAGACAAGATATAATGATGCTTTTCAGGCGTTGGTCTTGATTGACCACCCTCCTCTCATCTGGGGTCCAATGGGCTTTAGGTTTGATTAAACCTTGGGCAGTTTTAGGGACATATGGACCATCATTAATGAGCTTAATGTAGTATGGTTCCATCCCAGTCAAGTAGCAAAGCATGCGCTTTCTCCACTTGTTAAATTTACCAACTTCAAATGATAGCACCATTTTGTAAACACAAGTATAAGAAATGAGATGAGAATGAGAGGTGGTTGATTATAAGAAATGAGAGAAGAGTAATTGCAAGAGTTTCCTTAATGTATTCAAATAACCAACAAACATAATGTTTACATGAGCTTGGTATTTATAAGAGGAGGAGTAGGGCAACACTCCCTTCCTCCCTCTTACACCTTAACGTGGGCTTTCAAGGCCCATGGACTAGCTTACTTAAGCCTAGTAACATTAACATAGTGAAATAAATAACTAAGCAACCTATTACAAAAGGTAATGACCGAGACTTGACTAAAATACAAAAAGTATGATCCTAACAATCTCCCCCTAAGGGTCGGTCATCACGGTTGCTTGACGTCTTCATCTTTGTCGTTGACTTGTGACATGTAAAACTCTAGACGTCATCAAAATGGTTGAATGATAAATGCACTTTGCTCTATGTCTTTGTTCTTTGGTGATGCTGTAGTGATTGTGTTATGAAGTAGTCTGCCGTTCGTCACTCCTGCGTCTGTGGTGGTTGTCCGCCATTCCAACATACTCATACATCTTCGGACTTATACTTTCACGTGCACGAAGTTCCTTTTCATATTCTAAGATCTTTAGTCTTTATACTTTGGAGATTCTTCTTATTGGTGTAGAATCTTTCATTGAACTTTGTGGTGCATAAGATCTTTGGGGGAGCTGTTATTTGCATCAAGATGTATGTATGAGCATGTTGGAATCTACCATCATGGAAGTGAGGTACCTGCGAGTAAACAGTTAGCAATAAATAACCGGTACTTACAGATAAGGAATTAGAGCTCATCAAAAGCATATTGTGAAGACTCCTTCTAATCCTTATCCAGGCCGTTCCCATATCAGATACTCCCGAAGGAGCTTACGAGACCTACTAAGTAGCTCAATGACTGGGTGAGTCGCTGGGGATCACTCCACGACTGTAGACCGCTATGGAACCACCGCAAACACTAAGCGTAACCCTTGTGGGGTTACCGAAGCGACCTGCTGTCAGGGCTATTTGATGTTGACCCTGGCAGGATTTTCATTCAATCATTGAGAAATACATAAGTAATCCTCTCATAAACGTTCTCGGCAGATTGCTAAGATCTGCGAAGGACTCGATAATTTACAGCTGGTGTCCATTGATGTAGAACACCAGTTGTAGAAATACTAAGTGTTCCTAAGAGATCTTTGATGTATCTCAAGGCTCTAGACTCTATAAGTGCACACTTAGGTTTCCTATTCGGAGACTAGGGAGGGGTCTCCTGCTTCAATATCAACCATCTCTAAGAGATAGGTCGATAGGTTACGCTGGTTCCCCGTAAGAATGAAACAAGTCCTTTTAAGAGAACTTGAGTGGTTAAGAAGGTTTAGTGCATTGCGTCACTGGGTCCATGACGACTTTATCTTCAATACCGGTGTTGTCTTTTGCAACAACCAGTAACGTACGTATTGAACCCGGTGTCTGCCCTAAGGTTGAACATATGGAGGGCTATTTCTTTTCACCCTTTTCTTTACTTTTCTTTTTAATTCTTCAACTCCTTCTTTCCCATTCATTCTTTTCTCCCTTTTTCGTATCATACCTAAGGACTTCTAGTTCTAACTATGGGAGATGTCCTTGGGTATATCCCTCTGGCTCTGGCGGATCATAGGACGGTTATTCCAATCTTAATCACCTTATAACTCCGACAGTAGCCAGGAAACCTTTGATTGAAAATCTCTCAAAGTGTTTGTGATAATCAAATATTTTGGTTAACACTTTGAGAGTTTTGTGTACACTTTTGAAGGGCTCCCCCCTCACATGTGCTCATAAGTATTTAATAAATTTGCACATGCGGGAGGAGCAAGCATTTTGAATTGATCCACTTTCCGTGAACAAGACCGATTCGAGACACGCTTACATCACTAGTTAAACTAGCTTGAAGTTATTACCCGGCCTGGTCAAGTCCACAGAAAGTTTCTCGAGACGGTACATTTCTACTAAGACAAATCCTTTTCGAGACACGCTTACGTGGTTAGTTAAAGAGTTTCATTGTCAGCTTTTAGGTGACAACTAGCTCTAGTAACTAACTTGATGTTATTACCCGTCGAGGATAAGTCTTTTCGATGTTACTAACTTTTATTGTCTCGTCAATTCCTGGGTCATTTCTGTGTCTAGCTCGGACATGATACAATTTTTAGCCTTTTGGCTACTTATATTTTAATCACTTTTACATTTTCTCTCCCTCAAAAATAGCATACAAAATGATGTTTTTGACAATCCTTTTAGATTAAAATATGCCTTTTTGAGTCTTATGGGGAGATTCACCAAGAACTTTATGCTTTTAAGAACAAAGTATTTTGTTTTTGACAAGTGCTCCCCCTCAACAAGTGATTAGGTCTTATTGAGGTGAAATACTTGTCCTTTTGAGCAGAATTATGAAAAATCATAAAACATTTGATTAATTCTACTCAAAAGTAAGAAGCCTTCACTCCTTATATTAGGATTGAGGCACTGATGCGTACCTCAGGGTCCTTTCTTTACAAGATCAGGTTGTGCAGTGTAATGCGTACACAAGCCATTATGAAGTATATTATTGACAAATCAAATCAAATTCTTACAACTTTCTACCATTCAGGTCTCTGAAATGTCAACACCGGAAATCCAGGTCTGCCTCCAATATAGCTTTCCAATCTCCGAAACTGATCCCTGCGCTTCAACCGGCTCTCAATCCTTGTAATGAATCTGCAAGCGTCCCTGGCCTCATTGGTATTCCACCTTTTGGATTTACCCAGTGCTATGTCATCTAATCTGCTTTTAATTCCATCTCTGACGAACTTCAGGGTTTCATCACAGAACTTATGTATTTCTTCATAGGCCATGAAGCAGTTATGACCGTTTATAGTGCGGTATGTGAACCCAAATGCCGGATGTCTAATCAAGGAGTATTGAGGTAGATGTTGAAGGTTGGGGATGTCAAACATATTAGGTTTGGTGAGATTCAGCTTCTTCTGATAACTTTCCACTCCCAGTTGAAGATCTTCTTCTCTTTCTCTGATGACTATCTGCCTGATGAAGATTAGGAGAGCTGTGATAAAGGCAAGCTGCATAGGTTTGGGCAAGTTGCAAAGCTTTCCTTGAACTTTGAGCAGGTACATATCTTCTATGTCGTTTAGGAGTAGTCGTGGAAAGTCTGACTCGGAAATCTCATACTCCTTTTCATCAAGTCTATTGAGTATTAGCTTGCTGAGGAAAGGGTACCCAAAGTGAGAGACAGTCACAATGGACTGAATCGAGACTATCTTCAACTCACTTGTCACATTACCCATTGTCTGGTTGAGTCTGCTGCTTCCATAATATTGAGCCCGGTTATCTGGCCAATGATATATGCCATAGAGTGCGTTCTGGTCATAGTCAACAACTTTATCGATGAACAAGTTGGAGGCTTCTTCTTCGATGGCATTGTTGAGGTATCTAGCTGCAGGTAGGAAGGTAAGTGATGTGGCGTACTTCTTCTCAATCTTGCTTCCGTGTTGCAGAAATTCCAAGTCATTGTTGAAGAAGAACTTGTAAGGGATCTTTGGTTCCTTTGGCTTCTCAATCATAGGCAGTGGTTTGGACCAGTCAGTGATGTATGGTGCAGTTTTCCTTGTGACCGGATCGACATGAGATTTAGGATTGATCCAGTCGATATTGCTTGACATAGCTCGAGCAATATTTTCTAGATGGTACTCAAGTTCGATGGAGTTAGCAGACCGATCTTTCAGAAGATTGAACGCATCATTCTTGATTCTTCGAAGCTCTTTCTTGTTCATCTTTTTCATACAAAACTTTAGTTGAATCAACTGAGCGTATTCCACTGTTCGACCATCGAGAGGTTCTTGATTGTCTGCAAGTGGCGGTTGCGAATTAATCATCTTGTCAAACCAGGAGTAATCGGCAGTTTTGTCTTCGTCAAGCCATTTGAGAACGGTTTTCGGTTTCTTAGGTTCTGTGCCTTTTGACGAGGTGTCCGGTTTGGGCTGATGATGTTTTCGTTTCCTTTCTTTCTTCTTTGTAGATGACGGTTCTGGCACTTCATCGGTATGAGGAATCTCGTCTCCGCCTGTATATTCAAAATGGTCATGTGCTTTGGGACCGGAACCAGATGCCTTAGGTTGTTGTGAAGATGTTGTTGTAGTTAGAGGGATGACCGGTGCTTTTGGTTGAGATGAGGGTCCTTCGGCTTGCTTTTGTTTCTTTGCCTGAGAGTTAGGATCCTGATCTTCATCATCTCTTGGACGTTTCAGTCTATCGGCCTCAGTGCTGCAGGTCTCTTTAGTCATTTTGGCTTTCAAAGCTTCCAGGACTTTAGCTTCTTCAGGTGACAATCTGAACTTACTTGCCAATTTGTCTAAGAGCTGGGCTTCTAATTTGTCCATAGATAACCCCGGTTGTGGTAAAGTTGATTTGTCAGCACGAAGAGTAAACGAGGTAGATCTGATCACTTTCTTGACTGCTTGTTCTGAAAACTTTGTGAGTTCATCTCTCATGGGTTCCAGCAACTCTTTTAGTTCAGCAACTAAGTGTTGTTCCATGTACTGATGTGCTTGAGCTGTTAATGTGGCTTCCAAGTTTTCTTGCACATCCTTAGCTAAGAAGGTGTCAACCTTTACTTGCAGCTCCTAGACATTCGTATTCAGCTTTGTCAATTCAGTAACTTGGCTTGCTAGTGATGTAACCTGATCTTCCAGTTTGTTTTTCTTCTTATCATGAACTCTTCTAAAAGCTTTCTTTATCAACTTGGATGCAGCAGAGGCTTTTGTACTTGCCGGTTTCTTGATTGATTTGTCATGGGTAGATTCAGATGCTGGAGGTGATGATTGTGAAGATTCAATATTGGTGGTTAAGTCCTTGTCATCTCCTCTTTGTGGTTCGGGTTGATCAAGATTCTTCACTTTGGCTGCTTCCTTTTCCAATCTTTGTTCTTCAGCCAGTCTGTCAGCCTCGGCCTTAAGCTTTTGTTCTTCGGCTAATTTGGCTGCTTCTGCCTTAAGCCTTAGATCTTCAGCAAGCTTGGCTTCTTCTTCTTTTCGTAACTTATCTTCTGCCAGCTTAGCTGCCTCTTCAGCCTTTCTGCTTTCCTCCATATGAATTGTTTCTTCTAATTTAGCTTGTGCTAGCTCCTCAAGCCTAGCCTCTTCAGCTTCTTGCTTTTTCTTTAATTCTTCTTCTTGAGCCCTTTCTCTGAGCTCCATTTCTTCCATAGTCAACAGATGTGGAGCCTCAGTATCCATGTGATCCTCCTCTTCCTCTTCTTCTGCTGCTGAAGCATTAAGCATTTCTACGTCTGTGGGTGATACTGTGGGGGTGTCGTAGACGACCAATTCAGCATTGGTTCCTGTAGTTGGTTCAGGAATACTGCTAGACCCGCCAGCTTCATTAGTTTGAGAGAACACAGGAGGTGGAGGTTGATCAGCTTGGAATGCATCTATCTTGCTGTGGAGGAGACCCAGCTTGAGAGCTCTTTCATTTTCTTCTTCTACTGAAAGGCCTATGTTTGAGTGAGCATACTCTTGTTCAGCAGTCATTGGTTCCTTCAGCTTCTCTTTCCTGATCCTTTCTTCTTCGAATTTTGTCTCTGCTTCAGTGAACGGTCTTTGATTGAGATCTGCTGGGTATTCAGCATTATCAGCAAATTCATCAATGTTTTTCTCCCAATCTTCGAACGTCAAGTCTTTATCATCAATATCTTCAAGGTTAACATTCTCGTTGATATTGGCATAGGCTTCCCTATAAACTGGACCTTCGTCGGATTCGGTTTCTGATTCAGACGGTTTTGGAGAAGTCGGTTGTGTGGGTTCAGGAATGGACTCAGGTTTCTTGACAGGAAGTCTTATTTTGAGAGTACCCTTCTTCTTTAGTTTAGACTTGGTTGAACTGCCGGAGCTCCCAGACTTGCTACCTTTCTTCCCCTTCTTCTGCATGAATGATGGTAGAACAACTTCGTCCAAGAAACCAACTTTGTCTTCATCGAGAGCTTGAAGGTAGTACTTGTAATTCTTGCAAAGCTTCACTTTATCGTTCAAGAGACAATCGGGAAATTTCTTTCCTTGCTTGCGTGTGCTGGTGTCGAGTCTCTTGATTTGTTTGAGAGTATCTTCATTTCTGAAAGTATGTTTGGCTTCGTCATCAAGTCTCTGTGGAATATCGTCATACTCATGAAGGAATCTTTCGATGAGTAATTTGGTGAAACGAACAAATGGAATGTTGGTGGTCTTGTGTTGTATGTTCCACACAAGGTCTTCCCAGATAATGCTGGCATAATCCACCTTCTTGACGTTTGCCACTGCCCAGAAGAGTTTGAGGTGTTGGAGCTTGGGGTGTTCATGACCAGTGTCTCTCCCAGATAAGGACTTGGCAATCAGAATGTACAGGGTTCTCCATGGTTGTGGAAGAAATCTGATGTTGACCCTAGAGTGTCTTGTCACTACTTCTTCTGATTCATCGTAGCCAATATCCCGTAACCACTCTATCAGCTCTTCCTCGTTAGGTACTTGATCATATTCTTCATCTGGACCAAGTTCGGGTAACGCAAGAACATTCCTAAAGGCCTGTTTGTTTAGTTTTTTAATTAAGTCATGTTAAATTAAAGTGTCTGTCTAAATATATGATGTCTATTTGTAAATGAATAAATGATTGTTTGTTTTGTGTGCTGAATAAAGTGTCTGAATTAGAAAAAAATACTGTTATACCCTTTTATTTGAAATAAGGTTAAGAAATGAGAGAGTAAATAAGTAAAATTAGGTTAAAAGGGATGACTTAATTTGGAGACCCCCATCTCATTGGCTTTTTCTAGGAAGTCATATGTTAGTTTTAAGCACTAAACAAACATCCATTGGATGACTTAATTAACTTACCTATTTTTCAATTAAGACACTTTAAGTTATTATCAAACACTACCTAAGTGTATCTATGTCCACAGTAACTTGTCTGTTGTGAAGCATGCAATTGAAGGATTCTTCCCCAAGGTCAAGCTGAAGTGTGTGCCAGAATTGGTGTATGTAGAAGAAGGCTACTGATGCTGACTTAGTGAACAGGATCTTGTTGGGGTGATAGAGGAGAGCATCCACTGCTACAATGCATGACGATTCATTGCATGTGATTTTGTTGAAGTTGATTCGTAAGTTGTTCTTGCCAATCTTTCTGGTGTAATCTTCGGGAAAGGTTTCTTCCCATGAGAGTTTTGGTTCAGGTTCTGGTCCATATGGAATGTCATTGTGTTCTGCCATCTGAATTTGATCATAAACAAACACAAACATAGCAATGATTTACTTTGTTAGCTCAGACATTCAATTACTTGATTGTGCACATTTTGAATTGAATTGATCAGTGGGTGTTTGTATGTAAAAACTTTTGTTATATGACAAACTCGTGTTTTTTAGAAGTTAACACATGGTAGAAACTTATAACAATCAAGTTACAACATGAGTTTATCATTACAAGAGATTACACATTTGAAATATTACAACACTTAGACAATTTCATGAATTTTGACAATGTTACGCGTAAGTTGGAAAACCTACGCATAACATGACTTATGCGTAAGAAATGATATTAAGCGTAGGTACAAAGTCTACGCATAACTTTATATGTTACACGTAAGTTCAATCTTTTGCGTAGGCTTAATTTTACGCGTAGGATTATATCTTATGCGTAAGATTAGAGCTTATACAAAGGATTGAACCTTATGCGTAAGATATAACTTGTGCGTAGGTTTTGACTTATGCGTAAGATCAAGACTTATGCGTAAGTTTATCTTTTGCGTAAAACACTGTCTTATCCAAGACAGGTTTTTTCAACTGAGTCGAATCTTACGCGTAAGATTCAATCTTACGCGTAGGATGAACATCTTATGCGTAGAAACGTTTTTAGACGTAAATCACCTTTTGAAAATCGTGTCTTTTGATTCCTAAAAGTTTTAACACAACCACTGATCAATGTTTATACCAACACACTTAATACACACAATTTTACGCGTAAACATGCACACTACCAAACTTATGCGTAGTAACGTATGAACATCAAATCATAACAAATCAAAACATGATTCTGGGTTAAAATTAGCATAGGGGAAGTGTTTCTAATATGCTAAGGGTCGTGTAGACCAAATCTTAACAACTATTATCCATGGAATCAAAAGATCAAAGCTGCTAGTGTGTTCGAACCCTAAATCCACGATTTATGAACAATACTTGTTTCTGAAACAATTGAATCACAATAACATCTTCCTAGGCATATATACACACAATCCCCATCAATAATTTCAATCATAACATTCAAATAAAGAAACCCCTAAAAACTCGTATGAACCCTAATTAATCAAACTAATCAATTATAGTTTCTGGGCACGATTAGAGTATAAAAACATGTTTATTATCATCCTACAATCATTTCCCACTAATAAATTTCATCGTATCACAACAAGTTTCTGGGTTCAATCTTAACGCAAAACCCTAGATCAATTTTATCGATTAAGACAAATTAAGCCATTGGATTAAGATAAAATTTAAAACCCTTGTTTAGAATCATGATCAAAACGTTGTGGTACTTACAGATTTGAAGATTGATGGCCGGATTAATAGAATGATTATGGATCGTTGATGATGGTTGGTGTGATATTAAATGTGTGTAAGTAATTTTGCAGGTGAGTAAATGTTCGGTCAATGTAAGTTTTGACTAGTGGTTAAAATGAGTTTCATATTTTGACAAGTTAACATTCACTCCTAATGCCCAAGTTAACTCTCATTTTAACTAATGTTAACTACACCATGTCTATAACAAGAACAACTTGTGGAATTTTACTCCCCCTCGACCTTAGACCGTAGTCTAAAAAAAACTTAAAAATTTATTATAATGGTCAAGGTGAGTATCCCGAAACACATTTGAAGCATCACTTTTGATAAAAAAAACGTAATATTTTTTTGGTAAAATGCAAGTATAAAGTAAATATTTAGAGAAATTTTAAAATTACGTTTCCTCCCCCTCAACACTTGTTTTTAATAATTAAAGACGTTTTACAAAAATTAGTGTTGAAAAAAGTGGTATATACTTACAATTTTTTTTTAATTTTTTTTTAAAAACAAAAATCTTTTTGTGTTTTTGATTGGTTTTATATTTTTATATTTTGTTTTTGAAAAGATATATACAAAGATAGGTTTCATGTTTGACAATCAATTGTGTTTTAAAAACTTTTCCAGATCATCTGGAGTCAAACATCGTATACCAATTTGGTGAACTAGACTAGCAAACCTTGATGGTGCTAAGGATTTGGTAAGTAAGTCCGCCAATTGGTACTCAGTCCCAACAAAATAAAGTTCAACGGTACCCTTTTCAACATGCTCTTTGATGAAGTGATATCGGAGATCAATGTGTTTGGATTTGCAGTGATGAACTGTGTTGCAAGAGATAGCAATGGCACTCTTGGAATCACAGTAGATTGGAATCTTGTTGAATAGGTAGCCATAATCCTTAAGTTGTGATCTCATCCAGATCACTTGAGCACAACAAGCAGACATGGCTACATATTCAGATTCTGTTGACGACAGTGATGTGCAGTCCTGCTTCTTTGATTGCCATGACACAAGTTTATCTCCGAGAAACTGTAATCCACCAGATGTACTTTTGCGTGTGTCTAAACATCCTGCATGATCAGCATCTGAAAAAGCAATTAGTTCAAAACCAGAATCCTTCGGATACCAGATTCCTAAGTTAATGGTTCCCTTTATGTATCGAAGGATTCTTTTGACCTCACTTAGGTGTTTTTCAGTTGGTTTAGACTGATAGCGAGAGCACATGTAGACAGCAAATACTATATCAGGTCTACTAGCTGTGAGATACATGAGTGACCCAATCATACTGCGGTATTTGGTAGGGTCAACCTGTGTCCCATGTAAGTCAGCATCTAGTTTTGTGGTATAGTATACGTATCACAAGTCATCATTCCATGTTTCTTTAAATTTTCTAGAGCATATTTGGACTGATTTATAAAAATTCCATGGGGTGATTGATGAACTTGTAGTCCTAGAAAGAACGAAAGTTCACCCATCATGGACATTTCAAAATTATCTTTCATTAATTTTGCAAAATCATTAGAGTAACTTCTTTTTGTTGAGGCAAAAATAATGTCATCGACATATATTTGAACAACAAGTAGGTCCTCCCCGTAGGTTTTTGTAAATAGTGTTGGATCCACCGAACCTTTAGAAAATTTATTGGCCAGCAAGAAAGTGGACAGTTTGTCATACCACGCCCATGGGGCTTGCTTAAGTCCGTAGAGTGCCTTTTTGAGTCGGTAAACGTGATTAGGACGCTCAGGATCAACGAAGCCGTCTGGTTGGCTTACATAAACTTCTTCACGGAGTTCTCCATTAAGAAATGCTGTTTTCACATCCATTTGGTAAACAACCATGTTCCTGTGTGCAGCATAGGCCAAAAAGATCCAAACAGCTTCATGTCTAGCCACTGGAGCAAAGGATTCAGCAAAATCAAGTCCTTCTAGTTGGGAGTATCCTTTCGCTACCAGGCGTGATTTGTTATGTATGACAGTGCCTTCAGCATCTAGCTTATTTTTCCAAATCCATTTTAACCCGATGACAAAGACTCCGTCAGGTCTTTCAACTAATTCCCAGACTTCTAATCGTATGAACTGCTGAAATTCCTCTTGCATAGATTCAATCCAGTTGTCATAAGTCATTGCTTCTTTGATGTTCTTAGGTTCTTCATGACAAACTGCGAGTGCATAGATACAAGTTTCTCCATCAATGTAAAGTCGTTGTCTTGTCATTACAGGTGCATCAGGATGGCCAATAATATGAACTAGTGGATGGTCTCGAGTCCATTTGTGTGTCGAAGGGTGTAGTTGATAAGTATCTCGCATGTTAGCAGGATCCAAATTGCGTGTAGACGACTCAGCTATATCAGGAAAGGTAGGAGCCGGTGCAAACGGATTAAAGAACGCATCAGGATCATGCTCTGTGGGTTGTGGAACTGATTGTGGTGTAGGATCTTCAGCTGATTGTCGGGAGTTAGAAACAGTTTGTTCTACTGTAAATGGTGATGCAATTGGAGGACCGTCTTTCTCAACAGTTGTTGTTGTTTGTTGAGGTGAGTCAGGTATTGGAATATTATCAGGTTGTGCAGCAGAATTAGGTGAGACCTCAGTAGGACGGTATTCAATTGTATCATCAAACAGTGGAGCAAACAAGGTTTCCAATTCTTTGCGGTTGAGTGGCAATGGTTCAGCCGAAGAGTCCGAAGAGTTAAGACGGTTGAATGCGGGTCCTAAGCTGTGTTGCTCAGAAGCCATTTGTGTGAGTTCATCAAAATTAGCGTGAATGGTTTCTTGAATTTCTCTTGTTCGACGATTCCAAATCCGAAAACCTTTAGAATTTTCACAGTATCCAACGAACACTCCGATGTCAGCCTTTGCTTTGAGTTTACCAAAATCATCACGATCATTTTTCGGATAACAAAGTGCTCCACATACATGAAAGTAATCGATGTTCGGTTTTCTTTTGTGAACAATTTGATAATGTGTTTTGCGATGGCGTTTTGTGATCATGCAACGGTTTCGGGTATAACATGCGGTTGAAACAGCTTCCGCCCATAAGTAATCTGGTAATTGAGCATTAATCAACATAGTTCTAGCAGCTTCCACTAATGTCCTGTTGCATCTTTCAACAACTCCATTCTGTTCTGGGCTTCTAGGAATATATGTTTGATGTTCAATTCCCACTTTCTCAAAATATAACCGAAGTGTCTGATTCTTGAATTCAGTTCCATTGTCAGTTCTGACTATTCGTACCGTATTGCGTAGCTGAACTTGAATTTTAGTGAGAAAGGTGATGATCATTGAAGGAGCCTGATCTTTACTTCGTAAGAAATAAACCCAAGTCCATCGGGAGTAATCATCCACAATTACCAGTATGTAGCGTTTACCGTTGATACTCTTAACACGCATCGGTCCACACAAATCCATATGAAGCAATTGTAAAACATGATTCGTACTGTTCTCAGGTTTTGAAGGAAAATGAGCCCGAGTACTTTTTCCTTGTTCAAAGGCTGAACATAAGTGATCTTTGGTAAAACGGAATCTTGGAAATCCATCAACAAGTTTGTGACGAGCAAGTTCAGTCATCGTTTTGAAATTCAAGTGCGAAAGATGTTTGTGCCATAACCAAGATTTAGTCGATTCCGCTTTGGAGTGAAGACATATCGGAGATGTAGCAATCATATCTGACATTGATATTGTGTAAAGATTAGAACCACGTGAGCCAGACATTAGATCGTTTCCTTGTAAGTCACGAACGAAACAAGTTTTCTCACGAAATGCTACTTCTAGATCCCCATCACAAAATTGACCAACAGAGAAAAGGTTGTGTCCAAGGCCTTCCACATAATAAACACGACTGATTTCAATGTTCCCACTGACATAGTCACCATATCCCATGATTAAAGCGTAATGATCATTCCCGAATCTGACAGTACCAATGAACTTTGAGACAAAGTTATGTAACAGTTTGAGATTGCTTGTCATATGTCGGGTGCATCCGCTATCAACAATCCAGAGAACAATCTGTACCACCTGCATCACAAGAAGAAGACACGGATGGAACAGAAGTAAGGGTGAAACCCAAAGAAAGTGCGGGTTTCTGTTGGTTAGAAGCACATGTATTCAACAATTTAGGAATCCATTTAAAGTCTGGTTTGTGTTGTAACCAACGTTGCCAATTCCAACTAGTTCTTGCTTTCTTAATGGTGAATTCACTAGGAGTTGGCTTATTCCTAGATTTGTTCTCGGCACTTATGGGGGTAACTTCAACTTCATTAGAAACCGTAGAAGGCGGCTTTCCTAAGTTAGACTTAGAGGCAGTAGTGGGCCTAGAAGGAATGCGTGTCCTACGTTTCTTATGACGATTAAGAAGAGAATTAGCTATACATTTTGTATGATCACCAGATGATACGCTTTTACGACAAAACACACAAGATGCATTAATATTCAAAACATTCAAAGGTTCATCATTCGTTACATTTAGATTTTGATTACAATTTGCCAGATTAGAATCTAAATCTGATGCAACATGAGTTTTATTCAAATTCCTAAGTTGATCTTCGACTTCTTGAGCTTCTAGTGGTCCTCTTTTACGTTGCCAGAGCCTATTCTTCTTTTTACTTTTTCGCTTAGGTCTGCTAACGCTATTAGTGGAGACTAGTCCTGTAGAAGTGGAGTTATCAACATTAGTATTTTGAACAACATTTCCTTTAGCAGTTTTGTCTAATTGATACATTCCTGGTGCTATCACCGTGGTGTCAACCATCTTTCCTTTTTGAAGTAGCTTAATTTTCTCTTTCAAATCAATGATGATGTGATTTTTATCCTGAATTTCAGACTCAAGAAAACCATTGCAATATTTGATGTCATCGCGGTTTTGTTGCCATTCAGCATTTTCAATTTTTAAACCCGCAATTTCTTTCTCGTATTTGAGACACAGACTTTTGAAAGACTCAGTGTTTTTGCAAAGCTAACAAGAGTTTGAATTATTTTGACTTTGAAATTTCAATTCCATATCAATACTTTGAGCTTGACACCATTCAAGCCTTTGTTTGAGAAGACAAATTTCTTTTGAAAATTGTTTTGTCACATCATCATTTTGTATTCTCAGCTTGTCATTTTCATTTTTAAGTGTCTCAATTTCCACATTCAACAAGTTATTATCCACACAAAGATCATCCACAACCATAGAAGTACCAGATTTATAGAGATCATTCATGATAACAGAATAAATATCAGCATGGAGAATTTGTTCCAAGAGTCGATCAACATCATTTTTTAAAACTCTGTTTCTTTGCTTTTGAACCAAAATCTCATTTTCAGTTGAGTTGAAAATGTTTATCATAGTTTTGACCTCGTTTTGAAGTTCCTGTTCCCAACGTGTAGCACAGAGACGGAGGTGTTTGACAATTGGCAATATTTGTTTTTGAAAAATATCTCTCTTTTCTCGCTCGTAAGCGGATTGAAAAGTTTCAATTTTTATTTCAGAATTGCGTTCAATTGTTTCCTCCAAAATTTCGATGTCTTCCATAAAAGTTTTGAAATAATTTAAGACATGACATTTTTTCGGTAAAGGAGTAAGTTCACCGGATGATGGTAAAGGACCATTTATTTGTGCTACAGTTTGGACAGGGGCCGCATTAGAGGATGAAACATATGACTCAGTGACATACCATGATTTCTCAGGTAATTCTTTTTGAGTAACAAAAGATTTAGAAATATGTGGAGCTTGTGAATAGTCATATGGTGTCCAATATTGAACATAACTCATTTTAGATCGACTCACTTCTTCAAGTTCTTCCTCTTCCTCAGTATCAAAAACAACAGCACGCACAATCGTATTATCAAGCAAATAGTCCATACTATAAATTTTAGGAATTTCTTTGAATGCCGTGTGAAGAAACATTGAATTGTAATCGCCAAGTGCAAATCCTTTATCGGGTCTCGGTTTTAAAGTAAATTTCTGAATTGTTGTGACAGAGTTCCCGTGTTTGTAAACAATATTACGAAATTCTTTGAGTTGTTTTTCAAGATCAACAATCTCACCGAGTAAGTTATCTATATACTTCCTTTTTCGTATTTTATGTTCACAAAAATCCTTTTTACAACTTGACAATTCTGTTTCTGTTTTTGAAAGTACTATTTGAAGATGTTCAACTTGCATTTTCAATTCACACTTCTCACTTTCGAGTTTAAAAATCAACTTCCCATTTGACTCAATTAAATCTTGCATTTTGTGTTGAAGATCTTGCTCTTTGTTGTAAGAATCTTGAAAAGCTTTTTCAAAACTTTTTGCATGTTTAATCTTGTCTTCCTGATTTGAAAGTTGAATTTTATAACACTCAATATCTCTTGCAAGTGACGCATTTGTTTCTTTTAAAACTTTGTTTTTCTCGTTGCATTTTATGATTTGCAATTGTTGTGCATACAGTTGTTTAGATAACAATATGAGGTCAAGGTCTGGATCAAATGATGGTTCATTTTGTTCTATATGATCATGTTTATCATTCTCAATAGGATCATCAAATGAAACAACTGTGTCATCATCAAATATGACAATTGTGCTTATTTGTTCATCTGTTTGAGAAGATGAAGATGAGTTAGATGGAACAACTTGCGCCATATCTGATTCAGAAGCAGAAGGTGAGGCTATTTCATGTATTAGGCATGCTTTTTAGTCATGTACCTAAGACAAGCCGTCAGTGTCATACACTGGACCTGAATCATTAAACTGAAGTTCCTGCATGTTGGCCATAAGCATCACAGCTGCATTGGCTTCCAGATCTTCCATGTCATCGTCGTTGTTCACATTTGCCATGAAGTTGTTATCTTATTCAGGGAAATGTCCATCTTTTTCATCTTGAAGAGCCATGAGTAATGCCTGCTTGTGAAACTTACTACCCCGAGTTCTCGGTTTAGGACATGCTGTCGCTATATGACCTTGTTCATTACAATTATAGCACCACACTGCATTCCCTGAGTTGGAGTTCTTAGTTGCAACTGGTTCAGACCTTTGCTAAGAAGATCCTGAGTTGTTCCTGAACCCTCCATTGTTATTAAACCTCTGACCATTCCCAAAATTTCCTGAAGAACTTCCTGAACCAGATCTACCATAGTTACGATTCTGAATTTCCACTCTTCCGTCATTGACAACAGCTTGATTCCTTGTGTTAGAAGATAAACGTTGACGGTTGTTTGTTTGGTTGGAGAATTTGCTAAAAGCATGAGCAATAAGAGCAAGTCCCTGATTCAACGTATTAAAGTCATCATCGTCATCTTCATTGGAGTTGGAGTAATACACTGCATCATTGTTGTTTAATGGAACAAGTTGAGTAGAAGTATTCTGTGGAGATGAATCATAAGGGACCATTTGGTTCGAGGTAGAAGATTGTGGATAACTGAAGTAGTTTTGCTCTTGAACATATGCATGATTTGACATTGGTGGTGGAGCATAGGGAGATTGAGCTACGAGTGCCAAAGAATTTGGTGTTGGTGATGGTGAGTATCCTTCTCGAAGAGCTCTATCTTTTTCCACTTCAGGTTCACAGTGTTTTAGAAAATCATACAACAAACCATATGGTGCATCATGAAGGTTTTTGGTTTGTCGAACAAATGTCACATATTTATGCCAATCTGGACCAAGACTACCAACGAATTTGGAGTTCACTGCGATTCTAGGTACTGTAATTTTGTGACGTTCCAGATCATTAACCACATTTGTGAAACGATGATAGTAGGATTCAAGTGACTCTCCTGGTTCAATTGTGATGTCAGTGTATTCCATGTAGAGTTTGGATTCCATATCATCTTTGTTCAATTGAGTGCCTTCCATAAGGAGATGAACATGTTCCCACATAGCTTTGGCTGTTTTCTGAGCATCGACACTTCGATAAATTGGATTAGGTATACCTTGAAGTATATAAGCCATTGCATACTCATCAGCTTCACGATGTAATTTCTGTTCTTCTGTGAGTTGAGATTCTGGAAGAGGTCTATCACCAGGAGGACGTGGAGGATCAGCTGTTGGATCACCAATTTCAAATCTTGTTGGCCACTCAAATGGTCCTTCAAGTATCACTTGTTTCAAGAATTTCCCATGAGGTTTCTTTAGTTCAAAAAATCGTAAGAATCGACTTGACCATTGAACATAGTTCCCAGGTGTTAGCATTGGAGATGTTTCAAGTGATCCAGCCTCATGTCTGGATTGTTGAGTTGTAATAACTTCGCACATTCTATCAAACCAGTGAGGTTGTTTGGAGGAAAACTGAGTGTTTTGCTGTGACATTTGATATGGTTGTTGTTGAGGAATGATTTGATGTTGTTGCATCATGAGATATTGTGGTTGTGGATTAAACGGCTGTTGATGAAAGTGTGATTGTGAAGGTTGTTGATATGATTGTTGTTGATGGTATTGTTGTTGCTGATACTGCTGATGTTGTTGCTGAGGATTAGAGAAGTAGTAATGTGGTGGTTGAGACATCTTAGAACACTTGTGTAGTAATGGATCTTTGTAGAAGAGTGAAATGCACGTTCCTTTGGTTAAGTTCAAAATCCCTGGGGTAAGTTGAAATCTTGCGCGTAGCAATAATCTTACGCGTAAACTTTAGGTTATGCGTAAAGAGTAGTTTATGCGTAAACAATGAGTTTATGCGTAAGTTTTCTCTTTACGCGTAAGCTTTGGCTTATGCGTAAGTTTAGACTTATGCGTAAGGTTTAGACAACCAAACAAATCTTTCAAAATTATCCAAGCTTGAAAGATATCCGAAGTCGAAGTATTCCACTAACTTATCCAAGCTAGGGAAGTACTGAGTCACCGTAACACAACGAGAAGACCTTTGATGAAACTTAAGCGTAGATTCTGGCAACTTACGCGTAAGATTAACTCTTATGCGTAAGATTGAACTTCTGTGTAGAAAAGGCAACTTCTGCGTAGGATGTAACTTCAGCGTAAGACTTAGGCGTAGGAAATAGACTTACGCGTAGGATTTAGGCGTAGAAGACCAAGTTAAGCGTAGGAACAGGGTTTTGACCAATGTTACGCGTAAGAAAAGGGTTTTGACACGAACTTATGCGTAGAAAGGACAAAAGATTCTGTAGACAGCTTTTGAATTGTACTGTTCACGAAACTTACACGTAAGGAGGTCAGAATCTTGAAAAATCTCAAATTTTTGAAGAAAAATGCTTAGAAATAAGGTACTTTTGATCAAATAACTTCACCAATACTTAGAAAACACTAACTATTGAAGATTTTGAGTAGAAAAAAAACTTAAAAATCAAAACTTTATGCAAAATCTAAGCTTCTAAACACTATATTAACCTTAAAACTTATCCAAGCTTCAAGATTTGAGTGTAAGAAACAAAGAAAGAAGCAAAAAGTAGATGAAATACAACCTAAACCCCACGTAAATTCCAAGAAACACACTTCAATCTCTATTAGGCGAATGATACCACTTGATAGGTCACCATTTTGTAAACACAAGTGTAAGAAATGAGATGAGAATGAGAGATGGTTGATTATAAGAAATGAGAGAAGAGTAATTGCAAGAGTTTCCTTAATGTATTCAAATAACCAACAAACATAATGTTTACATGAGCTTGGTATTTATAAGAGAAGGAGTAGGGCAACACTCCCTTCCTCCCTCTTACACCTTAACGTGGGCTTTCAAGGCCCATGGATTAGCTTGCTTAAGCCTAGTAACATTAACATAGTGAAATAATTAACTAAGCAACCTATTACAAAAGGTAATGACCGAGACTTGACTAAAATACAAAAAAGTATGATCCCAACATCAAATCTAGGATCAGTAGCAGTATAGCTTCCACCTTTTTTATCGACTAGTTGGGGCACATCAATGTCAGCCATGGTAGGATCTTGATTTTAAAAACTTTGAGCACTCTTTAGTTTGAAAAAATTTGAAAAGTCTTACAAATCAAAGGCTCTGATACCACTTGTTGGTCCCTTTTACTAGGTTAATGTTAACTATAGAGTTAAACTAACCAAGTTCCATTGCATGAACAAAGATATAAATGATTAATAGTAAGTATAAACGTAAAGGTAAGAGATACGATATTTTTCAACATTTAATTCTTATTAGAAGTTAATCAAAGAATTAAACCCAAGTGTTTGCGAAATAACACTTGGGATTGAAACGACAAGTATGGTATGACTCCTCACTAAACTCAAACTCAACTAAGGTCCTACTGAGCTATCTCAGGGACTGTGTTGTTCTTTGGAGGAGTAAAAGTGGTTTGTGAATGTCTAAGCATTAATTGCACAAACTTGTCAACTTTTACTCCTCACTTATGTTTCCTATTTATACACAAGTAAATTTCAACATTATTGATAAAGACAAAATGATGACCTAGGCTAGTAGAGACAAAATACTTACGTATTTTATCTCTGTTGCAGTAGGCTATTTTGGGTATAAGATAATAAGCCTTTCTGATGTACAGTGACACCATCCTCACTTTATGCCTTGCAGGAAAAGTTTGGCTTCAGGTTGATAGGGACACCCACTCATACTTTCAAACATTTCCCGCTTTGTCCCGCCCATTCTTCAATCTTCAGGTCTTCAGTACTTCATTAGTTGTTGAGGAGTCCTAGGGGTTCAGTGACAAATATAAAAGGACAAAAAGAAAGACAAAATGGACAAAATCGAGCACAGGATTTGGAAAGAGCATGAAATTAAGGGATCAATGAGAATTTTATTTGGAGTATTGAGGCGAAAGATAGAATTTTAAAAGACTAAACGAAGCCCGAACGAAGACTATTTTGAAGTAAAATTCAGATGCGCTTATACTATAAAAGGAAATGGGATGCAATGTATGTTCTATTGAAACAAAAGCCAGCTGGTAGTGTTGTAAGCAAATGGTCAAAACAGATGCACTTATACTATAAAAAGAAATGGGATGCAATGTATGAAAAGGGTAAACAACAGGAAAAGAATATTGAGAATATAAAATTGGATGAGAATGACATTTATATAGACAAGTCTGGTACTGCTAGATTCATGTTTGAGAGTTGGTTCTTTGTCATGGAGATGTTCCATCTGTTAAAACTATTAAAGAAGATCTTGGGAAGTTTAGCAGAGTTTCTGGGCTGTATCCAAACTTAGGTAGGAGTACAATGTTTTGTGCTAGCTTGAGCATGGAAGAAATTAAGAATATCCAGGAAATTTTACCTTTTCAAATTGGAAAAATGTCTGTAAGATATCTTAGGGTACCATTAGTGGATAAGAAGATTGGCATAAAAGATTGTAAGGGATTGATTGATAAGGTGAGACAGAAGTTAAGTGACTGGAAGAACAAAAGTCTTTTTTATGCTGGAAGAAGTCAACTTATTACATCTATTTTGTCATCTATGCAAGTATATTGGGGATCTGTGTTCAAACTTCCTAAGGCTGTTATTAATGATATTGAAAAAATTTCAAAGGCTTCTTGTGGTGCAATGGGGAGCTGACTAGAGGAAAAGCTAAAGTTGCATGGAAGAAAGTATGCAAATGTAAAGATCGAGGGGGTCTAGGATTAAAACCTTTGGAGCAATGGAATAATACTCTACTCATTAAGCATTTATGAAATTTGGCTACTATGAAGGAGTCTTTATGGGTTAAATGGGTAAGTACAATTAAGCTTAAAGGGAGGAGTGTTTGGGAAGTTCAATGCTACAAAACTGATAGTTGGTGTTGCAAAACATTGAATCATAATATATACAAAGTTGGAGATGGTAAAAATATATCTGCATGGTATGATAGATGGTCAAATCAACAGGCACTTGCTAAAACTATCAGTAGAATAGATATACACTCAGCAGGATTCAATGAAAAAAGTAAATTGTGTGAGGTTATTGATGCTAATGGATGGAAATGGCCAGCAGAATTGAGTGCTAAATATGATGTCATTACTAACATGAGTGTTCCAATGGTGACACAAACCTCAAATAAACCTGTTTGGATCACCAATAATGGTAATATAGTTGATTTTGCTACTAGTAAAGTGTGGAATGATATGAGACAGAATGATGGCAAGGTGACATGGAGCAGGATTGTGTGGCATTCTCATTATATCCGGAAAAACAGTTTTGTTTTATGGTTATCAGTTAAACACAAACTCCTTACACAAGATGGATTACTGAAATGATATCCCAACAAAGGTATGAAGTGTTCCTTGTGCAAGACTATGGAAGATTCTTATGATCATTTGTTTTTTCAATGCATCTATTCCCAAGAGGTGTGGATTGCAGTTAAAAGTATGGCCATGATTAGATCTAATGCTAGTAATTGGGCCAGTTATGTGGGAGAAATGTGCAATATACTGTCATAACAGAATTTGGAATGTGATTAGAAAGCTTTGTTTTGCTGCTACAGTCTACCACTTATGGCAGGAAAGGAATCAGAGAGAGTTTCAATAAGAAGAAAGAGATAAAGAAACTTTGATTAAAAGCATAAGAGAAGATGTAAGGTTCAATTAATGTCAATAAGAGTCAAAGATTCAAATGCTCTACTACAACCTTTGGGAAATAAGATGAGCTAGTTCTAGTTCCAGAATTTAAAGGGGTGTTTGGAAGAAGGGTTTATGAAGAAGCAGATGGCTAATACCTTAACCTCAAATCTTCTTATACTCCTTTTTTTTTTATTCTCTGAGACATTTATGAGGTGATGGAATTCATATATGGATAAATAGAATCAAAGATGGGTTTATTAGAAGTTGGTGGGTTAAAATGTAGTTTCCTGCTGGTTTGGTGATTTGTGTTGCTTAATAGGTACAAATCAAATGAAGATTGATGTAGAAAACACATTGTTTTCTATCCTGAATGCTCACAAGAATGCAGAAATGATTATGGAGTCTACAATGGATAGGTATGTATACCTAAATATTTTCAGTTCTATTCATATGAACTGGAAATATTATTGAGCTCACTTACAAAAGATGGCCTTGTAACTAGGTTTTTTCTAGGTCTAACTCACTAATAAGATCTTGGTTTTGTAATCCAGTAGGCCTTAGTTAGGTAATTGGGAGATGAAACATGGATCTCATCAGTCAAGTAGCCCGGTTAAACCATAAAGTAGGTTTCCTTTTGTGAAGGGTAAAGTAAGTGGGAGGGCAGTGTATGAAGATAGGAATAGTGACGAGTGAAAGATGAACTTACTTGGTCCTATCTATACACTACCAGGGAGGAAATGGATGGTACTCACTGCAAGGAGTGTGTTCTGAGTTGTGTGATGCCATTGTTGTAGATGGAATTGTAGCATGACTGGTATAACCCTTGTTGTGGAGAGGAAATAGGTGCCTAGTGATGCCAAGCTCTGATCTACTGTAGTTATTGTGGTGGCAGGTTGAATGACTATGGTGGAGAAGAGTTTGGGAATGTAGCTAGATGGTAAGGTGCGGATTAAGGTGAATTGGTTATGAATGATTGCTTGAAGTGATTTAGTTTTTAGAATTACAGGTTTTTCCCTAGCTTCTTTTTACCCTATTAGGACTATTTGGATTTATTTAGAATTGCATCAAATTTAGTTTTTATTTGTTTTATCTTTTTCCTTTTGCTTATATGCTTAGATTAGGTCTGTTTTTCTATGCTTATTTGGCTTATTAAGTTGCGTTAGGTTAGTAGTTATTTATTTTTTTAAGCCTTGCTTGTAGCATTTAATCAGCTTATACCTTATGATCAGCTACTTTCTTTTCTTTTTGCTAGATAGTTTAACATGTCCTCAAATTTTACTTATTTCCTAGCTTATTATCAGTTTTTAAAAATGGTTGTTTCATATAAGTTGTCCTGTTTTAACTTATTTTAAGTTTCTAAAAAGAACAATTGCAAAAATAAAAAATTTCAAAAAAAAGAGGTGCACAGGGTTTGAAATTGTGACCTCCTGCACCCAACACCTCACACAGCCTCACACTAAACCATTCTGCCCTTGGGACTTTTTCCAATAACCTTGTCACTTTTTCAATTCTTTATCCCTTTTTCTTTTCCTTATTTCTTTTAGCTTAATAAAACTGATAAGCCCTTTTCTTGGCTTTTCAAAATAGCTTTTCCAATTTTTATAATTTTCCCTTAATTCTATTATAAAGATAAACTTTCTATGAATTTTTTATAATTTTCACTTTTTATTTGGTATTTTTCTTAAATTTATTTCCTTATTTTACATTTAAAATCATTATAAATAATTAAAAAGTTCAAAAAACTATTTTTCTTTTTCCCATAACTTTTTTATCATTTAGAATATAGGAAAATTGTTTTCATACCCGTAGGATTACTATTGCTTAAATTTCACGTTTTATGTTGTTACGTTACGTTTTAATTCCCGTTTTTAGATTTAAGTTTATGTTTTTACATACATGTGCCCCCGTTACTTGTTCCCTTTTCCCTTTTTACTTGTTTTTTTGTTGTAATTTCATTATTCGTAGCTTAATTACTCATATATTCACTTTTACCACTATTCACTACATGTTTCAATATTCGAACAATCACGATTCTATTCACTCCTTCACGGGATAACGACTCGGGAATTCGTATTTCCTTCGAATTCTTTGGAGATATTATACTATACTATTGACATTGTATCACATCTCGTCACATATATCAAAATAAAAAGAAAAATGTGCAAAAACAAGTTTATGTATGAATAAATTGGAAAAATGGTGCGTTTTTAGAATAAATGATTTCTTAATCTCTTTTGAACGTTATTGCTACTTTTCGAAAGTTATTAAAAAGAGGTTTGAAATTATTTATTTCAAAAGTGTAAGTTGATAACATTGCGTGAGGACACGGCAATACCTTAGTCTAGGGGATTTTGGTATGTGATTAAACACATACCTTTTCTTGACAATAAACGGACCCAAAAAGACCAAAAACCGATAAAAAAATGCCAAATATATGTTTGTTTTTGTGTTTATGTATGTGCAGGATATTATAAAAGGACAAAAAGAAAGACAAAACGGACAAAATTGAGCACTGGATTTGGAAAGAGCATGAAATTACGGGATCAATGATAATTTTATTTGGAGTATCGAGGCAAAAGATAGCATTTTGAAAGAGTAAACGAAGCCTGAACGAGATTATTTTGAATTAAAATTCAGAGCTGCATACAAAAGTGTTAAAAAAATGAGAAGCTAAATATATCACCAAAATTGTACTAGCTCAATTGGTTGGAACATTTGTATGCCATGCGTGAGGTCGAGGGTTCAATTCCCACTCGCCTCCATTTCTGTTTTTTGTTTATCCTACGCAGCCCAAGTAGTAGCAGCTCAAGTACGCAGTCGCACAGATCTGACCCAAAAGAAATTAGAAGAGCAGATCAAGTGAAGGCCCAAGACAGAACAGATCCAGCCTAAAGAAAGTATTAGGCCAATGATCGACTAAATTAAATGGGAGGAGCATGTGATCTTTCCACCTCTTCCACACTCGCATCTCCATTATCCCTTATCCAACCAATGATCGACTGCCACGTGGCCCATTTTGTATTAACTGGAGACCGGATCCTATGAGAATGAGATAAGGAATGATTTAATTGGTGGTGATAGCTGTCATTTAACGCAATTGATAGCCATATGTATGGAAAATAATAAACCTACGACAACAAAAGGATCGAGAAACAATCAATCATCGGGTATAAATACAATGCACATGATCCAAGGGGGGCGGCCTTCATTATTTTCTCTTCCTCACACAATAATATTTTTCACACAGTAGATTTAATTTTTAGCAGTTTTTTTAGAGTGTTGGCTTATTTTCAAGTATTGTATTTTGCTTATTTCAAATGCTTATTTATTGTAATCAAGTTTTATTTGATCAATGAAGTTTATGTTTTCCTTTTAGCTTATCTCTTTAGCTTATTTGCAATTCTTTTCATCTCTTTCTTCTCTTTATTTTTCTTTTCTTAAATCTAAATAATCTATATAAGCTTTTTAGCTTATTATACCTTATTTGGATTTAGTTTTTTGAATAGCTTTTGCAATAAGCTTATTCATAAAGCTCTTATCTTATCTTTACTTTTTTTAAACTATTTTTTATATTAAAAAAAAAGTATTCATTCACTTATTTCATACAAAGTATATATTTTTATTAGCTTACAACTTACGATGTCTTATAACTTGTTCTCTTCTTCATCCTCTAGCTCGATTCAAACCCCAAAAGAGATGCATGAGCTTATTAAGCTCAGCTTATTTTTCAAATAAGCTTTGACATCTCTTAAATTTGAGAGCATTTTTCTTTATTTGTTATATTTTAAGCTTTTTAAATAGCTTTTTATTAATCTTTTCATATAAAGTTTGCAACTTTTTAAGTTTTTCTTAAACAATAAGCTATTTAATAGCTTGTTTATTTAGATCTAGTCCTTAAATATATCTGATTCGCGTTTATTCTTAGTAGTAGGCAACTTAGCTTCGGGTGGACTTAGATCTACTAGTTTTTAGCTATAAAGTTTAAATCTTTTAGCTTTTTTTTTTTTTTTTTTTTTTTTTATTATTATTATTATTTTTATTTTTTTTAATAAAAGTTTGGTACTTTCTTAACAATTAAGCTTTTCCATAGCTTAGTTGGTTTATATTATTGCTTATTATCACTAACCTTTGTCAAAGTTTTGAGTTTTAAGCTTGCTATCTTCCTAAGGCGGGGAGCTTAAGGGTTTTATAAGCTATCTTATCACTAAAGTTTATAACTTTAATATCCTTTATTAAGTTAATTAGTCATAAAGTTCATAACTTTATTCACTAGTTAGCATAATAAATGCTAATAGAGAAATAATATTTAATATTTGTTTTAGTTTATAAAATCGGGTGGTTTATTACTCTCATCACGTTAGATCAGGTTCTATCTTCTTATCTTTTCACTTTTAGTTAACTAGTGTAGTAATATGAATATGTTTGTTGAATTAATTATTTTTGTTGGTTTAGTTGTGATGATTAATGAGTAGATCTATTGTATGCTTGTTAAGTGTTGGTGGGTAATCTAAAAACTTAAGTTGGATCATTAGTTTTACTTTTCTTAGAATTCGCATAGCTTTTAGTACTTTATCCAAATTTTTCATATTTTTCTTTAATAGTTTAATATTTTTAATATTATTTTTAGTTTAAAATAGTTTTTAATTCATATATATATATATATATATATATATATATATATATATATATATATATATATATATATATATATATATATATATATATAAATCGTTTTTCTAAAATTATTTTAGTCATTTAAAAGTTTTAAAAATTAAATTTGCATTTTTAGGGCTTAGATTTGATAATTTGGGTTTTAAGGCTCGTTAAAGATCCCGTTAAGTTGCCTTTTTAGGATTAGTTGCGTTTTAGCTTATTTGTGCTTTGCTAAATTGTTTTGTGTGCTTAATTTAGTTGTTTAGTTTATATTTCATAATTGTAGTCTTAAAAAAAATCAAAAAATCTTTTCCTATTCAAATCACAAGATCAAGAACCGAATCACGATATCCCATTCACACTTCATTGAGAAAACGACTCGGGAATACATGTTGCCTTTGTATTTCCTTGGACTATAATTGTACAAATCATATAACATCAAAAACAAACTTAATAATGAAGTCATAAAATTATATAATTAGACATAATGCAAAAATGTATCTCAAACAGCTTCGACTTGGCATCTGTGAACAACTTGTAAAATGTATCTTGAAATGATTCACATTCCTGTCTTACAATTCCATATAAATAACCATGTGACATTTATCTAAACATCTTAGAAAACACTTGTTATTAATAGTTAAATGTCAAAACAATTGTAAACCAATTTGAATTGAATGTTCAAGACTAAGTTTAAGTCAAATTAATTACAATGCTCAAATATTAAATTCTTTCTACACCATAATACTAGCCAAATCTCTATTTTAAGAGAAACATAATATCATATCACTTATATATAGAAGACATTTCAATATTTAATGATATTACAACAAAATTGGTTACATGCTAATCGATCCATTGACCTGTGAAAAAAGCAAACTCACTTCAAAAATTCCTCGGTACCAAAGAAATCATATGGAATGTCTTCAAAGTAGTTATCGACTTCTAAAAATTATGGCAAGCAGCATTAAAAATCAAATCATTTAACTCGTCAACAAATGGTATTTCACCAAGATCATCAAAATGAAATGTGTTAAGTGTCCCAAAATCATCACCCATAAAATAATCTGAAGCTTCATCCCTTTTTTGGTCCAATTCGGGTGAATTAAAAGCAAATAAACCATCCAACAACGTCACATCCTCAGAAGGACCCAATAACTCTTTCTTAACAATTACCGAATTAGCATCCTGGTATTTGAAGAGATTATCTAGCAATGACAAATCTCCAAAATTACCCAACCCATTCTTTTCTAGTTCTTGACCCTGATCTGACCCATTACTTGACTGACACTCTTCACCTTCTTTCACCCTTTCAATAACATCTTTCGATGGACCATTACTCTCACTCATGCTCTTATACCTAAGAACAGAAGTCAGAGACAAAAGAGTATGCGACTCATCATACGATATGTGATTCGTGTGACGAGACGCGTACTCTTTTGTCACCGACTTCCGTTATTACATATAAGAGCATGAGTGAGAGTAATGGTCCATCGAAAGATGTTATTGAAGGGGTGAAAGAAGGTGAATAGTGTCAGTCAAGTAATGGGTCAAATCAGGGTCGAGAACTTGAAAAGAATGGGTTGGGTAATTTTGGAGATTTTTCAAAGCTGGATAATCTCTTTGAATACCAGGATGTAATTCGATAATTGTTAAGAAAGAGTTATTGGGTCCGTCTGAGGACGTAACATTGTTGGATGATTTATTTGCTTTTAAATCACCCGAATTGGACCAAAAAGGGGATGAAGCTTCAGATTATGTTATGGGTGATGACTTTGGGACACTTGACCCATTTCATTTTGATGATCTTGGTGAAATACCATTTGGTGGTGAGTTAAATGGTTTGATTTTTAATGTTGCTTTGCCAACATTGTTAGAAGTCGATAACTACTTTGAAGACATTCCTGATGATTTCTTTAGTACCAAAGAATTTTTGAAGTGAGTTAGCTTTTTTTTCACGGGTCAATGGATTGATTAGCATGTAACCAATTTTGTCGTAAAATCATTAAATATTGAAATATGTTCTATATATAAGTGATATGATAATATATTTCTCTTAAAATAGAGATTTGGTTAGTATTATGTTGTAGAAAGAATTCAATTGTGAGCATTGTAATTTGACTTTATTAACCATTTAAGTATACTCATGCTGAAATCAAATAATCCTGATATTAAGTGTCAATTTCCCCCTAATATGCTCATTATTTGTATTGTTTATAGAGTAAATTGCATTTTTGGTCCTTAAGGTTTAGCCAAATTGCAAGTTTGGTCCCTAAGGTTTCGAAAGTGCAACAATGGTCCTCATTTTGAAGTTCTTGCTGCATGTTTGGTCACTAATCAACATCAGATGACCAAATTACCCTAGCCTTCTTCTTTTTCTATTTTCTTTTCAGTTTTCAAACATAAATGGTCCATGTGTTTTTTTCGAAAAAAAATTTCCCAAAAAAAAAAATTATTTTAAGAAAAAAATATTCCTAATTTTTTTTTCTAATAAAAATTTTCTTTAAAAATCTGAAAAAAAAAAATCTAAAAAAAAAGTGTTTTTTTTCAAAATACATTTTTTTTCCTAAAAAAATAATTCGTAAAAAAAATTATAAAAAAAAATTTCTAAATTTTTTTCGCATTGCCATTGTGCGATTTTTTAACTTTTTTGTCTTTAATTTTATGAATTTTTTTTCGAAATTAATTTTTTTCGAATTAATTATTTTAATTTTTTTTGAATTTTTTTTTAGAATTCTAGTTTAGAAAAAATATTTCTAGGAAATTCTTTTCTAAAAATAATTTTTTCCGAATTATTTTTTTAAGAAAAGTTTTTGAACAAAAAAACTTTTTCTTACAATTTTTTTCGGATTTTTTAAGGAAAATTTTATTAGAAAAAAAAAGTTGCGGTCCTTAAAGAGTTAATTCTAAAAAAAGTTTTTCGAATTTTTTTAGAAAATTTTTTATTTAATTTTTTTTAGAAAAAATTTTCTAGAATTTTTTTCGAAATCTTTTTCGCATTTTTTTTAGAAAAACAAAATTAGAAACTTTTCTTCTAATTTTTTTTCCGAATTTTTTTAGTAAAAAAAGTTTTTTGACAAAAAAACTTTTTTTTAGAATTTTTTTCGGATTTTTTATGAAAATTTTTATTCGAAAATTTTTTTAGAAATTTTTGTTCTTAAAAAAAAGTTTTCGAATAATTTTTTGGATTTTTTAAAAAAAAGATGGACCATTTATATTAGAAAACTGAAAAGAAAGTAGAAAAAGGAAATGGCGAGGGTAATTTGGTCATTTGATGTTGATCAGGGACCAAACATGTAGCAAAAACTTCAAAATGAGGACCACCGTTGCACTTTCGAAACCTTAGGGACCAAACCTGCAATTTGACCAATGATTAGGGACTAAAAATGCAATTTACTCTTGTTTATAAGGATATATGCTTTGATTTCTTTATATTTCGGTTCCAGGTTACAAATGAGCATAGGAGCTGAAGAGACGCGAAAATTGGAAAGAACTTGCAAAAGATACATATCTTAGTATGTTGAAGAGAGCTACGGCGTAACTCATACTCTCAACTACGCCGTAGCTAGGAATTCAAACATATTGACAAGTCAACGCTTATCAAGAGTTACATCATAACCAACTTATGAGATTACGTCGTAATTATTCGAAGACTTAGAAGAATTCGTGAGCTATGAAGGCTACGCCGTAACCACACTATGGAGTTACGGCGTAGTTAAGGAATAGTACGTGATCCATAATTTTGTCAAGATTACGGCGTAAGCACACATGAAGATTACGACGTAAGTGGAAACCCTAAGGAGCTACGACATAACCAGAATTACAACTACGCCATAGCCAATGTTAATGGATAAGATCGTTATACGATAACACTAGTTACGGCGAAACCAACTCTTAGGGTTACGCCATAGTTGTGTTGGGCCTATAAATACCAGCCATAAACTCTTCATTTTACATAACTTTCTCACCACCAAAAGTAAGAGAACGAATGGAGGTTTTAGAGAGGCATTCCACAGCAGCATACGGAGCATTTTCAAGGGAGAAATCACGCCTATAGCACCATAAGTTTTAGTTTTCATTGTTTCAATTACATTTCGAATTCATGTCTTCATTAAACATTGATTTTGGTGTACTTTATAACAAGATCAGCTAAGCACCTCTGGTGCTAGCCTAGTTATGATTTGTATATTAATGTGATTATGTTTTCATACTTTTCATAATGCTTCTAGTGTGTGCATGCTTAGTTTATCAGTGATCCTTTAGTTGCGGTAGTTTTGAAGAACTGGTTATACTTGGCACGCTAAATGAATCGACAAAAAGACCCTAGTGTACTTAGGTTGTGAGGGAAATGGTTGGGATGACAACTAGCCATTTGCCTTGTGTGCAAATTGACTAAATGACCACTTTCTGGGTTGGATAAACTTAAGTAGTTAGAGGTATGGTCTAAGATATGAGAGGCCGGGCCACACCAAGATAAATCTAGCATGTAGTGGTAATTAGTGACTCAAACTAGTCTATCATATGTCGGCTTACTTATAGAGGGTAGTGCCTTTGGTTCCCGATAGGATTCTAAGGAGACAGACTAGGAAATCTTTGTTTTGCTGCTACAGTCTACCACTTATGGCAGGAAAGGAATCAGAGAGAGTTTCAACAAGAAGAAAGAGATAAAGACACATTGATTAAAAGCATCAGAAAGATGTAAGGTTCAAATTAATATCAATACGAGTCAAAGATTCAAATGCTGTCATGGAAGCCTGCAACCATTGGGAAATCAGATGAGCTAGTCCTAGTTCCAGAATTTAAAAGGGTGTTTGAAAGAAGGGTTTATGAAGAAGCAGATGGCTAATACCTTAACCTCAATTCTTCTTATACTACTTTTTTTTGATTCTCTGAGACATTTATGAGGTGATGGAATTCATATATGGATAAATAGAATCAAATATGGGTTTATTAGAAGTTGGTGGGTTAAAATGTAGTTTCCTGCTGGTTTGGTGATTTGTGCTGCTTAATAGGTATAAATCAATTGAAGATTGATGTAGAAAACACATTGTTTTCTATCCTGAATACTCACAATAATGCAGAAATGATTATGGAGTCTGCAATGGATAGGTGTGTATACCTAAATATTTTCAGTTCTATTCATATGAACTGAAAATATTATTGAGCTCACTTAGAAAAGATGGCCTTGTAACTTGGTTTTTTCTAGGTCTAACTCACTAATAAGATCTTGGTTTTGTAATCCAATAGGCCTTAGTTAGGTAATTGGGTGATGAAACATGGATCTCATCAGTCAAGTAACCTGGGTAAACCATAAAGTAGGTTTCCTTTTGTGAAGGGTAAAGTGAGTGGAAGGGCAGTGTATGAAGATAGGAATAGTGACAAATGAAAGATGAACCTACTTGGTCCTATCTATACACTACCAAGGAGGAAATGGATAGTACTCACTACAAGGAGTGTGTTCCGAGTTGTGTGATGCCATTGTTGTAGATGGAATTGTAGCATGACTGGTATAGCCCTTGCTGTGGAGAGGTAATAGGTGCCTAGTGATGCCAAGCTCTGATCTACTGTAGTTATTGTGGTGGAAGGTTGAATGACTATGGTAAAGAAGAGTTTGGGAATGTAGCTAGATGGTAAGGTGCGGATTAAGGTTAATTGGTTATGAATGATTGCTTGAAGTGATTTAGTTTTTAGAATTACAGCATTTACACTAGCTTCTTTTTACCCTATTAAGACTGTTTGGGTTTATTTAGAATTGCATCAGATTTAGTTTTTATTTGTTTTATCTTTTTCCTTTTGCTTATCTGCTTAGATTAGGTCTGTTTTTCTATGCTTATTTGGCTTATTAAGTTGCATTAGGTTAGTAGTTATTTATTTTTTTAAGCCTTGCTTGTAGCATTTAATCAGCTTATACTTTATGATCAGCTACTTTCTTTTCTTTTTGCTAGATAGTTTAACATGTCCTCAAATTTTACTTATTTCCTAGCTTATTATCAGTTTTTAAAAATGGTTGTTTCATATAAGTTGTCCTCTTTTAGCTTATTTTAAGTTTCCAAAAGAACAATTGCAAAAATAAAAAATTTCAAAAAAAAGAGGTGCACAGGGTTCGAACCTGTTACCTCCTGCACCCAACACCTCACACTAAACCATTCTACCCTTGGGACTTTTTCCAATAACCTTCTCACTTTCAATTCTTTTATCCCTTTTTCTTTTTCCTTATTTCTTTTAGCTTAATAAACTGATAAGCCCTTTTCTTGGCTTTTCAAAATAGCTTTTCCAATTTTTATAATTTTTCCTTAATCCTATTATAAAGATAAACTTTCTATGAATTTTTTATAATTTTCACTTTTTATTTGGTATTTTTCTTAAATTTATTTCCTTATTTTACATTTTAAATCATAATAAATAATTAAAAAGTTCTAAAAAATATTTTTCTTTTTCTCATAATTTTTTTATCATTTAGAATATTGGAAAATTGTTTTCATACCCGTAGGATTACTATTGCTTAAATTTCACGTTTTATCTCGTTACGTTACGTTTTAATTCCCGTTTTTAGATTTAAGTTTACGTTTTTACATACATGTGCCCCCGTTACTTGTTCCCTTTCCCTTTTTACTTGTTTTTTTGTTGTAATTTCATTATTGGTAGCTTAATTACTCATATATTCACTTTTAAAACTATTCACTACACGTTTCAAGATTCGAACAATCACGATTGTATTCACTCCTTCACGGGATAATGACTCGGGAATTCGTATTTCCTTCGAATTCTTTGGCGATATTATACTATACTATTGATACTGTATCACATCTCGTCACATATATCAAAATAAAAAGAAAAATGTGCAAAAGTAAGTTTATGTATGAATAAATTGGAAAAACGGAGCATTTTTAGAATAAATGATTTCTTAATCTCTTTTGAACGTTATTGCTACTTTTCGAAAGTTATTAAAAAGAGGTTTTAAATTATTTATTTCAAAAGTGTAAGTTTATAACATTGTGTGAGGACACGGCAATACCTTAGTCTGGGGGATTTTGGTATGTGATTAAACACATACCTTTTCTTGACAAAAAACGGACCCAAAAAGACCAAAAACCGATCAAAAATTACAAATATATGTTTGTTTTTGTGTTTATGTATGTGTAGGATATTATAAAAGGACAAAAAGAAGGACAAAACGGACAAAATCGAGCACGGGATTTGGAAAGAGCATGAAATTATGGGATCAATGATAATTTTATTTGGAGTATCGAGGCAAAAGATAGAATTTTGAAAGACTAAACGAAGCCCGAACGAAGATTATTTTGAAGTAAAGTTTGGATGCACTTATACTATAAAAGGAAATGGGATGCAATGTATGTTCTATTGAAACAAAAGCCAGCTGGTAGTGTTGTAAGCAAATGGTCAAAACAGATGCACTTATACTATAAAAGGAAATGGGATGCATTGTATGAAAAGGGTAAACAACAGGAAAAGAATATTGAGAATATAGAATTGGATGAGAATGACGTTTATATAGACAAGTCTGGTACTGCTAGATTCATGTTTGAGAATTGGTTCTTTGTCATGGAGATGTTACATCTGTTAAAACTATTAAAGAAGATCTTGGGAAGTTTAGCAAAGTTTCTGGGCTGTATCCAAACTTAGGTAGGTGTACAATGTTTTGTGGTAGCTTGAGCATGGAAGAAATTAAGAATATTCAGGAAATTTTACCTTTTCAAATTGGAAAAATGCCTGTAAGATATCTTGGGGTACCATTAGTGGATAAGAAGATTGGTATAAAAGATATTAAGGGATTCATTGATAAGGTGAGACAGAAGCTAAGTGACTGGAAGAACAAAAGTCTTTCTTATGCTGGAAGAAGTCAACTTATTGCATCTGTTTTGTCTTCTATGTTGATATAAATAATGCATAAAAACGTTATTAATATTTTTCAATATCCCTATGTTTTGACGATCAAAAAATGTAAAATCATTAAACGTAAAATCATTACGTAAATAAGTATTTAGTGACAAAATATCATTATATCCAACTAATTCACTTAAGGTATGAATAAACAAGTGTCTAATACATTTTATTATCAAAGGAAGGTTTATTTACAAATTACAAATTATATAAAATGGTATAAACATTTTATATATTTAAGAAAAACATTTTTGGTAAATAAAGGAAAATGTTTATTTCATAATAAATAAATGAATTCAAAATTTTAACCAAATTCAGTTAAATTTTCACCAAATAAACTTTCCCCAGAAAGGACAAAAAGTTCAGGCCGTTACAGTGGGCGGCCCCCTTAATTATAAGGGGAGGCCCCCTTAATTTTAAGGGGGCCAGCACACAATTAAGGGGGCCGGCATACGCTCCTCTGTCAGAATTCTTTGCCTATAAATACTGGTTCAAATCTGAAATTTTTCCTCACCTTTTGCACTAAAACTTTCTGTTCTAATTCTCTCAAAACACCTTTCTAAATCCTTTGATCATAAACATATTAGTTCTTGTTTCAAGTGATCAAATCCTTCATTATTCAAAGTGCAAGAGAAGAATACTCCTCCAACATCTTGTTAAGAAGTATTGTAGGCTTGTGCATATTATAAAGGTGTAGAAGTTGTGTAATAGATAGATCTAGGTGTGTTAGTAGTTGTGAATATAAGTAGTTGTGTTGGGTAGAAGTAGAAGTAGTGTTGTAAAAAAGAAGTAGTGAAGTTGTGTAGTAGTAGTGGTGTGTATAAGTTGGGAAGAAGGTGTGTAGTGGTGTGAGATTGGTTCTAGCTACTATTAGGAATCGACATTTAGCTTAGTGTCGTAAATTAGTGTAAGCAAAAGTTGTGTAAGGTTTTCTCCGCCATAAGGGAGCTTGTTGACGTAGTGAACAAAACTCTCGAGTTAGGTGCTCGGGGAGTGGAGTAGGGCGAAGAGGTGCTTCGTAGCCGAACCGCTATAAATCCTTTGTCTTGTGGTTCGATCTTTCCATCTCTATCTCTTTACTTATTTACTTATGTTGTTGTCATTTTATTTCGTAGATATTAGTATATATATAAGTGTTGTTTATTGATCTCACATAAAACTAGACTCGATTATTTTGCAAACAAAGTTTTTAATAAAAAAAATTGACGTAAAACTATTCAACCCCCCACCTAGTTTTCCACAATTGGTATCAGAGCTACGTTAAACAAGACTTTTTAAAATAAATTGTATTTTAAAACTTGAAATCGATCTATGGAATTGGAAAAATATTTAGAAGGGAACATGACTTTTAAACCACCATATTTTAAAAATACAAGTTTTCTTGAATGGAAAAATCGATTCGAAAGTTATGTGAAATTAATAGATTATGATCTTTGGCATGCTATTTTAATTGGTTTTTTTCAATCAACAAATCCACTTTTGAAAAACAAAATAATTATTTCAAAGTAGTGCTTGATAAAAATGATATTGCTAAAATGATTATATACAAAGCTTTACCAAATATTGAATTTGAAAGAATATTTTTTTTGTCAAACGGCAAATGATATGTGGAAAAGTCTTTTAAATTTTCATCAAGAGAAATGTCAAGCCAAAGAAAATTCTATATATAAAATTGTTGAAAATGAAAGTATAGTAGATAAGTATTTAGTTGAAATGAGTACAAGTGCTACTAGTTCAAACTTTGCATGTGTAGGTAATAATGGCGAAAACCCCATGAGTCATACCAAGAGCAAACAAGAAGGGTGTACAAAGTCAACAATCAAACATATTATTGATGATTATTATAGTTCCGAAAGTGAAGATGAAGAATAGGCAAAGGTCGTGAAAGAATTCAAGAATATCATTAAGAAGCGACTAAAAGCACAAGATAAAAGGAAAACCACCTGAAGAAGAATATCTAGTGACGAAGACGAAACAATGAAACACAAATGTTTTGAGGCTCAAGCACCTGATGAAATATGTCTAGGAGTAGATTTGGAGCCCGATGAATGGATAAAAGGATAGTGGATGCTCAAGACACATGACGGGGAATCGCAAGCAATTTTCTACATATAAGGCATACAACGGAGGTAATGATGTTTTTGGTAGTGATCGTCGTGGAAAAATCATAGGCAAAGGTACGATCTCTCAAGACTCTCTAACTATTTAAAATGTCGAGCATGTAGATAATCTAACTTATAACTTGCGTAGTATAAGCCAAATATGTGATAATAAGTGTAGGGTTACCTTTACCGAGAATGATAGTGAAATAATTATGGATAAGAAAGTTATAGGTAGAGGAATTAGGAAAGGAGGTATATATGTTATGAAATTAGGAGACAAACCGGAAGATAAGATATGCCTAGCTACTATAGATGAAAACTCCACTTTGTGGCATAAGAGATTAGGTCATGCAAACATATAACAAATACAATCTTTAGCCTCTAAGGAACTAGTTAGAAACTTGCCTAGCCTAAGATATGATCAACATTTTTGTGATGCTTGTAAAATTGGAAAACAAGCACATGCTAGTCACAAAGCTAAAAATATGTTATCCACAACTAGATGCTTAGAATTACTTCTTATGGACCTTTTTGGTCCATCCACTGTGCGGAGCTACGGTGGCAATCGTTACACCTTAGTTATAGTAGATGATTATTCACGATACACGTGGACTAGGTTCTTAAGTGATAAAACCGAAGCCTTTGAAAAATTTGAGATATTTAGTAAAATGATACAAAATAAGTTAGGATGCTCTATAGTCTCAACTAGAACGGACCATGGTAGTGAATTTGATAACGAAGTAAAATTCGGAAAATTTTGTGATAAAAATGGAATATCTCACAACTTTTCCGCTCCACGTACTTCACAATCAAATGCAGTAGTAGAAAGAAAAAATAGATCTCTACAAGAAATGAGTAGAACAATGTTAAATGAACAATCTATTCCACAAAAATTTTGGTGTCACGCCGTAGATACATCAACATATATACTTAATAGAGTTTCTATTAGACGAATCTTAGGAAAAACTCCATGTGAATTATTAAGAGGTAGAAAACCTAATATAGGCTACTTTAGAGTATTCGGAAGTAATTGCTTCATCCTTAATACAAAAGACTATCTAACTAAGTTCGACCCTAAGGCTTACGAAGGAGTTTTTCTAGGATATTCTCAAAATAGTAAGGCATATATAATTCTTAATAAATATACCATGAAAGTAGAAGAATCCCTAAATGTAACCTTTGATGAAACTCCTCCACTACCTAAAACATTACCCTTAGAAGATGACGATGTTATAGAGGAAGAAGCTATTGAGGTTAGTAAAACTAAACCCTTAGGTAATGATCTTGAAGTAGAAACTTTAGAAGAAAATGAAGTTGTAAATATTAAAGAATCAAAGTCACATCCATTAGATAACATAATAGGTCACCTAAATCAAAGAACACTTAGATCACAAGCTCAAGACAAAAATAACTTCTTTTGTTTTGTGTCAACAATAGAGCCTAAGAATATAAATGAAGCCTTAAAGGATGAAAGTTGGATTATTGCTATGCAAGAAGAATTAAATCAATTCAAAACAAATGATGTTTGGGAACTAGTATCAAATCCTAGGAATGCGACCATAATAGGAACTAAGTGGGTATTTAGGAATAAATTAGATGAAAATGGAATAGTAACTAGGAATAAAGCTAGGTTAGTCGCCCAAGGTTATAATCAACAAGAAGGAATTGATTATGACAAAACCTATGCTCCTGTAGCTAGATTAGAATCCATTAGAATCCTTTTAGCTTATGCATGCGCCCTAGATTTTAAGTTATACCAAATGGATGCGAAGAGTGCATTCCACAACGGTTTTATCAATGAGGAGGTTTATGTGGCACAACCTCCAGGATTCATTAACTTCGCGAAACCTGATTATGTTTACAAACTAAAGAAAGCTTTATACGGTCTTAAGCAAGCTCCAAAGGCTTGGTATGATAGGCTTAAAGCTTTCCTAGTTGAGCATAATTATTCCATGGGAATGGTAGATATCACTCTCTTCACTAAAAGAAATGACCCAAATATCATCATTGTTCAAATATATGTCGATGACATTGTATTTGGATCCACTTGTCAGGATATGTGTGATGAATTCGCCAATATCATGCATGATGAGTTTGAGATGAGCATGATGGGTGAACTAGACTTCTTCCTAGGATTACAAGTAAAACAACTAAAAGATGGAATATTTTTTAACCAATCAAAATACATTAAGGAAATGCTTAAGAAATTTGACCTAGAAGACTCAAAACCCCTTAAGACACCTATGTCTACGGAAGTGAAACTCACAAGAGATGAAGAAGGTGAGTCCATAGATAACACTAAGTATAGAGGTATGATAGGTAGTTTACTATACTTAACGGCAAGTAGACCCGATATCATGTTTAGTGTTTGCCTTTGTACCCGCTTTCAAGAAGATCCCAAAACCTCTCACCAAGAAGAGGTTAAGCGTATCTTCCGATACATTAAAGGCACTATACACTTAGGATTATGGTATCCTAAGGGATCCGGCATAGAAACCATTGTCTATGCGGATTCGGATCATGCGGGAGACTACGTGGATCGAAAAAGCACTAGTGGTATTTGCACATTTATGGGATGTTACCTAACGTCTTGGTTTTCCAAGAAGCTGATGAGGCGAAAAATGATCCGTTTTTAGGGGGTCATTTAAGCCCGAATTCGAATTTATTTGATCAAATATTGCCCTAAATCGTTCCTTTTGTGATTTTAGGTACTTTGGGAGAGAAATCTGGAAAAGGAAGCAATTCGGACGTTTTGGAGCATAAAAGTGAAGAAAACGCCAAAGTCTTAATTTTCCATGCTGGGAACAGTAGGTGACGGCGTCAAGAGTAATTTCCTGACGGTGTCAAGAGCAAAATTCCATGACGGTCCAGAAGAGATTTGACGGCGTCATGAAGGTAGGGCGTCAAGAGTAAAAGTCATGACGGCCTAGAAATGATTAATACTTGACGGCGTCAAATGTAGATCAAGGCAGTCCGAGAATAGTTTTGGCGGCGAGGTGACGGCGTCACCTAATTGGTCTTGACGCCGTCAGACCCCTTTTCCTATATATAGTTTTCTAATTTTTCACATTAAAAGAGAGAAGTTTTGGGAGAAACCCTAAGTACGATTTTGGTGTAACTTTACAGGTTTTTCAAGGGTTCCAACCCCTTGATACCTTGCATGTGTAATCAAGATAAGTGTTCTTTTTATTGAATCAATATGTCTATGTGTTGGTTGTCTATATCTTGTTCTTGTCTTAATTCCATCATGCTAGGCTAGATCTATCTTGTGTTTGCTTAGATCTAATGAAACCTAGATGTTGATTATGTGTTGATTAATTGTTTATTCTTGTCTTGGATGAATGATTTATATGTTAGGCTTAAGAAAACTGGCAGATCTCCAATTGGTAACATGCTTGAACGTCTTAAGAAACATGAACCGACGCGCACTAGGTCTTTATTGGTTGTATTAATGCATGAGCCACTGTTTACAATCCCTATAGTTGTGCTGGGCATGGTGTAGGAGGAGATAAGAGCTCATAGAATTGGGGAGTTAAGTGTGCCACCCCATGAACGGTATTAAGGAATACGATCCATCATCCATGCAATTATAACAAGTAATTAACGTGTAAAAGATGTCTAGGGAGTAGTGAAATCTAAGTAAACACATTTTCTCCAATTACTGCTCACAACTTTAGTATAATTTAGTTTATTTTCATTTTTAGTATTTTATTTTGATTGCATCTTAGTATTGGGTTAGTTGAATAGCAACTAATTTCGCCTAAATCCTTCAAACCGAGATTTTAAATTGCTTTCTAAAAAAATATAAAAATACAAAAATAATCTTCCTTCACCTTTAGAACTGGTATTTAGGTTTTCTAATCCTAGCGACACTATTCCTAGCTGAACGATCAATCCCCCGGTACTTGTCACTATACTATACTACAACGATCAGGTACACTGCCTGGTGGGGGTTGTAAGCTTCTCAAGATCCCTTGAGAGGTAAAGCCTGGTGCGATTCCCACGTATCAAGTTTTTGGCGCCGCAGCCCGGGGAATAGTTATTGTCTAGGTTAGAAATTCTTTGTATTAGATCTACTTGCTAGATTCCTTTATAGCAAGATTTTATTTTTATTTTTAGGTTTTCTTTAGTCTATCTCAATTCTTTGTGTCTGTTGGGATCATACTTTCAAAAAAAAAAAAAAAAAATGCAAGTATAAACCACCTCTTTCAACACTATTTTTTAAACAATCATTTTAAAACAAGTGTTGAGGGGGAGGAAAAGTTATGTTTTCAAATTTCTCAAAAATATATTAAACTCTTATACTTGCATTTTACCAAAAACAAATACGTTTTTATCTAAAAGTGTTGATTCATAAAGTGTTTCGGGTTACTCTCCTTGACCAAGATGATAAATGTTTAAGTAATATTTTTTTACTACGGTCTAAGGTCGAGGGGGAGTATCACAAGCTGTTCTTTCCATAACTTGGTGTTATTAACGAATGTTAATTAAAATAAATGTGTTTGGGTATTAGGCTTGCATGAAACTTGAGGTTAAGGGACTAATAACGTCAATTTGCATAACATGAATTAACCTCAGTCAAAACATAGTCTGACCACACATTTACTACCTCTGCAAACACATTTACTCTTTCACCTACTCAATCTAACGATCCACAATCATTTGCTTGATCTAATCATCCGTCTTCGAATCTGTAAGTTGAAATAAGTTTTGATCATGATTTCAAACAATGGTTTTTAATTTCATAACAATCCAACGGTTAAAACTATCAAATCGATTAAATTTTTCCTTAGGGTTGTGCGTAGAAATTAAACCCAGTAATTGGTTGTGTTATGATTGAATTTGTTAGTGGGAAATGTTCTTTAGATGTTTATATGCATGTACCTAATCTTTATAATCACCCAGCAACATCAATTGATCAATTTATAGATTAGGGTTCATACGAAGGATTTGGGGGATCTTGATTTTAGGCGTTAGGATTGAAATTGGTGATGGGGATAATGTTCGTGTAGGCCTAGGATCATGTTGTTATGGTTTAATTGCTTCAGAAACATCTCTTGATCATATATGAATGATTTAGGGTTCGAATAACACTAGCAGTTATGATCATTCGATTTTGTGGTTAATTCTTGTTATAAATTGGACCATATGATCCTTAGGATATTAGATACACTTGCCCCATGCTAATTCCTACCCAGATTCATGTTTGATTGTGTTTGTCATTGAGTGTTTATACGGGTTTACGCGTAACTCAGCATTAGGCTTGTTTACGCTTTATAATGTGCATATTAAGTGTGTAGGAATGTTTATTGATCAGTGGTTGTGTGTTACACTTTCAGGAATCAAACCAATCTTGTTTCGAAAGGTGATTTTTCTGGAAAAAGGGACATTTACGCACAACTTGTTCATCCTACGCGTAAGATTGAGTCTTACGCGTAAGATTCGACATGTGGACAAACTTTGTCTTGGATAAGACATAGTTTACGCATAAATGTAATTCTTACGCATAAGTTCTGACCTTACGCATAAGTTTGGAACTTACGCATAAGTCATTACCTACGCATAAGTTACATCTTACGCTTAAGGGTAATCCTACGCATAATATCAATTCCTACGCCTAAGATTTATCTTACGCATAAAATTGACCTTACGCATAAGATTCACCTTATGCGTAAAATACAAACTTACGCGTAGCTTTTGCTCTTACGCATAATTTCTTCTCTTACGCTTAAGTCAGGTTACGCGTAAAATTACCCACTTACGCGTAAACTTGTTAAAATCTAAATTTTTCTAAGTGTTGTGAAATTTCCAAAGAGTAACTTCTTGTAATGATAAACTTATGTTGTAACTGAATGGTTATAAGTTTCTACCATGTAATATAACTCAAGTTTATCATATATCAAAAGTTTTAACACACACAAACCCCCACTGATCAATGTATAACATGCAAATCTATAAGTGAACATCATAATTGAATGTCTTTGCTAACACAGTCAACAATTGCCATGTTTGTATTTGTTTGTGATCAATTCAGATGGCAGAACACAATGACGTTCCATACGGACCAGAACCCGAACCTAAGCTTTCATGGGAAGAGACATTCCCAGAAGATTACACCAGGAAGATCGGAAAGAACAACCTCCGTATCAACTTCAACAAAATGACTTGCAACGAGTCCTCATGTATTGTTGCAGTGGATGCTCTTCTATATCACCCCAACAAGTTGTTGTTCACAAAGTCTGCCTCAGTTTCCTGCTTCTACATCCACCAGTTTTGGCATACACTTCAGCTAGATCTTGGGGAGGCTTCCTTCACCTTTATGCTTCATAACCGTCAAGTCTCTAATGAAGTATATGATGAAGTTCCCACCGAAGAAGATCTGATTATGTGGTTAAGGGATATCGGGTATGATGAATCAGAAGAAGTTATTACAAGGCATTCTAGGGTCAACATTAGGTATCTTCCACAACCATGGAGAACCTTATACATTCTGATTGCCAAGTCCTTGTCTGGCAGAGACACTGGCCACGAACACCCGAAGCTCCAACACCTCAAACTCTTCTGGGCAGTGGCTAATGTGAAGAAAGCTGATTATGCCAGTATCATTTGGGAAGACCTTGTGTGGCACATTCAACACAAGACTACCAACATTCCATTTGTCCGCTTCACAAAACTACTCATCGAAAGCTTCCTTCGTGAGTATGATGATATCCCACAGAGACTTGACGACACAGAGAAGAACACATTCAGAAATGAAGATACTCTCAGGGTCATCAAGAGAATGGAAACCAGCATACGCAAGCAGGGAAAGAAACTTCCCGATTGTCTCTTGATTGCCAAAGTTAAGGCTTGTAAGAATTACAAGTATTACGAACAAGCTCTTGAAGCGGAAAAAGTTGGTTTCCTGGACGAAGTTGTTCTACCTTCGTTCATGCAAAAGAAGGGTAAGAAAGGCAGTAAGACTGGAAGCTCCGGCAGTTCTACTCAGTCTAAGAAGAAGAAGGGTACTCTCAAGAGAAGGACTCCCACCAAGAAGCCTGCAACCATTCCTGAACCTGGGTGGTTTCCCTCACAATCTTCTCCTAAAACATCTGACTATGAACAAACCGAATCCGACGAAGGTCCAGTTTACAAGGCAGCCTATGCCAATATCACTGAGAATGTCAACCTTGAAGACATCGATGACAAGGATTTGACGTTCGAAGATTGGGATAAGGATATTGATGAATTTGCTGACAATGCTAAATACCTAGCATATCTCAATCAAAGACCATTCACTGAAGATCAAACAATTTTGGAAGAAGAAAGGATTAGGAGAGAAAAGATGAAGGAACCAGTGACTGCTAAACAAGAGTCTGTAGGCCTTTCAGCTGAAGAAGAAAATGAAAGGGCCTTCAATCTGGGTCTCCTCCACAGCCGAATTGATGCATTCAATGCTGATCTACCTCCTCCACCTCCCGTAGTCTCTCAAACTACCGAAGCTGGCGGATCAAGCAGCATTCCTGAGCCTACCACATGGATCACCACAGACTTAGTTGCTTATGACAATCCCTCAGTATCTACCACCGACATTGTAATGACTACAGCCATGGGAGAGGAAGAAGAGGAAGATCCCATGGATACTGATGCTCCAAGGCTAATGACTTTGGAAGAAATGGAGCTCAGAGAAAGGGCTCAGGAAGATGAACTTAAAAGAAAACAGGAAGCTGAAGAGGCCAGGCTTGAAGAGATTGCCCAAGCCAAACTAGAAGAAACTATCAGAATGGAAGAAAGCAGGAAAGCTGAAGAGGCAGCCAAGCTGGCTGAAGAAAAGTTAAAGAAGGAAGAAAAAGCCAGGCTTGCTGAAGAACTACGGCTTAAGGCCGAAGCTGAGAAACTTGCTGAAGAACAAAGGTTGAAAGAAGAAGCAGCCAAAGATAAGAAAGTTGAACAACCCGAACCACAGAAAGGAGATGACAAAGACTCTACCACCATCATTGAATCTTCACAGTCATCGCCTCCTGAATCCGAATCGACACATGACAAATCAATCAAGAAACCGAGCACCAAAGCCTCTGCTGCATCAAAGTTACTCAAGTCAGCTTTCAAGAGAGTACATGAAAAGAAGAGAAGCAGACTGGAAGATCAGGTTGCAACACTTGCAACCCAAGTTGCTGAATTGACGAAGCTGAACTCGAACGTCCAGGAGCTGCAAGACAAAGTTGATACTTTCTTAGCTAAAGACGTACAGGAGAACTTGGAAGCCACATTAGCAGCTCAAGCATAAGAATACATGGCACAACACTTAGTTACTGAGTTGAAAGATCTGCTGGCACCCATGAGAGACGAACTCACCAAGTTCGCAGAGCAAGCAGTCAAGAAAGTGATCCGATCAACCACATTCACTCTTCGAGCTGACAAGTCTACTGTTCCACTACCAGGGCTATCTCTGGATGAATTGGAAGCTCAACTCTTAGAAAAGCTGGCAAACAAGTTCACCTTGACTCCTGACGAAGCGAAAGTCCTGGAAGCATTAAAAGACAAGATGAACAAAGAGACTTGCAGCACAGAGGCCGATAAACTGAAACGTCAAAGAGACGATGAAGACAGGGATCCGAATTCTCAGGCAAAGAAACAGAAACATGCCGAAGGACCCGCATCTCAATCTAAAACACCGGTTATCCCTCCAACAACAACAACTTCCACACAACAACCGAAGGCATCAGGTTCTGCTCCCAAGGCACACGACCACTTTGAATACACCGGTGGTGACGAGATTCCTCAACCAGATGAAGTTCCAGAACCGTCCCTTAAGAAGAAGAAGAAAGATAGGAAAGGAAAGCACCATCAATCCAAACCAAACACCTCACCAAAAGGCACAGAACCAAAGAAACCGAAAACCGTCCTTAAATGGCTAGACCATGACGATAGTGCCGAATACTCCTGGTTTGAGAAAATGATTAATTCGCAACCACCTCTTGAAAAAAATCATGAACCTCAAGATGGTCGAACGGTGGAATACGCTCAACTGATTCAGCAAAAGTTTAAGATGAAAAAGATGAATAAGAAAGAGCTGCTAAGAATCAAGAATGATGCTTTCAATCTTCTGAAAGACCGGTCTGCTAACTCAATCGAACTTGAGTATCATCTGGAAAATATTGCTCGAGCTATGTCAAGCAATATTGACTGGATCAATCCTGAATCTTATATCGATCCGGTCACAAGGAAAACCGCACCCTACATCACTGACTGGTCCAAACCACTACCGATGATTGGGAAGCCTAAGGAACCGAAGATCCCATACAAGTTCTTCTTCAACACAGACTTGGAATATCTGACTCTTGGCAGCAAGATTGAGAAGAAGTACGTTACATCACTCGCCTTTCTCCCTGCAGCTCGATATCTCAACAATGCAATCGAAGAAGAAGCTTCAGCATTATTCGTTGATAAAATTGTTGAATATGACCGGAACGCACTCTACGGCATACATCATTGGCCAGACAATCGGGCACAGTATTATCGAAGCAGCAGACTTAATCAGACGATGGGCGATGTAGCAAGTGATCTGAAGATAGTCTCCATTCAATTCATCTCGACTGTCACTCACTTTGGGTACCCCTTCCTCAGCAAAATCACACTGAAAAGACTTGATGAAAAGGAGTACGATATTTCCGAGTCTGATTTTCCACGACTACTTCTCAATGACATCGAAGACATGTACCTGCTCAAAGTTCAAGGAAAACTCTGTGGCTTGCCTAAAGAGATGCAGCTTGCCTTTATCCAAGCTCTTCTAATCTTCATCAGGCAGATTGTCATTAGAGAAAGAGTTGAAGATCTTCAATTGGGAGTAGAAAGTTATCAGAAGAAGCTGAATCTCACCAAGCCTAACATGTTCGACATCCCCGACCTTCAACATCTACCTCAATACACCTTGATCAGGCAACCATTCGGGTTCACTTACCGCAGTGTCAACGGTCGAAACTGCTTTATGGGCTACAAAGAATTACATAAGTTCTGTGATGAAACTTTGAAGTTTGTCAGAGACGGAATCAAAAGCAGAATCAACGACATTGCTCTAGGGAAATCCAAAAGATGGAACACCGATGAGACCAGGGATGCACGCAGATTCATTACAAGGATCGAGAACCGGTTAAAGCGCAGGGATCAGTTCAGGAGATTGGAAAGCTATGTTGGAGGAAGAACAAAATTTCCGGTGTTGACATTTCAGAGACCTGATTGGTAGTAAAATTGTAAGAATTTGATTTGATTTGTCAATAATTTACTTCATAATGGTTTGTGCACTCATAACAGTGTACAACCCGTGCTTGTAATTAAAGGACCCTGAGGTACGCTTCAGTGCCTCAATCCTTATATATAAGGAGCAAAGGCTTCTTACTTTTGAGTAGAATTAATCACATTTATGATTTTCATAATTCTGCTCAAAAGGACAAGTATTTCACCTCAATAAGACCTAATCACTTGTTGAGGGGGAGCACTTGTCAAAACAAAATACTTTGTTCAAAATCAAAAGTTCTTGGTGAATCTCCCCATAAGACTCAAAAAGCATATTTTAATCAAAAGTTTAACAAAACAACATCTCATATGCTATTTTTGAGGGGGAGAAAATGAAAAAGTGATTAAAATATATGAAGTAAAAGCTGAAAGTTGTATCTTGTGCGAGCTAGACTCAGATTCACCCAGGAATTGACGAGACAATTAAAGTTAGTTAAATCGAAAAGACTTATCCTCGACGGGTAATAACATCAAGTTAGTTACTAGAGCTAGTTGTCACCTAAAAGCTGACAATGTGCCTCTTTAACTAACCACGTAAGCGTGTCTCGAAAAGGATTAGTCTTAGTAGAAATGTACCGTCTCGAGAAACCTTCTGTGGACTTTACCAGGCCGGGTAATAACTTCAAGCTAGTTTAACTAGTGACGTAAGCGTGTCTCGAATCGGTCTTGTTCACTGAAAGTGGATCAATTCAAAAGTGCTTGCTCCTCCCGCATGTGCAAATTTATTAAACACTTATGAGCACATGTGCAGGGGGAGCCCTTCAAAAGTGTACACAAAACTCTCAAAGTGTTAACCAAAATATTTGATTATCACAAACACTTTGAGAGATTTTCAATCAAAGGTTTCTTGGCTACTGTCGGAGTTATAAGGTGATTAAGATAGGAATATCCGTCCTATGATCCGCCAGAGCCGGAGGGATCTACCCAAGGACATCTCCCATAGTTAGAATTAGAAGTCCTTAGGTATGATACGAAAAAAGGAGAAAAGAATGAAAGGGAAAGAAGAAGTTGAAGAATGAAAAAGAAATGTAAAGAAAAGGGTGAAAAGAAATAGCCCTCCATATAATTCAACCTTAGGGCAGACACCGGGTTCAATACGTATGCTACTGGCAGTTGCAAAAGACAACACCGGTATTGAAGATTAAGTCGTCATGGACCCATTGACGCAATGCACTAAACCTTCTTAACCACTCAAGTTCTCTTAAAAGAGCTTGTTTCATTCTCACGGGGAACCTGTGTAATCTATAGACCTATCTCTTAGAGACGATTGATATTGAAGAAGGAGACCCCTCCCTAGTCTCCGCATAGGAAACCTAAGTGTGCACTTATAGAGTCTAGAGCCTCGAGATACATCAAAGATCTCTTAGGAACACTTAGTACTTCTACAACTGGTGTTCTACATTAATGGACACCTATTGTAAACTATCGAGTCCTTCGCAGATCTTAGCAATCTGCCGAGAACGTTTATGAGAGGATTACTTATGTGTTTCTCAATGATTGAACAGAAATCCTGCCAGGGTCAACATCAAACAGCCCTGACAGCAGGTCACTTCGGTAACCCCACAAGGGTTACGCTTAGTGTTTGCGGTGGTTCCATAGCGGTCTAGAGTCGTGGAGTGATCCCCAGCGACTCACCCAGTCATTGAGCTACTTAGTAGGTCTCGTAAGCTCCTTCGGGAGTATCTGATATGGGAACGGCCTGGATAAGGATTAGAATGAGTCTTCACAATATGCTGTTGATGAGCTCTAATTCCTTATCTGTAAGTACCGGTTGTTTTATTGCTAACTGTTTACTCGCAGGTACCTCACTTCCATGATGGTAGATTCGAACATGCTCATACATACATCTTGAAGCAAATGATAGCTCCCCCAAAGATCTCAACAACACAAAGTTCAAAGAAAGATTCTACATCAATAAGAAGAATCTACAAAGTATAAAGACTAAAGATCTTAGTGTATGCAAAGGAACTTCTTGTACGTGAAAGTCTAAGTCCAAATATGTATGAGTATGTTGGAATGGCGGACAACCACCACAGACGCAGGAGTGACGAATGGCAGACTACTTCATAACACAATCACTACATCATCACCAAAGAACAAAGACACAGAGCAAAGTATATTCATTATCATTCAACCATTTTGAAGACGTCTAGAGTTTTACTTGTCACAAGTCAACGACAAAGATGAAAACGTCAAGCAACCGTGATGACCGACCCTTAGGGGGGAGATTGTTGGGATCATACTTTTGTATTTAGTCAAGTCTCGGTCATTACATTTTGAAATAGGTTGCTTTAGTATTTATTTCACTATGTTTTATGTTTAATGGCTTATGTGTTAAAGCCCTATGGGCCTTAAAGCCCACGAATTAGAAAGATAAGGGAGGAAGGGAGTGTTGCCCTAACTCCTCCCTTATAAATAGTAAGCTCATGTAAACATTATGTTTTGTTGGTTATTTGATTATCTTAAGGAAACTCTTGCACTTTCACTTTTCATATTGTCTCATAATCAACCATCTCTCATTCTCATCTTATTTCTTTCTAAATCATACTTGTGTTTACAAAATGGTGACCTAGCAGTGTCTTTGTTCGTAACTCGTAACCACCCAACATCATGGACAATGGGAACATTTTTGAACCCGTCATCCCACCACAACAAAACCCACCACTAGAACCCCTTAGGCTCCGAACCTTAGGAGAGTATTCCCGACCTAGCCACCAAGGCTACCGAAACACCATTGAGCTCACCGAAGCCAATTTGACCCCCTTGCTATCCGACACCATCCGGTTGGTGCAAAGCGGATGTGCATTCCATGGACTTCGTTCCGAAGATCCAAACCAACATCTTAAGGACTTCCTCAAAATCATAAATTCCATAGACCTAGATGTTGAAACTAGAGAGATAACCCGATTACGCCTATTCCAATTCTCTCTACGGGATCAAGCTAGTCAATGGCTTGAGCGTTTACCCGCGGGATCCATCACCACATGGGATGATCTCACCACTCATTTCCTTGCTCAATTTTTCCCACCGGGGAGAACTACTAAGCTTAGAAATGACATCTTGATGTTCCAACAACGTCAAAATGAATCTCTTTATGAAGCATGGACTCGTTTCAAGGACTTACTCCAAAAAGTCCCTCATCATGGCATAGATCTTTGGCTCCAAGTCCAAATCTTTTATGACCATATCGATCTCTCCACGAGGCGAGCCATTGACCAATCGGCCGGTGGTAAGCTACGTGATCTTAGTACGGAACAATCATGGGAGCTCATAGAATATCTTGCTCTCTATGACAACGAAAGTTGGAATGATCCCCGTGACTTGAACAAAACGGTCAAGGCAATATCTTTGCCTTCAAACAATTCTAGCACTCCCGACCGTAGGATCATGGAACTTGAGGATCAAGTCAAGTTTCTCATGAAATCTTATGAAGCTCCTAAGCCTTCAAGCCAAGTGAACAAAATAACTTCTTCATGCGAATTATGTAGTGGTCCCCATGACACTCGTGATTGTGTGGAACTCCCCGGAACAGCTTTTGCGGACTACGCATCCACGCGTACCGACGAAGCGGGAGATAAGTGGTACACTTTCAAGCCCGAGCCAAACACTTACGGTGATTCATACAACCCCTCTTGGAAAAATCACCCAAACCTTAGGTGGAAACAAAATCAACCCAATTATTCCAATCCGCCTAATCGTTACCAACCAAACGGTCCATCATCCAACCGTACTTTCAACAACATTCCTTCTAACAACTATGGTAGTACCAACAATCTTGAAGGATTGATGTCAAAGTTCATGGCATCTCAAGAAGCTCGCATAGCTAGGTTGAAACCGAATTCAACCAACAACAAACGGAGATGACTAACAAGATTGACAACTTGTTGAAAGCCCTCAACAACCAAGCGTTAATCACACCTAGGAAGGACACTAGGGACACCAATAGTGGAATCCAAATTATGGATCCCTCATCATCCAAACATGTCCACTTTGTCAATGTTGTCACCATTAAGCCGATAGATAAGGAGATAGAGGAGAGTGACAAGGATGAAGTTAGAGTAGAAGCCGAGATTAAGGATGAGAATAGGGAAGTTGAGGTTAACAAGGAAGAGGAATTAGAGGAGGTAGAGCCTATAGAAAAATACTTTGATAAGTTGCCCACCGAGAAAGAACGGGAGTACCATAAGGATTTATTCGATAGTCCCGAGAGACCATATATCTTCGGCACACCCCTTATCAAAATGGGAGACCCCTCTAACATTAACGTCCCATGCAATATCGGGCACATGCATATATGGAAAGCTTACATTGATCCTAGATCCCCCGTGAACATCATGACTAGGACTTATTACAATTGGGTGATGAAAAAGCAACTTGATTTTAGGATGATGCCCGGTAAGAATTTGATAAGTAATTTTGCAGGAAGAGTAAAGGGACTGCATGTGATTATAGGGAATCTTACCTATGAAATCGATTTTATGATAGTTGAGGACACTCGTCCGGTGATAGATGCTTGCCTAAGCCAAATAATATTTGGAAAACCATTTGTTGAGGCCACTAGGATGAGTTATGATCCGACTTTAGGGATAGTTAGATTCAAGGAAGAAAATGATGAGGTTGCCTATCAAATGCCCTACAAGATTGAGCAATACCGCCTTCTCTCTAATTTCAAAAAAGAACACAAGCAAGCGGCTTATTATAGGAATGAGGAGGATAGACGTAGAGGAGTAGAATATGTAAAGAATAGGATGCTTGGTTTCTATAAAGAATGCTTACAACTAGGTCCGGAATACAAAACTGGTTTAGAAGACGACCTAGAGAGTGAAACCAATGATGAGGTCACGTAGTAACCCATGACCTTGAGTCTAGCTACAAGACTTGTAAATAAAGAAAAGCGCTTCTTGGGAGGCAACCCATGTTTTGTGTGATTTTATTTGTTTGTTTGTTATTTGCTTCCATATGCATGATTAATTTTTATTGTTGGTAGATCATGTTTCTAAACTAAATAGTGGAAATACTTTACTTTGTTGTTTAGCCTAGTCTTAACTCCACCTAAAAGTATTTTTGCAAAAGATAAGTGTAAGGGGAAACCCCAAATATGTTTTTAAGAAACAAACCGATCATGATTCTCCACAATATTAAATGAACATGTATATTCGTATTTGTTAGAGTCAAATGCTTGTATTGAGTCATAATGAAGTTTTGCAGGATTTTCCAGGAAGTAGGACCAAGTTTTTCCAGAAATTTTCCGGAAACATAACATAAGAATTTCTGCAGGTCAATTCTGACGGCGTCAGAAGTTTACTCTTGACGGCGTCAGGTGTAAAAATCTGGAAATTTTACCGGTTTTGTTTTTTTAATGGAGTCTTATGGTTTTTGTGAATTATTAAGTTTTATAATCTCCAGGAGATCTGTAAACTTTGTTCCACAAGCATTATATCTTATCTTGTTTTCTAGGATTTAGTAACTTATATAGGATGCCGCCGATTTTATGCGAGGTTGTCTTGTCTATTTTATCAGGTTTTACAGGTTATGTATGACAAGAAGATGATTTATATTCTGGAAGGGAAGCTTTGATTGTTCATTTTTCTTGGAGGAAGATTTAACCTGGCCACCTTATTATCCATACCGAGCGAATCAGGGGAGTATTTGATTTCATTCTCTTTACTTTTTCACTTTTACATTCTTTACTTGAACATTGGGGACAATGTTCATCTTAAGTGTAAGGGGAGGGTAAAAAGATGATACCTTACATATGCACTTTCGCTTGAGTTTGTTTTGTTTAATGGTAGATGTGTAATAAAACTATGAGAAATACTTGTTAGTGCAATTTTAGCGCCAAATTTAAATTTTTTTACAACATTTAGGAGTGAAACTTTAGCCATAGCAAGCGTCTCATAGATAGGAGATTGTATGACTAGCACATAACCGTATATTCAGAAAAAATTTTCCACCCAAATATGTGAGGTTCGCCTTTAGATTTGATAGGAAAAGCATTTACTATTAGTGCTTATGAGTGTACCGGTAGCATTTAGATTCTAGAACTTGCGTTAGTGATGCATCCCGAGACCGCTAGTGAGACTACATTCGTGTAGTAGGATTTACTACATGATAAGAGGCATTAGGATCACCCTTGTGTTAAACCCGTATTATAATTACTTGACCATTTAAGTCATATTACTTGGCTAGTTAAGTCAACTAATTTTTTCCCACACCCTAGCGTTGTACTCATTTTTAGTACACGAAACCCCTAGTACACCCCTCTGAGCCTATCTTTTCGTTTCTAACTTTAAGCATTTTACTTAAAGGAAGAATTTGTTACACCCCACGTAAATGTACAACCAAATCGCTTTAGCCTTCCATGTATGCGCTCATTTTTAGTGCATTATTATTATTTGTTAAACCCTAAGTTAACTTTCTAATTGATTACATGGTTGCTAAGTCGAGTCATATCCTTGTACATATTGTTTTGGGACGATTGGGACTCATGGGTAAAGTACTTATTTATGAAGTAATGGGGAAGAACATCATATATTACCCCCATATGTACGTTAATCTTAAAAGTGCTCCAAGTGTTTTGATTTTCTTAATTCGAGTCATTAGATTAGTTAATTGTAAAGTATGTAAAGATTCAAGTGTAAGGGGAATTCTCATTCCCTATGATGTATTATTTTGGATGGTAGGGTAAGAGTGTATGCAAAAAAAAAAAATAAATAAAAAAATAAAAAAAAGAGAAAAAAAACATACGGACTACCATCCCTTTTCATTCTATGTTCATTTTATGTTTTTGTTATTTTTCATTTATTAGCTTAAGTCAAGTCTAGTCTTGGCTTAGCAACGCCACATTGTACATGTAATTAACCAAGATTGTTAACTCGCCACCAGTAAAACTTCCTTTATCCAACAAAACCGTGTATTTCATATCCCTACACCTAACGTTACAACCCTTTAAAAGACCTCTTTGATAGTTTATCCTAGGTGCTTACGCCATGTGGTGGAGGTTTGATTCTTTCCCAAGCCTATGGTAATCTATTTTGCTATGACAGGTAGTGAGAGATATCTTCCGTTTCCATTTTGTAATTTACACTTTATTACACCCGAGAGATGTGAGTATCTAAACACTATTTGTGAGGTGCTAGTGTATGACCTCCGTGCTTGTCTATTGGTCTTTAGTGGAACGATTATTTGTTGTAATTACTTTTATATTAGTGTTAAATGACCCCTAACTTGTCTTTTGAGTATAATAAAAGCGCATTTGCTTGAGGACAAGCAAATCTCAAGTGTAAGGGTATATGATGAGGCAAAAAATGATCCGTTTTTAGGTGGTCATTTAAGCCCGAATTCGAATTTATTTGATCAAATATTGCCCTAAATCATTCCTTTTGTGATTTTAGGTACTTTGGGAGAGAAATCTGGAAAAGGAAGCAATTCGGACGTTTTTGGAGCATAAAAGTTTAGAAAACGCCAAAGTCTTAATTTTCCATGCTGGGAACAGTAGGTGACGGCGTCAAGAGTAATTTCCTGACGGTGTCAAGAGCAAAATTCCATGACGGTCCAGAAGAGATTTGACGGCGTCATGAAGGTAGGGCGTCAAGAGTAAAAGTCATGACGGCCTGGAAATGATTAATACTTGACGGCGTCAAATGTAGATCAAGGCAGTCCGAGAATAGTTTTGGCCGCGAGGTGACGGCGTCACCTAATTGGTCTTGACGCCGTCAGACCCCTTTTCCTATATATAGTTTTCTAATTTTTCACATTAAAAGAGAGAAGTTTTGGGAGAAACCCTAAGTACGATTTTGGTGTAACTTTACAGGTTTTTCAAGGGTTCCAACCCCTTGATACCTTGCATGTGTAATCAAGATAAGTGTTCTTTTTATTGAATCAATATGTCTATGTGTTGGTTGTCTATATCTTGTTCTTGTCTTAATTCCATCATGCTAGGCTAGATCTATCTTGTGTTTGCTTAGATCTAATGAAACCTAGATGTTGATTATGTGTTGATTAATTATTTATTATTGTCTTGGATGAATGATTTATATGTTAGGCTTAAGAAAACTGGCAGATCTCCAATTGGTAACATGCATGAACGTCTTAAGAAACATGAACCGACGCGCACTAGGTCTTTATTGGTTGTATTTAATGCATGAGCCACTGTTTACAATCCCTATAGTTGTGTTGGGCATGGTGTAGGAGGAGATAAGACCTCATAGAATTGGGGAGTTAAGTGTGCCACCCCATGAACGGTATTAAGGAATACGATCCGTCATCCATGCAATTATAACAAGTAATTAACGTGTAAAAGATGTCTAGGGAGTAGTGAAATCTAAGTAAACACATTTTCTCCAATTACTGCTCACAACTTTAGTATAATTTAGTTTATTTTCATTTTTAGTATTTTATTTTGATTGCATCTTAGTATTGGGTTAGTTGAATAGCAACTAATTCCGCCTAAATCCTTCAAACCCGAGATTTTAAATTGCTTTCTAAAAAATATAAAAATACAAAAATAATCTTCCTTCACCTTTAGAACTAGTATTTAGGTTTTCTAGTCCTAGCGACACTATTCCTAGCTGAACGATCAATCCCCCGGTACTTGTCACTATATTATACTACAACGATCAGGTACACTGCCTGGTGGGGGTTGTAAGCTTCTCAAGATCCCTTGAGAGGTAAAGCCTGGTGCGATTCCCACGTATCAGAAGCAAACCGCTCTTGCCATTTCAACCACCGAAGCTGAATATGTAAGCGCTGGAAAGGCATGTCAACAAGCACTATGGATGAAACAAGCTCTCGTAGACTATGGCGTTAGGTTAGAAAACATTCCTATAATGTGTGATAATAAAGCAGCAATAGATTAAACATATAGCAATACGTCATCACTTTCTTAGGTATAACGTACAAAAGGGAAACATAACTATAGAAAAGGTAACCTCGGAAGATAACAATGCGGATATATTTACGAAGCCCCTTAAGCGTAAATTATTTAACCACTTGCGTTTAGGATTAGGAATGATGGAACAAATAGATTAAAATTTTATTTCTGAAATTTCATGATTCTGAAAAAAAAAATTTGTCAGATGGGTGGACCCCTTTAAATTTATAAAGGCGGCCCCCTTAAAATTAAGGGGATCGGCCTCACTTTAAGGGGCATGCCATCTGAGCATAAAAATATTAAATTCTCTTTTCTTTCTTCTCAAGTCTGACTCTAGGATTATGTTTTGCACAAAAATCAGGAATTGAGATATTATGTTTTTGCATATAAATTCTCAAAAGAAAACCTCAATTCATTTTGAAATCATTCTCAAGTTTAGGAAAACTCATTATTGAATAATGGTAAAAACGTTTTTCTAAAATCATGCATAAGAGTTCACATGAAGTGTCAAAATATATAATCCAATATATATCCTTGGCAATCATGGACTAAGCAAATTGAATCAAGGAGTTTTTGGATTGCTTCTTAGGATACATGTATTTCTTTGCATTAGGAGTCGAAGCAATCGCATCTCCACATTTGTTGCATGTAGGCACACACTAGAAAAATGTCAAGTATCACTTGGTCACATTTGTTCCATCATTAGTCTCTCCCTTACTAAGTTTCCTTATACTTTATTTGTTGCCTAAGGATACATAACTTGCTTATTTGTTCATTATCATTATTGCCTTTGCATGAAAACTATAATATTTGCTTAGTTGCCTACATATATATACTTTCCATGCATACTTCATCAAGATAATATTTGTTTAGTTGCCTAAAGAGATGGACTTGTCCAAAACCAAACCTCAAAACAAACATCTTTCGGGAAATATCTGTGCCAAAAACCATTTCTAGCAATCTGGGAACCATACATTAGGCGGCCCCCATAATTATAATGGGCGGCCCCCTTAAAATTAAAGGGGCCGGCCATTAATTAAAGGGGTCGGCCACCTGATGGTCGAGGTTCCCTGTTTGCTTTCTGCTTTTTAGCCCATTTCACCCTATTTTGATTCTCCACTTCCCTAAATTTACAAACATTCTTTCTCTATCAAATCCACTACATATTATCCTTCCATAAACACCAAATCAATACACTATAAATACCCTCATTCATCATTAATCATCACTCAATCAATCATGTCTTCCCCCATTCATCCAAGAACCAAACCTACAAGAGGTGCAATAATCACCATCAAACTCGTATGGAGAAGAAAACTTGACACATGTCAAAAATTCTCATCCATTAATGATGTTGTCTCCAACCAACCAACAACTAAACATTCACTTCACCCAAATGATACCTTCACTTTACCTCCACATGACAACCTCACTATCTCACTCACCAACAATACTCCACATCCATCTCACTCAATTCTTCCAAATGATCCTTTTGAGGAACATACTCAATCCCAAAATCATATCCATTCTTCTCTTCAAGACATGAATCCTATGTTACATGTCCAAACCTCAATCCCCAGCAATAACCCAACTCCACCATCATCACCTTCCTCCGAACATAAAAAGTTCGTTGAGGAGCTTAAAGAAGCCCATGAGCTTAGTGCTCTCCTTGCCCTACATCTTGCTCAACGCAATTTGGTTCAACAACCCTCTACCACTCCAACCTCACCATCCAACAACATTTTCCCACTTGAGAATCATGTCAACAATTGTCCTTGTTGTATTTTTCTCCAAAAACAAACCATTGCTCTCAATGAGCACTTCACTTGGATTGAGTATCTCCTTACAAGGTCTTCTCCACCACTATCACAAACACAACAATCCAACTCTTCCGCTCCAAGCTCACCTCCATCAACCACTCCAAACTCTCCAAACAAAATTCCCATAAAAGTCTACCTCCACTAAATCCATGCTCCATGCTTCAAATCTCCAAGCAAGTCCTAGAGACTTCAAGATGGCAACTTAGTATCATCTAATGTAGTTTGCTAAGAAAAGAATATATGTATGCTTATGTATCAATTATTATGTCTTCCAACATAATCTATTTTTATGAACAATGAATACTTGTTGAGATTTATTGTTTGCTTTTTACATGTTTTCTTGTTATATATTTAGTTTATTGTGTTATATATATATATATATATATATATATATATATATATATATATATATATATATATATATATATATATATATATATATATATATATATATATACATATATACATATATATATATATATATATATATATATATATATATATATATATATATATATATAGTATATATATATATATATATATATCGTATGTTCTAAATATTTTTGCAAGCATTCCATATCTCGATTTGTCATTTAACCTTAAAACGAGGGGGAGTACACATCAAGGGGGAGCTCATCCGTTTTCGGGTAAACCTTTTTGATGTTCACAAAAGGGGGGGGGGGTGATTGACTCTGAACGGTCAACTTCAATTGAACAGGAAATGGTCAACCAAGTAAACTGCCTAGAGACAATGCTCCGCGGAATATAGTGGTTTCCCCAGGTCGTTATGTCCCAACGAGGTGTGGATTGTATTCAAACGGGCTTGTGATCGGGTGAATTTGGACAGAAAAGGGTTTGAGATTGATTACACTACTGATTTGTAAAAGGAAATAGCTTAAGTAAGTTATATTAACAAGACTGTGAAATCAGAAAAACCAGACACGTTTAAAACCTAAAAATGTGTACGTTCAGATTAAATTTACGCGAACGTACAAAATAAAAAGTGAAAACTGAAATCTGAAAACCCACAGGGGGTGAAAATGACTTTTTTATAAACCTAAAGTTAAAAGAAAATTTTTGAAAAAAGAAAATAAATTTTTTCACTAATTAATTATTTAATGTTAATTAAATACTATTTAATACTAATTATTAATATTTAAATAACTTAAATACAATATAATATTAATTTAATACTAGAAAAATGAAAATTAAATTTCTAAAATTATAAAATAACTAAAAACAAATTTTAAAATTAAAAATATGTCTTTTTGTGATTTTTATATTAATTAATTACTAATTATATTTAATTAAACTATTTAAACTATTTTTAAATTACTAATAATACTAAAAGTGACTAGAAAATTATAGAAAAATTTATAAAACTAACCATTACAGGATTTCTAAAAAATTATAAAAAGTTCCTAAAAATTATATTTAGACTATTTTACTAATTATTAAACTAAATATTAATTAATTACTAATTAAACTATTTAAATTATAAAAACTAGAAGATGAACAGTAGAAATTCTAGAAAAATTCCTAAAATTATATTATATTATATAAAAGCTAGGAAAAACATAAAAACTAGGTGTTACTTTATAAAAACTGGTTTTTCTATTTAAAACTTAATTATTAATTAATTATTAATAAAACTAAAATTAAATCTAATAATTACCAAATGATAATATAAAAATCTGAGAAAATTACTAAAATTACTTTAACATGAAAGAAAATTAAGAAAAATATAAAAATGCCAAGTGCTTTATAAAAATCTAAAATGGAAAATTAAAAAGTTAAATTATATTAAATAGAAACTATCACTTATTTTAATTTTAGATTTTCTGGATTTTTGTTTTAGAAAACTATTTCACAACTAAAGTTAGGAAACTTTAATAAAGGGACATTGCAGGGAGCTTAAAAATAAGCACTTGGGGATTGAAAAGTGCTTAACAGGTTTGAGCATGAAGCTTATTAGGACTTCTACTTGGTGAAAAGCTAACCACAAGTTACCCTATGAGAAAATAAGCTAAAATAGATATGTAAGGATTGGGAATGAGCAAGAATGGACAGAAAAGCACTACCAAGAAGCTAAGAATAAGCAATAAGCTAATCCACTTCCACCACGGATCAAATAGGCCAATGTGGCAACCTGCAGGCTTGTGTGGGCCCCACCAGGGTGATCAAGGGACCAAGATGGAACTGGATTCAATAAGCAAGCCTATCGGGGTTTCCAAAAAGCTAGGGCTCATGCCCTGGGTCCCACTAATGAGGCTTGGAGAGACCCTGGAAGTTGGGGTGTTGGAACAGCTAAGCTGAAGCATGGCATACCCTTGCCCTGCAGGTGTGTTTGGAGCAGTGTAGGGCGCATAAAAAAATTCACAAAAATAAAATGACACTGGGAAATCAAAGACAAGGTGGGGGGACTACAACTCCTAGAAATTTCAATCCCTAGTTATAAACAAAAAATTCATTAAAAATCCCCCAACATTTGGAAAAATTGAGAAAAGGAAAATTTGACTTTTAAGTTTTCTTGGTTATTTTGACTTTTTTGAGATTTGATTGCTCTCAAATGACTGAAAAGGTTGTTAAAAGTTACAATGAGACTAAATTAAGCTACTTGAACATCTAATGCCCTAATTCCTATGATTTAGAAACCTATATCTATGACAGTTGCCCAAAGATGAGAGTATAAAAGGAATTTTTACTTTTTAAGACATGACCACTTGATTTTAATGTTCTACTGACTTATTTGAGCCCAGAGTGACAAGTTTTGACTATCTCTAACCACTGAAACACACTGAGTCACAGTTAACTCTCCAAATCCAAACACCTTCTTAAACTATCAACTGTCATGCTTTTCAAAGAGATTTAAGGATATTGGGTTTGCAAGTAAGTTTGAGATATGTTCACAGTCACTTAGTGAGCAGATTTCAATTATAAATAACAACTTTCAACAAGTACAATTCAAAAACCACTTTAGAAATTTTTGACAGTTCTCTACTTGTATTTGCACAACTGATAATCACCTATAAGCTAAGTTATCTAACTTAATTCTACCATAACAAGAACAATAACATCTAAAATAACATAGATTCATAGGTTCATATAATGCAACAGTAAAATCTATCAATTATAAATGAGCAGTTTAATCAAGCTATAAATGGTAAAAGTGAACTTACATACCCCTGTGCTCAATTCAGAAACATAAGGAGTAACTGAGATCTCCTCACTTGGAATAAGAAACAAGGACCCTTTAACTCCTTCTGGTAAGCTCAACTATGCTTATTAATAAGCATAGTTGACTTTTGTTGACTTTTGGAGTTTATGAACTTAACACCTTAATTTCAGAACCAAATGACTAACAACACTCACATGAGCTATGAGAAAGCTTATATGAGCTTTTGAAATTATCTAAGCTACTTTTGAATAGAATATGAGCATAAACTAGAATTGATCATTAAACATTAACTTTTCATTAACATTAAAAACTTGGTTACAAATCAATAATCTGAGTACATAAAACCTTAAAATAACTTGAAAGCTTGAAATTCACTGAGCTTGAAATATAAAATTACATTTTAACTTAAATTAAACTACTACTAATTTTCTATTTAACTACTCTAAAAACTTACTACTCTGTCTTCTCCCCTTCTTTCTTTACTTATAACCTTCAAAAAGGGTTTTGAGACCTTCCCCTTTCTTTCTGAGCCATTAGATTGGCTTGGTTTAAACTTGACCCTTCAAACTCCTTTTGGCGGCAAAATCTTTTTTTTACAACTGGCTTTGGTAACTTGTGGGGTTTGTGTGCATTTAATAAGGTTTGGTGGTATTAGCAAGTTGGGGGGGGGGGGGGACATGGTATGGGAGTGGTGAGCTGGAGGTGAGGAGTGTTGAGTGTTGGCAGGTTAGTAGCAGGCTAGGTGGGGGAGGTGGAAGGAAGGGTCAAAGTTGGGGTTGACTGGGGATAATAAAAACGGGGGAAGGGGTTTTGTTATTTTTTTGTTTGGGCCATGGGAAAGATTGGGCCAGGGATATTAGTGGATCAGGCCTTGGGGTTTGGGATTTGGGATTTGGGTTGAAATAACACAAAGGGTCCAAATGGTTTTGCTTATTTATCACAAGGACCATTCATGTAATTTGGTGAAAGATGAGGGCTGTTTTTATAAACTTCCCAAAGTAATCATGAGGACCAACTTGCCATAACTCATTCATCAAGGACCATAAATGCAATTTTCCAATATTTAAAACCCCGGGGACCAAATATGCCAAGATTCAAAACCGTGGGGACTAAACATGTAATTTTCTCAAAATTTTCATCCAGGGATTAAAAGTGACACATGTGAATTCCCAAGGACCATATTTGACTTTTTCTCCAATATTGAACTCCCAGGGGCCAAAACTGCCAATTGTTGAAACTTGAGGGACCAAAATGTAAATTCTCAAAACTTTTAGAATTTTTCACCAAAGGGCTAAATATGGCAATTTATGATTTCAAAAGGACTTTTGGTGATTTTTCTTTCCAAATAAGTACTCAGGGACTATTTTTGCCAATTTTGCAAACTTTGTATGTTTTTCATCTATTTTTACTCATTTTGCTTCTGAAACTTATAAAACACAATTTTGGAATATTTTTAGTATTTTGATGCATTTCTGAGTGTTTTTGTATGTTTTTGCAATTCAGAATGACCAAAAATGATGAGTGTTTAAGCACTCATCAATCCTCCACACTAAAATATTGCTAGTCCCTAGCAATAAACTGTTTTGAAAATTTAATGGATTTTAATCTCTTTACCAAAAGCCATTACTTCTGGAGTAGCCAAAAGTTTCAGTTCAAGTAAGAACTATGTTCCACCTGATAACCATGTGATTTTGAGCAAACCACCAGCTGTAAACGGATTTGATTTGTCTTTACCAGAAGTCGTTTGCTTCTGGACTAGCCAACTCTTGATGGACATAGTCAACATCTTGGTGAGCTGATTACCAATCATGGTTTTCCACTGCCTTTACTACAAGCCATAATCTTGCGGGCTAGCCAACTCTTTCACTTTTTAGGATATAGCGAGTTGAGATACCATACAATTTTGGGCAAATTGCAAGCCGTCAACGGATTTGAGATATCTTTACCAAGAGCCGTTTGCACCTGGATTATCCAGGCAGACTGATAACCACAAAAAATTTTGCCAAAAACGGGGGTACTAGATAGTAAAATGTGATAAAATTCGCTAGAATACCCCCCACACTTAGAATGAATATTGTCCTCAATATTCAAAGTCCCGGCTATTATGCCGACTCTTTGAACGTAAAAGGGTAACATTACAATCTAAATGTGGAAACACCATTTTTTTCACTTTATTTTATTTATTGATATATATATACATGGTAACAACGGTAGGGGCAACGCCCCCACACTTAGGGTGAAAACCCTATAAGCATGCTACTATTTTTGTTTACCGAGTCGCTAGCTTGACTCGACCCCGAATTCATTTGTTCTTGGGGAAGAATGATGTGGAAGAAGCAATCTCCATCGGACTTTCATTCAAGATGTTTGGACAAACATTTAAAGCATGTGAAAGTTCCACACCGATGAGATAAATTCCCGGCTTAAAATAGTATAATCTATAAGCGGTGATGCCGGGGTCAAAGATAATGTCTTCCTTCCCGAAGGAATGAAGAACAGGAGACGTCACCCGGTAGGTGAAGAAGGGTAGAAAGATCATGATGACAATCAAGATAAAGTCATCATCATCAGAAAAAGAATCCATGATTGGTATATCATGAATCTCATCATTTAAGCTCATATGATCTAGACCTATTATGGGAGGGAGGGTTGGGATTTTGATATCAAGCAAATTCTCAAGGTTGAGAATATTTCCCTCCGGAACACAAAGATCATCTTTGTCTAGACCAAAGTGAAAGTTATCATACTCCGGTGGAGATATGATATGAGTGAGTTCACCGGAGAACTCCTCAAAGGTGAATGAATCATATTCGGGGAGAGAAATTTGAGAATGAGAAGTGGTACTGCCACCAATCTTCTCTCCCATATGATCAAAAGTAAAGGCTTCAAACTCCGGAATAGGATCATCGGAGAAAATGTCACTATCCTTTATGGGGATAGGAGATGAAATAGGTTTCTTTTTGAAAGCCTCGATTTTAGAAATGAGGGGATCGACATTCAATAATGTTGCACGAAGTGCTTCATCCTTGATTTCAGTGTCAATCTCATCATTCTCTTCTTCTAAGCTACTAGCTTAGAAGGTAATTCTTCCATAAAAACGATGTCTCCACAAGATAACGAATTGTCATCATTAGAATCGGAGAACATCTCAAGATCATCATTCGGGAAGATAAGAGGAGGAGGGATATCACACAAATGATCAAGAATTCCCTGTGACTCTCTTGGGATTGGGACAAGGTCCTCAACACTAGACTTTATGAATTCGTCCGATTCCTTTTCAGGAACAATGTCAAGATGCTCGTCCCCCATGATCAAAGAGTGAATGGGAACCTCGGGTGTGATAACAGTGTATTGAGATTGAACCTCAACTGATGGAATTTCATCTAATGACTCTTTATAGAATTGAAGAATATCAAGGATATCCTCATCATCACTGCCATCAGGAATGAAACGGAATCGAGAGCTAGATCTGGCTGCTTTTTCTTTTGCAATTGATTCCCTAACAGATTTTTCATAGGCATCTTGGGAATTTATTTTAGCAGCCTTTTCTTCAGCTAACAATTCTTCCATCGATTTTTTATTTGGATTATCTGGGGTATGTGTTATTCCTTTCAAGTATTTCACTATATCCAAAAGATCAAGGAGAAGACTTTGAGGAATTGGCTGAGGTGGAGGTTTGTCATAATACGATGTGTCAAAATTGTTACAAGGAAATGGATTCCTTGTTTGACAATCGGAGCTGAAGTGTGGACCTCCACAGTAATCACAACAGTAAAACTAATATTGTTGTGGGTTGTATGTGCTAGAGTCATAACCATTATCAGGAAACTGCTCATAGGTAAGCGTGTTTCCCGATTAACAATCAGAACTGTAGTGTGAACCACCACAGTACTCACAATAGTAAAACTGTTGAGTCTCATGGTGTGGTAGCTGATGGAATAAATTATTCGTGTCATGGTAAGAATAGGGATTCTGGTTATAGACAGACCCGTTTCCTGACTCTACCATGCCACAGCTGGGGCAGTTACCACCATTATAAGAACTAACACACCACTGGCAAATCAGAAGGTGTGGATGAGACATAGAAAGAATCAAAAGGTTTGGGAGGGTAAGGAATGAAGAATCAAAAGGGTAGGAGGGTAAAGATGAATATTTTTGGGTTTTTGGAAATACATTTTATAGACAAATAAGAAGGAAAATCTTTTTGGGTTTTTTGTGTTCATTGAAAACTGATTTTAAAATGTTTTTGTGAATAGTTTTGTTTTTATATGATAAGAAAATATGAACAAGGATGGTAAATATACAAAGAGTGTATACCCAGATTCACTAATCTGAAAACCGTTTAAAATAACGCGCACAACCTCCCCGGCAGTGGCGCCAAATTTTGATTGACTCTGAACGGTCAACTTAAATTGACCAGGGAATGGTCAACCAAGTAAACTGCCTAGAGTCAATGCTCCGCGGAATATAGTGGTTTCCCCGGGTCGTTATGTCCCGATGAGGTGTGGATTGTATTCAAACGGGCTTGTGATCGGGTGAATTTGGACAGAAAAGGGTTTGAGATTGATTACACTACTGATTTGTACAAGGAAATAGCTTAAGTAAGTTATATTAACAAGACTGTGAAATCAGAAAAACCTGAAACGTTTAAAACCTAAAAATGTGTATGTTTAGATTAAATTTATGCGAACGTACAAAATAAAAAGTGAAAACTGAAATCTGAAAACCCATAGGGGGTGAAAATGATTTTTTTACAAACCTAAGGTTAAAAGAAAATTTTTAAAAAAAGAAAATAAATTTTTACACTAAGTAATTATTTAATGTTAATTAAATACTATTTAATACTAATTATTAATATTTAAATAACTTAAATACAATATAATATTAATTTAATACTAGAAAAATGAAAATTAAATTTCTAAAATTATAAAATAACTAAAAACAAATTTTAAAATTAGAAATATGTCTTTTTGTCTTTTTGTGATTTTTATATTAATTAATTACTAATTATATTTAATTAAAATATTTTTAAATTACTAAAAATACTAAAAGTGGCTAGAAAATTATAGAAAAATTTGTAAAACTAATTAACCATTACAGGAATCCTAAAAAATTATAAAAAGTTCCTAAAAATTATATTTAGACTATTTTACTAATTATTAAACTAAATATTAATTAATTACTAATTAAACTATTTAAATTATAAAAACTAGAAGATGAACAGTAAAAATTCTAGAAAAATTCCTAAAATTATATTATATTATATAAAAGCTAGGAAAAATATAAAAACTAGGTGTTACTTTATAAAAACTAATTTTGCTATTTAAAACTTAATTATTAATTAATTATTAAGAAAACTAAAATTAAATCTAATAATTACCAAATGATAATATAAAAATCTGAGAAAATTACTAACATTACTTTAACATAAAAGAAAATTAAGAAAAATATAAAAATGCCAGGTGCTTTATAAAAATCTAAAAAGGAAAATTAAAAAGTTAAATTATATTAAATAGAAACTATCACTTATTTTAATTTTGGATTTTCTGGATTTTTCTTTTAGAAAACTATTTCACAACTAAATTAAGAAAATTTAATAAAGGGACATTGCAGGGAGCTTAAAAATAGGCACTTGGGATTGAAAAGTGCTTAACAGGTTTGAGCATTAAACTTATTAGGACTTCTACTTGGTGAAAAGCTAACCACAAGTTACCTTATGAGAAAATAAGCTAAAACAGATATGTAAGGACTGGGAATGAGCAAGAATGGACAGAAAAGCACAACCAAGAAGCTAAGAATAAGCAATAAGCTAATCCACTTCCACCACAGATCAAACAGGCCAATCTGACAACCTGCAGGCTTGTGTGGGGCGCACCAGGGTGATCAAGGGACCAAGATGGAACTGGATTCAATAAGCCAGCTTATTGGGGTTTCCAAAAAGCTAGGGCTCATGCCCTGGGTCCCACTTATGAGGCTTGGAGAGACCCTGGAAGTTGGGGTGTTGGAACAGCTAAGCTGAAGCAGGGCATACCCTTGCCCTGCAGGTGTGTTTGGAGCAGTGTAGTGCCCACAACAAAATTCACAATAATAAAATGACACTGGGAAATCAAAGACAAGGTGGGGGACTACAACTCCTAAAAATTTCAATCCCTAGTTCTAAACAGCAAATTCATTAAAAATTCCCCAACATTTGGAATAATTGAGAAAAGGAAAATTTGACTTTTAAGTTTTCTTGGTTATTTTGACTTTTTTGAGATTTGATTGCTCTCAAATGACTGAAAAGGTTGTTAAAAGTTACAATGAGACTAAATTAAGCTACTTGAACATCTAATGCCCGAATTTCTATGATTTAGAAACCTATATCTATGACAGTTGCCCAAAGATGAGAGTGTAAAAGGAATTTTTACTTTTTACGACATGACCACTAGATTTTAATGTTCAACTGACTTATTTGAGCCCAGAGTGACAAGTTTTGACTATCTCTAACCAAACACCCTCTTAAATCCAAACACCCTCTTAAACTATCAACTGTCATGTTTTTCAAACAGATTTAAGGATATTGGGTTTGCAAGTTAGTAAGTAAGTTTGAGATATGTTCACAGTCACTTAGTGAGCAGATTTCAATTATAAATAACAACTTTCAACAAGTAAAATTCAAAAACCACTTTAGAAATTTTTGACAGTTCTCTACTTGTATTTGCACAACTGATAATCACCTATAAGCTAAGTTATCTAACACTTAATTCTACCATAACAAGAACAATAACATCTAAAATAACATAGATTCATAGGTTCATATAATGCAACTGTAAAATCTATCAATTAGTGATGAGTAGTTTAATCAAGCTATAAATGGTAAAAGTGAACTTACACACCCCTGTGCTCAATTCAGAAACATAAGGAGTAACCGAGATCTCCTCACTTGGAATAAGCAACAAGGACCCTTTAACTCCTTCTGGTAAGCTCAACTATGCTTATTAATAAGCATAGTTGACTTTTGGAGTCTATGAACTTAACACCTTAATTTCAGAACCAAATGACTAACAACACTCACATGGCTATGAGAAAGCTTATATGAGATTTTGAAATTATCTAAGCTACTTTTGAATAGAATACTAAACATAAACTAGAATTGATCATTAAACATTTACTTTTCATTAACCTTAAAAACTTGATTACAAATCAATAATCTGAGTACATAAAACCTTAAAATAACTTGAAAGCTTAAAATTCACTGAGCTTGAAATATAAAATTACATTTTAACATAAATTAAAATACTACTAATTTTCTATTTAACTACTCTAAAACCTTACTACTCTGTCTTCTCCCCTTATTTCTTTACTTATAACCTTCAAAAAGGGTTCTGAGACCTTCTGTAACACCCCAACCCGATAAGGGTAGAAATATTACATTACAGTGACATATCAGAACAACACAAGCATATGATTTATACATACAAAAGAAATCCAGGGTTACAAAAGAAAATCTGAAACTACAAGGTTACAAAACAATAAATACTATGTCTAATAAAATGTAACTTCATCTAATCGTCTCTAGTCCAAAGCATAGTCTTCTAAGTCCAGTCACACTCTCTTCCCATAACCCAGCTTCCTACTAAAACCTGCCGCAGGAAAAGGAAATGCGGCTGAGCTTAAAAAGCTCAGTGAACAAATATATAAACATAGTAATGATAATGAAACAGAACAGAAGTATAGTGCTTTAGGGAAATATCATAAGGAATAAGCAATAAGAGTAATAGAAATGAAAAGAATAGGATAGTCATCCACCACGAGCCCAAAACTCAAAGTCATAACTCAACATCATAATCTCAAAGTCATAAGCCGTCAATTCATAATCTCAAAATCAGAGGGGATACCTCTCAGGCAACCAGATAATATGAGGGGTGTCCTCATGTATCAAAATAGTGGAGTAGCTAGCTCCCAGAAATTGTGAAAGGCGTGTATTGCACACAGCACCAGTCACCTCAAAGTCAACTCAAAGTCATAGTTAAATCCACTAAACAGATCAGATCTAGGATTGCAATCCATACGCCCCTTACTCAAAGTCAATCTCAAAGTCATATACTCAAAGTCATAATGGCCATAATAATATCATAAAAGGGACGACGTGAGAAATCACTCACCCACGCATGAGTCATGCCAGTGGTGCATCACAGACATGCCTATGGTACCTCCATAGGTAGAAGAAACATAAGTGGCTCGGGTATCAAACTAAGAGTCAGGTCTCAAAATCAACAAAAGGTCATAAAGTAAAGTTTCATCTCAAAGTCAGCTCAAAATCATATCAAAGGTTCAATTAAAAGGGAACATAGCAATGGCTTGGGAAAAACTTAATCGTATCATATCTCAAAGTCATCATATCAGAAATCATATCAATGGTTCAGAATATCCAAGGTTCATTTCCCAAGGTTCATTACAAAAGATTTATTATTAAGTTTCATAAGTTCAAATAAAATGTGAAAGAGTTAAGAGAAAACAGATTTAAAAACTTTAATAATCATTTACCCATTTCATCTTAAAGATCTCCCTTTTTAAACATTCTTCATACAAGCCAATTAATCCTTCATTTAAAAATGGTTTCATTTCAAAATCATAGAGTGTCGTTTCAAAACAGTTTCCTTCCATAACATCAAGTTATATTTTCAAAAGGTTTTCATATCAAATTATCATAAAAGATGAACCAGAGATATCGGATATTCAAAGGTCAGAAGTCATCATAGTGGCAAAAGAAACGGATCACGAATCATGAGAAACCTTACTAAAAGGTTAGAATATCTGTACCTTATTCGCAAGCACAGAAATAGAAACAGATCAGAAATAGAAGTGGCTCAGGATCTCTCCTTCTTCACACCTAGAGGAGAAGAGGGGGAATCATAATTCATTCTCAAATTCATGCCTTTCCATTTTAAGTAACTTTCCCTTTTTAGCAGGTTTCTATAAATAGTAGTTTCCACTTTTTGAAAATTTCCATATTTAGAAAGTTGAATCATTATTAATGGTAATAAGATATCTTTTAACATAATTACACCTTTGGTCCTTGGGGTTTCATAACTTTGCATTTTATATCCTTTACTTTCCAAAATTACACTTTAAACCTTTTAGTATTCAAAGTTACACTTTAAACCCTTAACTTATCCATTTTACATAATGAGCACTTATTTTAAGATGTTATACAAATGGATACTCAAACTTTCATAATTTACACTTTAAGTCCCTCAAGTTATACAAGTTACATATTTAACCCTTTAATTTACAATTTCAATCTTAACTTATTACTAATTACATATTAAGCCATTAATTTATCAAAATGACACATAACTCCCTGAATATATTAATTTACTCAAAACAGCTCCAAGTTTCCAGAAATTACATATTTAGCCCCTCTCTTTTAATTATTTTCAAAACAAACCTTAATTAGGTTTAAAATACATTTTAATCCTTTAATATGCAAAATTTACACTTGGCACCCTTATCTTATATTTTATTCGAAAAGTACACAGCCCAGAATAAGTTCTAAAAATAACCCACAAGTTTTAAAAGTTACAAAACTCACCCAAACTTTTTAACCAAATCGTATAAACATAAAATCATAGGATTAAAAACCCTAATCAAAACTAATCCATTTTCAATCATTAAACAATCATTAAACATCATTAAAAATCACCAATACAAGCCCTAATTCTCAAAAATCAGATCGCATGAATTTTCCTTTTTCTTTTTATACGATTTATGCAAAATTCATTAAACCCAAAAATAATTCGAAACAAAGGATTTAGGTTACAATAATTCTTTCCAATAATTTTCCAGATCATATTACATCATAAAAAGTGTAAATAAATTTTATTAGGAATTGTTATGGATCGCATGGTGTATTTTCCGATTTACACATGGTTTTAGGGTTTCATTCACCAAAACGTTATAGAGCATGCATGGATCGATTAGAACAATTTATTTGATGTTCATAGGGTGTAAGGGATCTGAGAAAAATACCAAACAATTATTTGAACGTGTGGATAGGGCTGCACGATTTTATGTATACACGTATGATCAAAAACGAACCAAAATCCAATACGACTCCAAAAGCTTCTCCACGACCTTTCCATCATTTTTCCCAGAGTATACATGTTATAAGGAGTATGAGAAAAATTATAGATGAATTTTATGAAGGTCGAAATAATCACAAACGAATTACCTTGTTTATTGTATGCGACAAAGGGAAAACTTCACCTTGATCAAACCAAGCTTCAATAATTCGAAAGAGTATTTTTCTAGGACTTCTTGGATTGTATATGAACTCAGAAAATTGCTTGAGAATTATGGGGTGGTCGAATGGAGGCTTGGAAATTTTATTTTGTGTGTTTTCTTCAATCGGTTCTAGGGTTTTGGAGGAAATATGTATGGATTGAATTTTTAATGAGGAATGCCGACCCTAGGGGAGGGCTTGGACCCAAATTCTTGGCCCTTTTAAGTTGGGAAAATATTTGGTGATTATCTTCCATAATTATCAAGTATGAATCATTTTAATTCAATTTAAATTAGGAATAATCTAATTAATATTCAATCAGCCCGTAGAGGGGTAATTTGGTAATTTTACCACTTGTATAAATGTTAAATGTAATTGTTAAAATTATTTGGATACATAACTTGTGCATTGTTTGAAGTTTGGGATTTATTTGGTACCTTAATAAGCTTTCAATTAAATTTTAAATTTGTAAGGGCATTTTGGTCATTTCACATGCTTTTAGATTTTAGGTGTTACAACTTCTTCCCCTCTAAAAAGAAAAATTTCGTCCTCGAAATTTGAAGTCGCAAAGTTAGATGAAGTCGTAGCAAACCGCAAAAGGCGTCACAACATTCTCACGCCCGGGGAGGTTCTTCCAAAAGATATTCAGACCAACTGGTTTCTCATGACTCGTAATTATTGTCAAAACAGTTTCAGATTTCTCAGAAGGGTATATCGTATTGAATTTGAATCAAAAGGATAATGTACCAAACATAACGGATGATGATCGAATTCTCTAGGAAGAGGTATAAAAATACATAGGATTTCAACGAATTGATTAGGCGAATCAGATGAGAGTACATTAAATCGTAGTAAACATGGGTGATATAAGGTTTAACTCTTCAGCTTCTCAGATAGTCTCGGCTTTTAGATACCCTTCCAAAAAGGTATTTTCATAAACGAACAGATCTCGTTTCCTCAAAGTCCACAATCGCATATTTTACCCATGGCAGATGATAATGAACAACTTCAACGAATGCGAAACGTATACGGGCAGAAAGCATATCGTTAGATATCGTCAACGGCAGAAATTTCATAATGGAACCTAAGATTCTTATCAGAAGTTGCAAAGATCAGCAAAACACGTGTCGAGAGTTCAAACGTATCGAATCGTATAACAAGGACAGCATATCAAACGTATAGGTAGAATGAACCTAAAGTCTCACTAAACTCAGATGATCTTGATCAGATGCCAGAATTCTAAAGCTTCTAAAGCACTTCTTAAAATATCATATGCCCACCATAAGTGCACGTTATATGATGTAAGTATTATCACGTTGGCCAGGCGTCATAATACTGGCATCATATACATATGCCCTCATGCTGGTCATACTTTATCTCAAGTCGTGAGTCAAAACCACCTATCTTAATCCACCTAGTACTTCTACAGTCTCAAAGATCGTCAGAAACAAACAACATAACTAAGAGAGCGAAATTACTCGAAGAGTAACGGAAATCCGAGAATGTCATTCAAAATTAAGGTACGTCATCAATAGCGTCAATCCTTTACAGAATCATCTCGTCTAAACACAACGTCCGCTTCAAAATCCGTCCACTCAATTTCAGATTTCCAAATTTCCTCCAAGTTGGGGTAGCCTGTTTACTCTTGTCCATCTTACCTCATGGTTAAAAGAATTTAAAACTCGAGTCTGGTTCCTCCGGTCTTCAGCAGCTCCTCTTGGTAGTGTGGCATCGTAACGGCAGTCTCTGACACGATCACTGTGCATCCCTCCATCCGCAGGTCTGCTTCTGCTCTCAATTCATCTTAGTACAACTAAAATGAATAGAGAAACAAGACTGCGTTTCTTCGACAGGTCTTCTAACATAGCTCTAGGTTTTAAGGTACATGATGTTGTTGTCGACTCCAGGTTGTGTGTTGAATGGTTCGTCTTCTTTGGTCTGGTTGTCTTGATGCCCGAACTGAAATCTTCACGCGTTGCATGATGTATGATTGAGCACTATCCCAGTTCCTCACTTCTCCTTGTATGCTTCTTCCATGGTAATGCTTGTCGCAACCATCTTCTACGACTCTTCCACCAAGTTTCTAATTCCGATAACGATCTTCGATCTTGGTCCTTCTTGTGAAAGCTCTGTCTTTACATTATACAGGGTAGTGTTGTCTATTATGCTTTCTGAACGTCAATCAAATTTCTCTTCTAGAACAAAGGGTCGTCTCACCAATAATCTCTATGTTCTTCTTTCGTTTTAGAACATAACACAATGTCATACTATGACAATTTGTCCAAAACACGCGAAAAACATGATTATTCTAGCCAACACCATTGGCATCATTCAAGTTCATAAATGTTATAACGAGTGCAAAGGCAACTTCAGAAATCATCTCAGGGAATTTTCACATCGCCTTCTTTCTTCTTCAGGAACTGAAATACTTCCCAAAGGTTACTCTCGGTTAGTTAACCCCCTTCTTAGAAGTTTTTGTGGTTGCTTCTTCAGTCCTTCAAATCTAAAATGATGCAATCAGACGCGGAGTTTCAAAGGAAAAACAAATTAATCATTGATACGCGGAAACAGATAATGATTACTGATAGTGGTACGTTTAAATTCACGATAGTCGATACGTCATCGCATACTTCTCTCGTTCTTCTTCATAAACAACAAGAGCATCTAAAGAGAATCACCAAAGTTAACAAAAATCATATTCCATCGGCTTCTTCAAACACTCAACTTCTATAGCACCATGGTTTCTTCAACTGAGATCAGTTCAATGCCCACTCCACTTCCTAAGCAGGAAGGAGTACCAAAAGGTTCATCAGAGCATACCGGAAGATCTTCGTACAACAAAATATTTCCCAATAGCCGAACTTTCTAAGGGTTGATAATAATGGTTTTCAGGGAAACTTGATAATCACATGAGTTTGGGGTAGGTGTTTCCATAGTGACAGAAATTTTAGCAGATGTAGAGAGTCATCAAAATGAAATAGAGTGAAGCAGATTTTTTAGGTCACATTTCAGATATGGTAGTCTATGGTATCTTCACGAATAGCCATTTAGTCCAAAAGACCGTACAATCAGACATCTCAAAGTCAAAGAATTTATAGAGTGAATACAGTCGTCAAATCATACAGATAGTTCATATATCAGAGTCAAGTACATGGTTCAACAAAAATGTTGGGATGGATAAACGAACGGTTCAATGTGTGGGAATTTCGTTTAGCTTCTTAGCATAAGTAACAGGTAGGATGTGTATCGTTGGTAATACGAACATCGTATAATTGTCAATCATGAGAGTTACAGAATCTCAGTCATCAGCATCATTATGCTTAGTTAACAACTCCATACAGAGATAGTATTTACATCATACCCTTCCAAAGGAAACGGTTGGCAGAACAAGGTTCATCATTCAAAGAGAGGAAACAAAACTTCTCATATTCGTGGTTCATAATTACCAAAATCCTCATAGGAGTAGTAATGGATCATACCGAGTTAAGTAGTATCAGATGATACATTCATACCCAGCATAAGTAATGAATTCACAGAATGTGTTGAACACATTGTGGTTGAATGACCTACGATGTGGTCGAAAAGGTGTCAAACAGCTTATCAAACAAATCGGAGGCGGAGATCAAAATCTGAAGGTGAAACTTAAATGTGTATGGTATCCAGGTAGCTTTCCAAAGTATTCCAAACTTACTTGGTTACTAAGCTTAAGTTGCAAAACTTCTAACTTCTGAAACAAAGGTCCTTATAAGGTTTATCTAAGAGCAAAGGCACGATCAGAGTGATGCGGAAGCAAACGATAGTTACATGAATGTCTTAGTCTACCCATTCCTCACTGGTAATAACTTAGGTTCCTATGGGGAATCCTAATGTAAAGTTTCAAAGGTTGTCTTATGAGCGCCTACAGTGGAAACTTAGGGGTCCAAACTTCACAGGTCAAGGGTAAATGTATTACGAATCGCAGCCTGGTCTCTGATACCATAATTGTAACACCCCAACCCGATAAGGGTAGAAATATTACATTACAGTGACATATCAGAACAACACAAGCATATGATTTATACATACAAAAGAAATCCAGGGTTACAAAAGAAAATCTGAAACTACAAGGTTACAAAACAATAAATACTATGTCTAATAAAATGTAACTTCATCTAATCGTCTCTAGTCCAAAGCATAGTCTTCTAAGTCCAGTCACACTCTCTTCCCATAACCCAGCTTCCTACTAAAACCTGCCGCAGGAAAAGGAAATGCGGCTGAGCTTAAAAAGCTCAGTGAACAAATATATAAACATAGTAATGATAATGAAACAGAACAGAAGTATAGTGCTTTAGGGAAATATCATAAGGAATAAGCAATAAGAGTAATAGAAATGAAAAGAATAGGATAGTCATCCACCACGAGCCCAAAACTCAAAGTCATAACTCAACATCATAATCTCAAAGTCATAAGCCGTCAATTCATAATCTCAAAATCAGAGGGGATACCTCTCAGGCAACCAGATAATATGAGGGGTGTCCTCATGTATCAAAATAGTGGAGTAGCTAGCTCCCAGAAATTGTGAAAGGCGTGTATTGCACACAGCACCAGTCACCTCAAAGTCAACTCAAAGTCATAGTTAAATCCACTAAACAGATCAGATCTAGGATTGCAATCCATACGCCCCTTACTCAAAGTCAATCTCAAAGTCATATACTCAAAGTCATAATGGCCATAATAATATCATAAAAGGGACGACGTGAGAAATCACTCACCCACGCATGAGTCATGCCAGTGGTGCATCACAGACATGCCTATGGTACCTCCATAGGTAGAAGAAACATAAGTGGCTCGGGTATCAAACTAAGAGTCAGGTCTCAAAATCAACAAAAGGTCATAAAGTAAAGTTTCATCTCAAAGTCAGCTCAAAATCATATCAAAGGTTCAATTAAAAGGGAACATAGCAATGGCTTGGGAAAAACTTAATCGTATCATATCTCAAAGTCATCATATCAGAAATCATATCAATGGTTCAGAATATCCAAGGTTCATTTCCCAAGGTTCATTACAAAAGATTTATTATTAAGTTTCATAAGTTCAAATAAAATGTGAAAGAGTTAAGAGAAAACAGATTTAAAAACTTTAATAATCATTTACCCATTTCATCTCAAAGATCTCCCTTTTTAAACATTCTTCATACAAGCCAATTAATCCTTCATTTAAAAATGGTTTCATTTCAAAATCATAGAGTGTCGTTTCAAAACAGTTTCCTTCCATAACATCAAGTTATATTTTCAAAAGGTTTTCATATCAAATTATCATAAAAGATGAACCAGAGATATCGGATATTCAAAGGTCAGAAGTCATCATAGTGGCAAAAGAAACGGATCACGAATCATGAGAAACCTTACTAAAAGGTTAGAATATCTGTACCTTATTCGCAAGCACAGAAATAGAAACAGATCAGAAATAGAAGTGGCTCAGGATCTCTCCTTCTTCACACCTAGAGGAGAAGAGGGGGAATCATAATTCATTCTCAAATTCATGCCTTTCCATTTTAAGTAACTTTCCCTTTTTAGCAGGTTTCTATAAATAGTAGTTTCCACTTTTTGAAAATTTCCATATTTAGAAAGTTGAATCATTATTAATGGTAATAAGATATCTTTTAACATAATTACACCTTTGGTCCTTGGGGTTTCATAACTTTGCATTTTATATCCTTTACTTTCCAAAATTACACTTTAAACCTTTTAGTATTCAAAGTTACACTTTAAACCCTTAACTTATCCATTTTACATAATGAGCACTTATTTTAAGATGTTATACGAATGGATACTCAAACTTTCATAATTTACACTTTAAGTCCCTCAAGTTATACAAGTTACATATTTAACCCTTTAATTTACAATTTCAATCTTAACTTATTACTAATTACATATTAAGCCATTAATTTATCAAAATGACACATAACTCCCTGAATATATTAATTTACTCAAAACAGCTCCAAGTTTCCAGAAATTACATATTTAGCCCCTCTCTTTTAATTATTTTCAAAACAAACCTTAATTAGGTTTAAAATACATTTTAATCCTTTAATATGCAAAATTTACACTTGGCACCCTTATCTTATATTTTATTCGAAAAGTACACAGCCCAGAATAAGTTCTAAAAATAACCCACAAGTTTTAAAAGTTACAAAACTCACCCAAACTTTTTAACCAAATCGTATAAACATAAAATCATAGGATTAAAAACCCTAATCAAAACTAATCCATTTTCAATCATTAAACAATCATTAAACATCATTAAAAATCACCAATACAAGCCCTAATTCTCAAAAATCAGATCGCATGAATTTTCCTTTTTCTTTTTATACGATTTATGCAAAATTCATTAAACCCAAAAATAATTCGAAACAAAGGATTTAGGTTACAATAATTCTTTCCAATAATTTTCCAGATCATATTACATCATAAAAAGTGTAAATAAATTTTATTAGGAATTGTTATGGATCGCATGGTGTATTTTCCGATTTACACATGGTTTTAGGGTTTCATTCACCAAAACGTTATAGAGCATGCATGGATCGATTAGAACAATTTATTTGATGTTCATAGGGTGTAAGGGATCTGAGAAAAATACCAAACAATTATTTGAACGTGTGGATAGGGCTGCACGATTTTATGTATACACGTATGATCAAAAACGAACCAAAATCCAATACGACTCCAAAAGCTTCTCCACGACCTTTCCATCATTTTTCCCAGAGTATACATGTTATAAGGAGTATGAGAAAAATTATAGATGAATTTTATGAAGGTCGAAATAATCACAAACGAATTACCTTGTTTATTGTATGCGACAAAGGGAAAACTTCACCTTGATCAAACCAAGCTTCAATAATTCGAAAGAGTATTTTTCTAGGACTTCTTGGATTGTATATGAACTCAGAAAATTGCTTGAGAATTATGGGGTGGTCGAATGGAGGCTTGGAAATTTTATTTTGTGTGTTTTCTTCAATCGGTTCTAGGGTTTTGGAGGAAATATGTATGGATTGAATTTTTAATGAGGAATGCCGACCCTAGGGGAGGGCTTGGACCCAAATTCTTGGCCCTTTTAAGTTGGGAAAATATTTGGTGATTATCTTCCATAATTATCAAGTATGAATCATTTTAATTCAATTTAAATTAGGAATAATCTAATTAATATTCAATCAGCCCGTAGAGGGGTAATTTGGTAATTTTACCACTTGTATAAATGTTAAATGTAATTGTTAAAATTATTTGGATACATAACTTGTGCATTGTTTGAAGTTTGGGATTTATTTGGTACCTTAATAAGCTTTCAATTAAATTTTAAATTTGTAAGGGCATTTTGGTCATTTCACATGCTTTTAGATTTTAGGTGTTACACCTTCCCCTTTCTTTCTGAGCCATTGGATTGGCTTGGTTTAATCTTGACCCTTCAAACTCCTTTTGGCGGCAAAATCTTTTTTTACAACTGGCTTTGGTAACTTGTGGGGTTTGTGTGCATTTAATAAGGTTTGGTGGTATTAGCAAGTTGGGGGGAACATGGTATGGGAGTGGTGAGCTAGAGGTGAGGAGTTTTGAGTGTTGGCAGGGTAGTAGCAGGCTAGGTGGGGGAGGTGGAAGGAAGGGTCAAAGTTGGGGTTGACTGGGGATAATAAAAACGGGGGAAGGGGTTTTGTTATTTTTTTGTTTGGGCCATGGGAAATATTGGGCTAGGGATATTAGTGGATCAGGCCTTGGGGTTTGGGATTTGGGATTTGGGTTGAAATAACACAAAGGGTCCAAATGGTTTTACTTATTTATCACAAGGACCATTCATGTAATTTGGTGAAAGATGAGGGCTGTTTTTGTAAACTTCCCAAAGTAATCATGAGGACCAACTTGCCATAACTCATTCATCAAGGACCATAAATGCAATTTTCCAATATTTAAAACCCCGTGGACCAAATATGCCAAGATTCAAAACTGTGGTGACTAAACATGTAATTTTCTCAAAATTTTCATCCAGGGATTAAAAGTGACACATGTGAATTCCCAAGGACCATATTTGACTTTTTCTCCAAAATTGAACTCCTAGGGCCAAAACTGCCAATTGTTGAAACTTGAGGGACCAAAATGTAAATTCTCAAAACTTTTAGAATTTTTCACCAAAGGACTAAATATGACAATTTATGATTTCAAAAGGACCTTTGGTGATTTTTCTTTCCAAATAAGTACTCAGGGACTATTTTTGCCAAATTTTGAAAGTTGGGGGACTGAAACTGCCAATTTTGCAAAATTTGTACGTTTTTCATCTGTTTTTACTCATTTTGCATCTGAAACATATAAAACACAATTTTGGAATATTTTTAGTATTTTGATGCATTTCTGAGTGTTTTTGTATGTTTTTGCAGTTCAGAATGACCAAAAATGATGAGTGTTTAAGCACTCATCAGGGAGAAGTGATATAAACTCACTAAATACTTGCATATATAATAATTTTTTATTTAATGAGTTTAGATTTTGTTATCATCAAAAAGGGGGAGATTGTTGATATAAATAATGCGTAAAAACGTTATTAATATTTTTCGATATCCCTATATTTTGACGATCACAAAATGTAAAATCATTAAACATAAAATCATTACGTAAATAAGTATTTAGTGACAAAATATCATTATATCCAACTAATTCACTTAAGTTATGAATAAACAAGTGTCTAATACATTTTATGATCAAAGGAAGGTTTATTTACAAATTACAAATAATATAAAATGGTATAAACATTTTATATATTTAAGAAAAACATTTTTGGTAATTAAAGGAAAATGTTTATTTCATAATAAATAAATGAATTCAAAATTTTAACCAAATTCAGTTAAATTTTCAGCAAATAAACTTTCCCCAGAAAGGACAAAAAGTTCAGGCCGTTACAGTGGGCGGCCCCCTTAATTTTAAGGGGGCCGACACACAATTAAGGGGGCCGGCATACGCTCCTCTGTCAGAACTCTTTACCTATAAATATTGGTTCAAATCTGAAATTTTTCCTCACCTTTTACACTAAAACTTTCTGTTCTAATTCTCTCAAAACACCTTTCTAAATCCTTTGATCATAAACATATTAGTTCTTGTTTCAAGTGATCCAATCCTTCATCATTCAAAGTGAAAGAGAAGAATACTCCTCCAACATCTTGTTAAGAAGTATTGTAGGCTTGTGTATTTTATAAAGGTGTAGAAGTTGTATAATAGATAGATCTAGGTGTGTTAGTAGTTGTGAATATAAGTAGTTGTGTTGGGTAGAAGTAGAAGTAGTGTTGTAAAAAAGAAGTAGTGAAGTTGTGTAGTTGTAGTGGTGTGTATAAGTTGTGAAGAAGGTGTGTAGTGGTGTGAGATTGGTTCTAGCTACTATTTGGACTCGACATTTAGCTTAGTGTCGTAAATTGGTTCTAGCTACTATAATGACTTATCGTTCAAGTTATATGTTGTAAACCGACTTAAGGTTATCTATATAAAGAGCCTTAAGAGGTATTAGTCGATATATGTTTTAGAGTTGTTCAAAGGCGATAATAGTTAGGGATTGTTAGTGAATCTGTGTAACAAAGCAGGTTCAAAGTTTGGTTAATATAAAAGTTTTCTTAAGCTTTGTGTTAGTAGATTCCGCATACTTTACAATGTTAAACAGTGTTTCAATATTAATAGTGTTAAGTTTACTTAATATTATTAAACCTTTACAAGCTACAAAGCAGTTTGATCAGAGTACATCGATCCAACAAGTAGTATCAGAGCTTGTGTTGGAAACTCTGAGTAAGAAGAAAAACCTTTAAACCGATTTTACTACAAACCCTTCAAGATGTCGACAGAGGCTGCACCTGCTCCATCAATCACTGCTGTTAGAATTCCAACTGTTAAGCAGGGAGAATATGACTTATGGGCCATGAAGATGAGGCAGTACATTGCCATCACAGACCATGCACTATGGGATGTGATTGTCAATGGTAATATGCAACTTAAAGAACCAGTGGAGATTCCTGGACAACCAACACCACCTAAACCAACCATACCAGCTGCTACTAAAAGAAATCAAGACAAAGCTCTCAACATACTGCTCTCTGCTCTTCCTGATGGTCACTTATTAAAGTTTCATGATGCCAAGGATGCCAAATAACTATGGGCTGCAATTAAGAAGAAATTTGGAGGTAATGATGCTTCCAGGAAGATGCACAGGAAATTTGCTGAAGCAACAATTTGAAACGTTCACTGTTGGTGATAGAGAAGGTCTTGATTCTGCTTATGAACGATTCCAAAATCTTCTGAGTATGCTAGAACTATATGATGCTGAGGCATCAGTTGAAGATGCTAATTTGAAGTTCTTGAGAAGTTTGCCATCAACATGGCATGTAGTTGCTACTATGATCAGAGGACAACCAGGGCTGGATACAATGGACTTTGATGATCTCTACAACAATCTGAAGGTGTATGAGCATGAGATGAATGGTAGTACAGGTTCAAGCACACATCAAAAACCCCAAAACATTGCTTTTGTCTCTTTTGAAAACAGAAGCAGTACTTCCAACAAAGGTACTGCTTATCCTGTCCAAAGTACTGTGACTGAAACTCAGGTTCCATGTACAATAATGGTCACTACACTTCATCACAATCAATTACCCCCACCTCAGATGATGTTCTATGTTCATTCTTTGCTCAACAAGCATATCCACCTGTAACCTATCAAGAGGATGTATTGAAAATAGATGATGATGCTTTGGAAGAAATTGATATCAGATGGCAAGTTGCCATGCTCACTGCAAGGATCAAGAAGTATGTGAATAAGATAGGAAAAGGCATCAATTTCAGAGCTAAACAGGGAATAACATTTGATAAGTCCAAAATTGAGTGCTTCAATTGTCAAAGGACTGGTCACTTTGCAAGGGAATGTAAATTTGCAAAGTATCAAGCAAACAAGATGATTGAACCACCCAAGCCTGAAAGAAAATAGATTCCTATTACTGAACCTAAACCAAAAGCCTTGGTTGCTCTAGAGAATCTGTCAGAGATTGATTGGTCCACTGAATTTGATGATGACCTTATAACCTATTCAATGGTTGCATTGGAAGACTGGAGCACAACATTTGATGAAGAGCCTGGATATGCTGCTTTGGAGTCAAGAGATGGTCTAGGAAGCTTTGATTGGAGCATGGAGTTTGAAGAAGCACCTGTTCATCTTGCTATGGTAGCTACTTCACCAAGTTCATCCAATAGCTCTGAGGTATGCTCTAAGTGCAACGATATGTATCAAAAGTTGCTTAGTGAATATGTAGCTGAAAGAGATAAATTTCAAAGGGCTAAGGCTGAGATAACTGGCTATCAATTGACTTTAGAGTCAATGGAGGCCAAAATAGTTACACATGAAAACAACGAAGTAGCATGGGCTGAAACATATAAGCAACAGGAATACCTAGTTAAGTTGAGTGAATGGAAACTAGGATGTAAGGTGTCTGAACTAGAGAAAGTTATTGCTGAGAGAGATAAGTTATTACAAAAACTTGCTGTTTGGAATGAATCAGGTATGTCACATATTCAATTTGTTGAAAAGCAAAGAACATCAAACATTAAAACTGGCCTAGGTTATGATAATGATAGCAATGAAGGCATTCCATTTAAGAGTAAGGAACTAAATCTTACAGTAGATACCTCCACTAGAGATGAAGAGTTCATAAGATTAGATGAAAACACTTCTAGTGATGAGGAATACCCTAGTCCAACACCTCCCGAATTTAAGAAAGACAAGGGATATAACACAGTTCCTAATCCCCCAGGTAGCTTTCAACCACCTAGAAAAGATGTTTCTTGTTATGGGGTAGATAATAGAGTTTAGGAAAAAGCTTAAAAGTCAATCTAATCCTGAAACTTTAGAAGAATCTGTTGAAGCACCTAAGGTTGATGAGAAAAAGTTTTCAAAACAAGCAGTACCTTCAAACACTTTTCAAAATACTGCTGATCACTCAGCAGTACCTCTAAGAAAATACTTTCAAAATACTGCTAATTTTAGAAAACCTTATGGAAAGGGATTTAGGGATTTTGGTCCAAAAGTCTGTTATGTATGTTATAGTCCTCATCATTTGATTAAAGACTATGATTATCATTCAGAATACTTAAGTAAATATCCAAAGACCAGAACTGCACAACCAAGTCATAGGGAGAATAAGCCAAGGGACAACAAACCAGTTTGGAATTACACAAATAGGGTTAACCATAGTAATTTTTCAAAAGGCTATAGGTACCCTCATCAGAAAAGATCATACTCCAGACCCTCAGTACCTTCACAAAGTACTGATAGAAAGTTCCCTAACCAAGATGCTTCTAGCAAACACTCAAGTGTAAGACCTAGGAGATTCAACTACTACAAACCTAGAAGGCCTTACAACACAAGAAAAGATGCTAGAACACAGAGATCATCTCCTAAAGTTACAACTAAATGGGTTAAGAAAGAAAGTACTGCTGGGGAAGAACCAGTACTTTCAGAGGTTAAGGGTGAAAAAGGGAAAATTGATCATGATAAACCAACAGTTTTGGAAAAAAAAACCTTAATTCTTGATCATGTTTTCAAAGACAGTGGTGATTACATACTCAAAGAATATGAGTATGCCACAAGGGGAACATAAGTCAGTAATGGCTTGGGTTCCTAAAAATAACTAACCTTTTTCATGTGTATGCAGGGCAACCCAGAAGAGGAGCTTAAAGATCATCTTATTGTAGATAGTGGTTGCTCTGGAAGTATGACAGGAGAAAAGGAGCTCTTGTCAGATTTTAAAGCTTATTTTGGAGGCAAAGTTGTATTTGGGAATGATCCTGATGGAGGAAGAATAACTGGCAAAGGAACAATCAAGGCAGGAAACATTGATTTTGAGGATGTTAGATATGTGAAGGAGCTCAAATTCAATCTTTTGTCAGTCTTTCAGATTTGTGATAAGAAGTACCTATGTTATTTTTGACACAGAATGTCTTATACTTTCTCCTGATTTTAAGTTAGAAGATAGAAACTTGGTGATGCTGAGAGCACCAAGAACTAATGATGTGTACAGCATAGATTTAAAGAATGTCAATTCTACTGAAAGAGCAACATGTTTGATTGCAAGAGCAACAATGGAAGAAGCACATCAATGGCACAGAAGATTGGGGCATGTAAATTTCAAGAACATCAATAAGCTGGTCAAAGGAAATTTAGTTAGAGGTTTACCTTCTAAAACATTCAAGAATGATCACTCATGTCTTGCTTGTAAGAAGGGTAAACAACACAAGGCTTCCTGTAAGAAGATTGATGAGAAAACCATTAGAGAGCCTTTGGAATTGCTGTACATGGATCTGTTTGGACCTGTTTCAGTTGTTAGTCTGAACAAGAAGAAGTACTGCTTGGTTGTAACAGATGACTGTAGCAGATTTAGTTGGGTCTTTTTCTTATGCTTCAAAGATGAAACTTTTGATGCTATTCATGATCTTATAATAGCACTTGAAAATCAGTTAAGACTCAAGGTTAGAGGCATTAGATGTGATAATGAGACTAAGTTCAAGAATCAGCTAATGGATGACTCTTGTGCCAAGAAAGGAATTAAAAGAGAGTTCAGTATTGCTAGAACTCCTCAGTAAAATAGAGTTGCAGAAAGAAAGAATAGAACTCTTATAGAAGCAGCAAGGACAATGCTTGTAGACTCTCAATTACCTGTTCCATTCTGGGCTGAGGGTGTAAGTGCTGCTTGTTATGTGTTGAACAGAGTATCAGTGACAAAACCTCAAATGAAGACACCTTATGAGTTACTCATGGGAAAGAAGCCTAGCATCAAGTTTATGAAACCTTTTGGATGTCCCCTAACCATTTTAAACACTGCTGATAATTTGGGCAAATTTGATGGGAAGTCTGATGAAGGATATTTATTGGGATATTGTACCAATAGCAAAGGATTCAGAATGTATAACAGGGCTACCAAAAAGGTTCAAGAATGTCTTCATGTTGATTTTCTAGAAGAGCAAGAAAATTCTAAAGGTAAATCTCCTGATTGGATGTTTGATCTTGATTTAATGTCTTCATCTATGAATTATGTACCTGTAAGGGAAGAAAATCAAGATGCTCCCACTAAAGAAGAAGCACAGTACATTGTTCATGATGTTAATTTAAGATCTGAAGATAAGCCAAATGATAATGCCAATGATGAGAAGAAGAGTACTTCTGAGCCTCAAGGTACTGCTGAACCTAACAGTACTGTTGATCCTTAAAGTACTGTTCCACCACAAATACCAGTATCTGATGAAGATCAAGCCATTCAAGATGAACTTATTAGGATGCTTTTTCAAGAAACATTGGCTAAGTCTTATGAAGATGAACAAAGGAGAGCTTATGAAGCAGAAAAGAAGAAGGCTAAAGGCACTGACAGTACTTTACCCCAAAGTGCTGCTAATCCATTTGAAAGTACTTTTCAACCTTTAGATACTTCAAATTTGATAAATACTGATGCTGTAAATGATTCTAATATGCCTGACTTAGAAGATACTAATGATTTGAATGATCCAACCAAGATTACCTTAGAAGACACTGATGATGAATTGGATCAAGAAGGCATTTTCTCAGATTATAATGAAGATCCTGATTTAACTAATTTGGAAGATAATCTTGAAGTCTCACCAACTCCTACTCTTAGAATTCACAAAACTCATCCTGTTACTAACATAATTGGACCCTCAGCTTCAGGAGTGCTCACAAGAACTAAGGCTAAGAATATGTCTCAACAACATACTTCTTTACTTAGTTTTATCTACAAACAAAATAGGGTGACTCACAAGGATCAGAAGTTGTGTTTATTTGCTTGTTTTCTATCTCAAGAAGAGCCAAAGAATATCAAACAAGCATTAGCCAAGGAGAGTTGGGTGGAAGCTATTCAAGAAGAACTCTTACAGTTTAAACTTCAAGAAGTATGGGTATTATGTGATTTACCTGATGGTAAGAGACTTATTGCAACAAAATGGGTCTTCAGGGTTGTAGGACCTTAAATATCACAACTTTATCACAACAATAGAAGCACTAGATGAAGTAGAGATGGAAAGATGGTGACTTGATATATGTATATGTATGTCGTATGTAAATAGAAATAGAGATGGAAATGAGAACTTTTATTAAGAGAAACACACACAAATACATACACAAGCACACACCTCAAATTAGCTTTGAGGTGTTTATATAGTTCTTAACATGATGCCCTAAGAATTTCTATGGGCTTGGGCTTGGACTTGGTTACATGATTGGATAACAAGGCTTATGTAACATAGCACATAACATATTAGCTTGACACGTCCAAAGCCCAATGACTAAACTATTACTAATCTTAACAAACGACACAAAGTTATAATATGAGAATGACCATCACTTCTATTTATATATTTTTAATGCTAACAATCTCCCCCTAAGGGGTGGTCATTCGAATGATGCTCCACGTGATTAGGTCTTCTGTTATCTTTGTCTTAAACTTTGTGTGTCATTGCAGAATAGTCTTTAGTCTTTGTTCCTTCATGCTTTGTGATCTTTGATAACTGAATTTTCATCGTTCTTTGTTCTTTTGTGATGTGGAGCAATCTGACTTTCGTTACTTCTGCGTCTGTGGTGGTTGTTCGCCATTCCAACATGCTCATACATCTTTAGTCTTAGTGATACATGCATTTGTTATTCTCGTTCTTTCACACTGATCTTTGTCACTTTACTTCTGTAGATTCTTTCATAATGCGTAGAATCTTTCTTTGAACCTTACTTTGCTTTGACCTTTGTCAGAACTTTCCTCTGACGTAGTGATGCATGTATGAGCATGTGGAATCCTTCGCCATGGAGATGAAGTATAGTTGCAGGTAAACAGTTAGCAATAAATCAACCGGTACTTACAGGTTCGAATTAGAGATCATCAACAGCATAGTGTGAAGACTCCTTCTAACCCTTACAAAGGCCGTTCCCATGTCAGATACTCCCGAGAGAGCTTACAAGACCTACTTAGTAGCTTAATGAGTGGGTGAGTCGCTGGGGATCACTCCACGACTGTAGACCGTTTGAAACCACCGCGAACACTAAGCGTAACCCATAAAGAATTACCGAAGTGACCTGCTGTCAGGGCTGCTTGATGTTGACCCTGGCAGGAATTTCCATTCAATCATTGAGAATCAAAAATGTGAATCCTCTCATAAATGTTCTCGGCAGATTGCTAAGATCTGCGTAGGACTCTTAAGTTTACATCTGGCGTCCTTAATGTTGAACAACCAGTGTAGTAATATCATGTGTTCCTATGAGATCTTTTGATGGATCTCGAGGCTCTAGACTCGATAAGTGCACATTTGGTTTCCTATGCGGAGATTAGGGAGAGGTCTCCTGCTTCAATATCAATCTTCTCTAAGAGATAGGTCGATAGATTACACCGGTTCCCCGTGAGAATGAAACAAGCTCTTTTAAGAGAACTTGAGTGGTTAATAAGGTTTAGTGCAGTACGTCACTGGGTCCATGACGTCTTTGTCTTCAATACCGGTGTCACCTTAGTAACAACCAGTAGCATATGAGTTGAACCCGGTGTCTGCCCTAAGGTTGAACATTTGGAGGGCTATTTCTTTTCACCTTTTTTCATAACTTTTCTTTTTAATTCTTCAACCCCTTCTTTCTCCTTTCTCATTTTCTCCTTTTTTCAATCATACCTAAGGACTTCTAAGTCTAATCTATTGGATTTTTCCTTGGTTAGATCCCTCCGGCTCTGGCGGATCATAGGAAGGTTTTTCCAAACCTTAGTCACCTTATATCTTTATGACTATCCTATTGTTGCCATGAAACAATTTATTGAAAATCTCTCAAAGTGTTTATGATTATTAAACATCTTTTGTTAACACTTTGAGAGTTTTGATTTCATTTTGAAGGACTCCCCCTTCATATGTGCTCATGTAATTTTTAAGAAATTTCCACATGTGGGAGGAGTTTGCACTTTTTGAATTGATCCACTTTCAGTGAACATGACTGATTCGAGACACGCTTACATCACTAGTTAGACTAGCTTGAAATTATTACCCGTCCTGGTCAAGTCCAAAGAAAGTCTCTCGATACGGTACATTCTACTCAGACAAGTCCTATTCGAGACACGCTTACATTACTAGTTAGAGTAGCTTGAAATTATTACCCGTCCAGGACAAGTCTTTTCGATTACTGACATTTTAAGCTTCGTCAATTCATTGGTACTTACTGAGTCGAGCTCTTTTGAGATTCAGCCACAATCTTTACACATTTTGATCACATTTTAATCATGTCTTCCCCCCTCAAAAATAGCATAACGTGATATTTTTGATATCAACTGATTAAGAAAAAGCTTTTGGAGAGAAAGACAGATTTTGATTTTGCATGAAATCGGAACATTTTAGTTTTTTATACTCCCCCTTAATGATAGCACATTTAAAATCAATTAAAGGTTTTGAGGGAGTTATCTTGAGCACTCATTTTGAGAGATTTTGAGAAATCTTTTGAACAATCTTGAAAAAGTGCTCAAGAATTTTGTTGGAAAACGAGTTTATGCTTGAAATCTTTTTCGTTTGTTTAGACTCGAACTTTTTGAAAAAGAGTTCGTCAATGAACGTACGAGTCCTTGATTTGAAAATAATCAGAGTTCATCATTTAAGTCCGGGTTTCGTACTGAAGTATACGAAAGCCATAGTGAAGAAACTTTTGAGAAATGACATGTTTTAGAAAAACATTTAAATAACTCCCGTTCAAGCATCTGTACATGTCCGTATCATTGTTGAATGACATTTCTAGAAACGTACAGAATATTGATTTATACGAGAGACATGTCGTGAGAAGAATATTTTTGGATTTTTTGATTTTATATTGTTTTTGTATTTTTAGAAAATTTTATATTTTTTATTTTGTTTCGTTGGTTTTTCAAATTTTGTATTTCGTTTTTTAAAAATATTTACAGCGAAGCGATTTTGAAAACTTTTTCAAGAAGATTCGAGAAGACGTTCTAGCTCCTCAGGAGTTAGGCTTCGCATGCCAATTCGTCGAACTAAATAGTCAAACCGTTCTTTTGGAAGGGCTTTAGTAAAAAGATCGGCGAGTTGGTAATCAGTCTTAACGAAAAATAATTCAACAGTAGCCTCTTCCACGTGTTCTTTGATGAAATGGTAGCGGACTTTGATATGCTTCGTCTTAGAGTGATGTACGGGATTGCACGAGATGGCTATGGCACTTTTTGAGTCACAATACATAGGTATTCGGTCAAAAGTAAAGCCATAATCTATGAGTTGTGTCCACATCCAAAGAACTTGGGCACAACACGCAGATAGAGACACATACTCGGCTTCGGCGGTTGATAGTGAAGTACAATCCTGTTTCTTTGACGACCAGCTTACTAGCTTTTCACCTAAAAATTGTGCTCCACCTGATGTACTCTTTGCTGTAACTTGATCACCAGTATGGTCTGCATCTAAAAATGCTGTTAGATTAAACCCCGAATCCTTCGGATACTAAAGTCCCATGTTAATGGTGCTTTGTAGGTACCGAAAGATCCGTTTAACCTCTTTGAGGTGAAGTTCGGTAGGCTTTTCCTAAAACCGTGCTAACAAACAAACAGCAAATTGAATATCATGTCGACTAGCAGTTAGGTACATGAGAGAACTGATCATGCTCCGATATTTCTTCGGATCAATGGGTTTCCCAAACAAGTCAGCACCTATTTTTGGTGAAGTGACCATTGGTGTACCAACAGAATCACAATTTTCCATTCCATGTTTTTTCAAAATTTCTATTGTATATTTAGCTTGATTGATAAAAATACCACGAGGGGATTGATGTATTTGTAAACCAAGAAAGAATTTTAGTTCCCCAATCATGGACATTTCAAATTTGCTTTTTATGAGATTTTCAAAATGTTTTGAATGGTTAGGATTGGTTGATCCAAAAATAATGTCATCCACGTAAATTTGAACGATCAAAATGTCATCTTTGTATTTTTTGATAAACAAGGTGTCATCAACCGTTCCTTTTGTGAAATTTTTTTTAAGCAAGAAAGATGATAGTTCGTCATACCACGCTCTTGGAGCTTGTTTTAAACCATAAATTGCTTTCTTAAGCTTGTAGACGTAGTCTGGATGATCTTTGTCGATGAATCCCTCTGGCTGACTCACATACACTTCTTCTTTCAGAGTTTCATTTAAGAAAGCAATCTTAATATCCATCTGATAGACTGTGATGTTTTTGTGAGCGGCATAGGCTAAGAAAATCCAGACTGCTTCAAGTCTAGCTACAGGCGCGAATGATTCCTCGAAATCTATCCCTTCTTCTTGTGGATAACCTTTAGCCACGAGACAAGCTTTGTTGTGAATAACAGTCATTTCCTCATCCAGTTTGTTCTTCCACAACCACTTGAGATCAAGAACACGTATATCAAGTGGTCGTTCAACAAGTTCCCAATTGTCATGTAAATTGTATTGAAGAATTTCCTCCTGCATCGCTTCAATCCATGGGTATTCTGCCATTGCTTCCCGAATGTTCTTTGGTTCTTTGAGGCTGAATGCACAATTCGAGATCAGTGGCAAGTTGTCTCCTTGTCTGAACTGGCTTTGAAGGTTCACCAATAACATGTTCTATTGGACGGTCTTTTGTCCATTGAAACGTAGAAGGGTACCTTGGGTGTAACGAATGTGTGTTAGATGGTTCTTGTAACCTTGAAGAGGATTCAACAGAGTCTATTGCAAATGGGTTTTCAAATACTTCTTTTTCTTCTAACGCAACATCGTTTGAATTATTTGTTGGTTCTTCTTGAAAATTTGTGTTTTTATCTTGCTCATCAACTCTTGGTAGAGCAATTTCAATAACTGGAGTTGCTGGAGTCGATGTTGATGATGTTGAGGGAGTTGATGCTTCAGCTTCGATTGTTGTAGATGCATCTTGTGATGGTGGTGGTGGTTGATGGTTTTGAGCGGGTGTAGCGGAATGTTGTTGAGATGCAATTTTCGGAGTTCCACCATAATATTCAAAAAACATTAACTCAAAGAAATTTTCTAGTTCTTGTTCTGAAGGTTTATCCGTGTTTGTTGACTGAGCTCCTTGAGGTATGAGTCTTGAACTGATGTGTCCAGAAGTCTGCATGTTTGGTGCAGGTCCTAATCCGTTTTGATTAGAAGCCATCGGATTAAGCGCGGGTTCTAGAGCGTATCTCTCAGAAGCCATTTGTGAAATCTCGTCAAACTTCACGTTCATCGTCTCCATTATCCTTTTTGTTCTTCTATTATACACCCTGAATGCCCTCGAGTTTTCTGAATATCCATTGAAGATTCCAATATCACCCTTAGCTTTTAACTTTCCCAGATCTTCTCTATCATTCGTCGGATAGCACAAAGTGGTAAATACGTGAAGGTAAGAGATGTCAGGTTTACGGTTGTTCACTAGCTCATATGGGGTTTTATTGAATCTCGGATAGACTAGGGATCAGTTTTGAGTAAAACAAGCAGTGCTACATCATCAGCCCATAAGAATAGAGGTGCACTAGAATAAATTAGCATTATGCGAGCAGCTTCCACAAGTGTTCGATTTCTTCTTTCAACTACCCCATTCTGTTGTGGAGTTCTAACAACTGATGTTTGGTGTGTGATTCCAACATCTTCAAGGTAAGTTCTTAACTCCTGGTTTGTAAATTATGTGCCATTGTCTGTTCTTATAATCCTTACTGGAGCTTGAAGTAGAACTTTAATACGCTTCAGGAAGGTGACGATGATGCCTGGTGCTTCGTCTTTTGATCTCAAAAACTTTACCCAAGTATATCTTGAATAATCATCAACAATAACGAGAATATACTTCTTCCCATTACTGCTTTCAACTCTCAATGGGCCACATAAGTCCATGTGCAACATATGTAACCTTGCTTCCGAACTAGGTACGGTTTTGGGTTTATATGATGCTCTTTTACTTTTTCCTTGTTCGCATGATGGACACTAGTGTTCCTTGGTGTATTTGAATTTAGGAAGTCCGGTGACGATGTTGTCTTTGGCGAACTTGTTGATGGTGTCAAAATTGAGATGGGATAAACGTCTATGCCACAGCCAGGACTTAGTTTTGGTTGCCCTTGTCATAAGACAAATTGGTGATGTAGAAGCCATTTGGTTGATGTCGAGAGCATACAAGTTTGTACCAAGATTACCAGTTAAGAGATCATCACCAACCAAATTTCTTATAAAAACCGTGTTTCTCCTGAATGCAACTTCTAAATCAGCATCACAAAACTGCCCGACTGAAAACAAGTTGTGTCCCAACCCTTCTACGTAGTAAACTCGAGTGATTAAAAAATTCCCAAATTGAAGATCTCCATAACCCTGAATAGCTGCTACATGATCATTTCCAAAGCGTACAGTTCCCATGAATTTCCAGATGAAATAGATCAGCAGCTTTAAATTCCCGGTCATGTGCTTGGAGCAACCCGAGTCGACGATCCAAAGACATATTTCGATAACCTGTTAAGAACAGAAGAGGTTGTATTTGGAAACCGTTTTGAATTTGGTTCCATGGGGTTAGGAGTAAAAGCAGAATCACACTCATATACAGTTGCTACTTGTTTAGCTTGAGTTATTTCTAATTTGCCATTCTTAAGAGTGAACTCTCTACCCGTCGGAATCCACATACAAAACTTAAGATAGTTCCTAGGCATTGGTAGTCCTAAATCGTGCAACTAATTTTTCCATAGATCTGGATCTAGCACTAGGTCTTTTTGGAACATTCTTCAGTTCAGGCGTAACATACACATTCTTAGAAACACATTCATCATGAACATCATTAATTAAACATTTCTTGCACATTAAACAAACGGAGTTATTACATGCATTAGAAACAGTACGCTCAACATTACATTCAGATGAAACATGTCTCTTATTACAAAGATATAAATTCCTAGGTTGTTCTTCTACTTCTTCAACTTTATTCTTGCTACTACTCTTAGAAACAGGCGAGACTCTATTGTTCCTTGTATTGCTCCTAGGCTTTAGTCTTCTGCTCCTAGAGGTGCTTTCTAATCCTGTAGAAGGTAAGGCACACACATTAGGATTTATATTGTTGTCCTTTTTAGCATCCCTAGATTCGTTAGAATTAGCCTTTATGCACTTGTCATTTGTCTTAGATGTTGAGGCAGACACACTAGTGGGACTAATCCTAAAAAGGCCAGGTGCTAACACTTTTGGTGTTTTGACAACCGCTTTTCCTTTATCAACAATCTTTTCATTTTCACTTTTCTTGGGCAAGGGTGTTGGAGTGACTGGTTTTGTCAAATCCTTTTTCTCATCGACTTTTGGAGCAAACCGTGAAATTGACATTTTTGGTTTTTGAACCGTGTTTGAAACATTTGGTTTCTCCAAAGTCAATGTTCTTTAAGGCACGCTCATACGATAATTTGTCATACTTGCATTCTTCCTTTTTTCGATCAAGTTGTTTAAAATATGAGACATTTTCTTTTTCAAGCTTTATAAGAGCATTTTCATATTTGGAAACAATGTCGGAGGTCTCAGCTCTCAGTCGTTCATCGTCTTGAACAGAATATGTTTGTAAAATGATGGACATAATATCAGTAGTCGTAACAGCTTCGAACAGAGAATCATTTAGGTTTTCCAAAACATTGATTTGCTCAAAAGATTCATTAGCCTTCTTTATCAGGGATTTGTGATCCGTGACGAAGTCAGCTGTTTCTTTCAAAAATGCTTATTCAAAATGAATTACACGAGCATGAATGTTATTAATTTGAGGAGAAAATTCACTTTCAAGAATCTTTTTAAGCTGTAAATGAACTGTGGAATTCCAGTTAATCTCATTAAGTCTCGTTTTAGATTCTAAAGTCATTTTAAGTTGCCCAACTCTTGTTTTAAGATCATCAAGATATCCTCTATCAGCACTTGTGTTAAAAGTGTTGTTTGAAGACATCTGTTCCCTGTTTGAAAGCGATTTGGAAGCAACTACTTTCTTAGAAAACATTTTCGAGAATGGTCGTTTTATGGAAAACACAGATGGTTCTTTTTGTGGAACAAAAGTAATACCCGAAAGTTTGTTCAATTTGTTGTAATCAATGGGTTGCAAATTCTTTTGTTTCATTTTATTTATGCTCTCTTCGACAAGTTCCATCGTTTGCACTGAATCCCGAACGACGGAAGGATCATGTTTGGTGTAAATCACATTACCATTATACAAAACATTATGTTCTTCCTGAGCTTTCTTGAGATTACAAGGATTGTTGTTACCAAGAGCCATTTTGTGTTTCGTATGGTAAATCGGATTAGTTTTGTTTGAAATAATTTTTATTGTTTGACTTGACTGACCCGACTTAACCACTAATTCTTCTAGATGTGCAATCTTGTGTTCTGACTCTACGATTTCTTCCAAAAGTTTATCTTCTTTCATTGCAAAGTCCTTTTTCAACTCATCCCGTTCTTTTTCAAGATTGGTATAAGCTATTTTTTGTTTTGAAAGTTGGTTTGTTAATTCAGAAATTTCTTGTTTTAAAGAATTATTGGTTTTTGTTGAACTTATTTCAAGATTAGCAAACTTGTTTTTCCATTCCCTATCTTTAACAACTAACTTCTTATAACCAATTTCAAGTTCTGACTCGCGTTCTTTATGAATTTGAAAACTTTTTGCATTTTCCTTGTATCTCTCAAGCTCAGTGGTCAATTTCTCATTCGCGGCCTTAACATTACGATTGACCTTTTTCACTTTCTCGATTTCAATACCACCATTATTTAATAATGATTCTAATAAACACATGTTTCCTCATCATTCTCAGCATGCTGTGAAACGAAGCCTCTATTATGATTCACATCTGGAGTTGCTGAAGGAGTATTGCTACTACTTGGCGTGTCCAGGTATGTATCATCAGTGGGTGCTATCTTCTCAGAATGCTGTTCCTCATGAGGAGACATATCAAATATATCATTATTTTGACATGTGTTGAAGTTTGATACCTCAGTTGGTGCATTGGTGTCATAAACAGGAAGTGTGTCAGAATCTGTGTTACTTAGCTTCCTGAAGATTCGCCATGAATATGCAGTTCGCATCGATATCCTCTCTATCTTCCATGTCATCCATAAGAGCCATAAAATCATTCTCCTCTGCGTTCAACTAAAATCCTGCCTTTTCCTTTTGTGCCAACAGCACTGCTTTCTGCAAGTACTTTAGATCTTTCTTGTTCGGCTTAGTAGGACAGTTCCTTGCCATATGACCTACACCTTGACAGTTGAAACACTTTACCAGATTACCCTGATTCACATTTCCATTAATCCCAACAACTGGAGCTGCAACATTCCTATTCTGATTACCCATTGCCTGATTACCAACATTCTGACCCCTCTGATTTCCAACAAACTGACCCAACTGATTCCCTGCATACTGACCATACTGATTTCCTGCATTCTGATTCTGCATATTCTGATTACCCATGTTAAATCCAGTAGCATATCCTTGCTGATTCCCATAAACTCCAACCATTTGGCCTTCGTCACCCATATTAAAACTCAGCTGAGCGATTTGCCTATTGCGAGTGTTCGATGAAATCCTTTGGTTGTTGTTTGTTGGTGTAGAATAGCGTCCATGGAATGCCTTTGACAGAAAAGCAAACGCTTGTGTCAATGCTGCAGTAGCTTCATCATTTTCAGTGAATTCTGGTTCTTGGAATTGTGGGTATTGGTGTTGTGGAATAAGATGTTGTTGTTGCTGTGGGTAGAACTATTGTTGGTAGACCGGTGTTGGTTGTTGAGTGTAGGATGGTTGCATGTAGTTGTTAGTGGAAGATGATGATGGTTGTTGTTGTGTGTTCACTAGTATAGGTGTTGGTGTATTAGCCATTAATGCTAGAGGATCACGCTTTTTAGCTAGTAATTCAGCTCTTACTTCATTAGCTTCATCTTGATTTTGCTTCAAGAAGTCATACACCTGATCATAAGTCACTTCATGCAAATTCTTTGGCTGATAAACAATAGTGACATATCTTCCCCATTCTGGTTGTAACTCATTCAGAAAAATGGTGTTGTTAGCAATATTTGTCTGACTGAGGTTGTGTCTTGATAAATCATTCATGATCTTACAGAATCTGTGGTAGTACGTCTCTATGGATTCACCAGGAACTGAAGTAAACTTGCGAAGTTCCTTAAGCAATTGTGTTTCCATTTCCTGTTTCCCGATGTCTATCCCATACATTAACCTCTTGACTCTTTCCCAGACAGCATGAGCACTTACTTCACTGTCAACAGTAGCATAAATGGTTTCAGGTAAACCAAGAACGACGTAGAAATGCATGATCATCAGCTTCAATCTATTTTCTGTCTTCCACATTGTATTTAGTCTCATTCTGATCTCTATAGTATGGTTGCATGGGTGGGGTTCCATTTGGATCTCTAGAGTCTAGTACTTGTATTGGTTTGAAGGATCCATCCATAATGGATTTGATAAGAAGATTTCCATTTGTTTTTCTCTTTAGATAGTGCATCATACGACTAGCCCACTGCGAGTATCCACCCTTTGACAGCATGGGAGGTCGGTTTTCGGCACCGGCTGCATGAATGTCTTGCTGAGTTACCATTGATGAAGTGTAGATGGATAAAGTTGATTCTTGGATCGTTCCAACGAAATAGGAGTTGTGTTTAGAGTAAGTTGATGCAAGGTTTTATAGTGAAAATTTTGACCTAAAACCTTAAAACCTCAATAACTTCTTCTCGGAGCATTTTTAGGCCTCGAAAAATCGATTCAGCGTGTCGTTCTCCTCTGTCTCACGGTGGTTTTGACAGCTGATTCGTCGAAAACGGAGTTACGGTTCAAAAGTTATGGCCTTTTGAAGTTTGATCGTCAAAAATCTCACTTTTGTCAAAATTCTCGAAACTTTGCTGTGTTCTCGAAACTTTGGGATTGCGAAACTTTGGATTTTGAAACTCTGGATTGCGAAACTTTGTGATTGCGAAAAAAGTGTATTCTCGAAAGATTTGTTATTTCGAAGACTTAGAAACAGTTTTCGAAAAGGTGAAAAAATTTCGAGATCTTAGAACTTTTTCGAAAAGAGTGTTCTCGAAAAAATTCAATTTTTCGAAAACCCAATCATACAAAGAAATTTCGAAATTATACAATTTCAAAATTTAGCCAAAAGTCGAAGTGTTTTCTTTCTTCTACAAGAGAGAAAATACCGAGTATCCAACTGTGAACACGAAAGTAGCCCGCAACTTGTAATCTCGAAAGTTGGTGAAATGGTGTTCTCAAAATTTTTTGTAATCTCGAAAATAAGTACAACTGTGATTTCGAAAACTAGTACAGATTTTGGCAGATTTTGATTTCGCTTAAAGCACACCCAAATGAAGTTTGTAATCCAAGATTCTTGTACTTTTAGGCTTAGAAACACCAAAACTTGTAGAAAGTAGCAAACTTGATGATTTTTATGAAAGTTTTTTGTGTTCTAGAAAACAAGTACAAAGTCAAAATTCGAATTTTTAAGCTTAAAACTTACAAAAAGATTTAAATTTACTTGTTAGAAAAGGTTTATAACACTAGTTTGTAATCAAAAAAGTTTTAAAAACCAAGAAAAACAAGAAAAGTAAGAATTTTTTTGATAAAAAAACGTGTAGATTGCCTAAAAAATACGAACCAAACAAACTCCCAACACTCCTAAATCATTGTTAGGCGATTGATACTGAGAGGATCACTTGTTTTGATCACACACTATGAGGTGTTGGACCTTTATAATGTGTAAATATGATACTTTGAGTGAATATGATTAAGTATGCGGAATCTACTTAACCATACTTAGAATGTTTATTGGAAATGGAACTGTGATGCTTGTGTTTATTTAACAAAGAAGAATGAAAGTATTTCACCAAAACGATTCAATATTATTCAGAATAATACGAGTGATCTTCACTATCACTAGGGTTACAAAGACATTGAATCTTGTGTTTTGTTCTAATGTTTTTCTTTATGTATATCTCTACACATGTATGTATTTTATGCACACCTAAGACATATCTAAGATCTTCCTTTTTTAGTCCAAGGAAAGATCTTTTACAATCTATATGACTCATCTTTATTACTAGCTTATGACTAATCTTCATTCTAGCTAGTGGATGACTTATCATGTCAGTCATTAAGATACAACATGTATCTAGGATTACAACTCACTTGGAGTGTTCAATTTGATGACTACAACAAAAATATTTTTCTTGTATATGAGTCAGTAGAATAAGTCGTACTTATCTACACAGCTGTTTGTATGAGTCATAGTAGTATCAGCAGAATCCATCAGCAGAAACACCTTCAGTAGAAAACGTTCTTCAGCAGAATCCATCAGTGGAAACTTGCTTTGTGCTTCATCAGCAGAAACATACTTGATGTATTTCCTTAAACCTTTATGCTTATTCTTCTGATTATTTAATTCCCAACAATCCTCCCCTAAACATGTGAATTACATTCAAACATGTTTTTCTGAATTAAATGAGGACTTTGTGAATATCTTTCAATCACTTCATTGTCAGACTGTGATCTGAACTTTCTTCTCTTTTGAGTGATTGAATGTCTTTCTCTGTAACTCATCTGCTTTCTTTTTTTTTGCTCCAATCTTGGACTAAAAGATGGTGCAATATTCAACTTGAAGAATTATAAGAGGCAATGATGCTGTGTATCTTGGATGCTTGTTCCAAGAAGTAGAAATCCTCTTTCAGCATGTCTTTGGAAGTGATGAACAAACGTAGTGAACTGAAATTGAAACCTTTCATCTTTTGATCTAGATAGAACTTTCTCCTATCAGCTCTGTTCTTGTTCTTTATCAGTAGAAACCATGTCATCATCTTGTATGCTCTTATCTTTTCCTTCTTTTTCTTTGGATAATCTTCCTTTTAAAGGGCTTTTGTAACCTCCCCTAAGATTTATTTCTCTCTTGAGAAATTTCCTCCCCTGTTTGGAAGATCTCTCACAATCATATCATATCATCTGATCTAGCAATTTCCATGTTTTCAGACAATTTGTACATGAAGCCATCAATTCCTTAAGAGTTTAAATACTGCCCTCATCACTTCTAGGTGTGTAACCTCCTATGAGTGGTGAATCACTGAGCATGGACTCATAATCCATCATAAGATGATTTTCTGAGCCTCTTTGAAAATCCTTTTTAAGAAGTATTTGACTTAGCAGTATGAACATGATTTTATGATTTAAAAATCATACTGCTTCTAACCATTTTGAAGGGATTAAGTGTGGTAACTAACACTTAATCAAAATTTCGGTTTAAAGCAACCTATGGTTGTGTGAGAACCAATCTTTTCAGTTATAAATAACTGCCTGTGTATAGATAAACCTATTCAAAAGGCTTTCTTTACAGGATTTCCAGCTCGTGGCATTTGTTACCTCTAACACAAGTGTTAGATTCAATGTTGCTCGCTGTTCTTTCTATCAGATAGCCGTAGATTAGTCACATTATACTTGAGAGTATAAAATGATAGAAAGTGAGTTATATCAGTTATTAACTGATCAACTAAATCATCAATTCAATGTGAAACATCATAATCAGGTTCCAAGAAAGAAGTTTTAAGGAGTTTTGAAATCCTAAACTCTTTCTATCATGAACCTATTATATCAGCAGCAATGATCATAGATTTCACTTGAAATAGCCTTTGAGCTCAAACATTCATACCTGAAATTGTTAGTCTAAAACCAAAAGAACAAAGTACAAAGTACTTGTCTTGAATTAGAATAATCATAGAATTAACTGTATGAATAACTTTTAAATTGGTAATAGTAGTTTTAGATTACAAAGTTAGATGCATTAACAAAATCTATATACAAGAACACATTATTTTGAAAAATTTAAAGATTAAGCATTCCAATACCTGCTACCAAGTACTGAAATCTTCCATCATCAAAAGATTTTGTAAGAAGATCTGCAAAGTTTTGTTCTGAAGCAATTTTCATTACTTGAATTAACCTCTTTTCATTGCAATCTCTAATAAAATGATGTCTAATTTCAATGTGTTTTGTTTTAGAATGTTGCACTGGATTTTTAATAATGCAAATTGTACTACTATTATCAATATGTATAATGGCATGTAATAAATTGTACCCATAGTCAAGAAGTTGGTTTTGAAGCCATAGGACTTGACCACAACAATTTGCAGCAGCTACATATTCAGCTTTAGTTGTTGAAGTAGCCACCATTGTCTGCTTCTTACACTGCCATGAGATAAGTCTACATCCAAGGAATTGACATCCTCCAGTTGTTGACTTTCTGTCCAAGCTAGCACCAGCATAATCACTATCTAAGTATGCTACCAAGTCAAAAGATGACTCCTTAGAATACCACAGACCTAACCTAGGTTGACCCTTGAGATATCTAAAAATTCTCTTGACTGCTGTTAAATGAGAAACCTTAGGAGTTACTTGATATCTTGCACAAGCACAAACAGAGAACATGATATCAGGTCTTGATGATGTAAGATACATCAAAGAACCTATCATAGATATGTATGTGTGTACATCCACATTAGTTCCTTCTACATCTTTAAGAAGTGGCTTCTCAGGATCAATTGGTGTGCTTGCTATTTTGGAATCAGCAAATTGAAACTTTCTAAGAATCTCTACAACATATTTGTCTTGACTAATAAAGATTCCTTCTCTTGATTGTTTAACCTACAGACCCAGAAAGAATGTAAGTTCCCCCATGGAACTCATCTGAAACTTATTGTGCATAAGCTTCTCAAACTCCAAACACATCTCCTTCCTTGTAGATCCAAAGATGATATCATCCACATATACTTGAACTAGCAAAAGATCCTTCTTATGCTTCTTGGTGAAAAGTGTCTGATCTATCTTGCCTCTTTGAAATCTATTTGAAATTAAATAGGAAGCCAGTGTTTCATAACAAGCTGTTGGTGCCTAATGTAGGCCATATAGAGCTTTAACAACCTTGTACACTTTGTCTGGATGGTCAGGATCAACAAAACCAGGAGGTTGTGAGACATACACCTCCTCTTCAATAGTACCATATAAGAAAGCACTCTTGACATCCATTTGATAAACTGTGAATCCCATAAATGAAGCATAAGCCAAAAAGAGTCTAATGGCTTCAATCCTTGCTACTGGAGCAAAAACCTCTTCATAGTCTATCCCTTCTTCTTGTATGTACCCTTGAGCTACTAATCTAGCTTTATTTCTTATCACTATGCCCTTTCATCCCTTTTATTCCTAAAAACCCATATAGTGCCAATTACTCCTACACCACTTAGTAAATCAACTAGCACCCAAACCTTTTGAATCTTAAACTGAAGAAACTCCTCTTGCATAGCCTCCAACCAGCTTGAATTCTCTAGGGCTTTATGAATATTCCTTGGTTCATTTTGTGAGAGAAAACATACAAATAAGCAAGAGTTTGAAAACTCATGCTGTTTTGAAGCATAAATGGCATCAAGAAGCCCTTGTTGATCTGAAGACATCAATTGTTGTCTTGTCTTCACTCCTGATTGTACATCTCTAATTACATTGTCCAGGGAGTGGACTTTGTGAATCCTTGAGTGTGGAGTAGAAAGAACTTGATAATCAGGTGGAAGGTTGTTGAAATCCACCTCATTTTCTGAGAGATTTGCTGGTGTTTCTGCTGATGGACCATCAGCAGAAACATTTTGCTCATCAGCGGGAATGATTTGTTTATCAGCAGAAATAGCAGTGTTACTTCTGACTTGAAACTCTTGTTCCTTAGTTCTATCTTTCTTGCATTCATCTTCAACATCTTCTTTAGATTTACCAGAAGAAGATTCACCATCAATTGAAGTTGAATCCACACTTGTATTTGTCCATATTGGCATCATCACATAATCTTGATTTGCCTTATTCTCTAATCCTTCTCCATTTGTTGCATCAGCAGTTTGTGAACCTGAAAATTCATTAGTTTCTACAACAAAAGGCACATAATTCATTGATTTGGATAGAGATTCAAGATCAAATAACCATTTGGGACCTTGACCTTCTACATTGGTTTTATTTTCCAAAAACTTCACATGTAGATTTTCTTCTACTCTTCTAGTTCTCATGTTGTATACTTTGAATGCTTTGCTATTTATAGAATATCTAACTAAGAATCCTTCATCTGCTTTACCATCAAACTTTCCAAGATGGTCTAAGGTATTCAGAATTGTCACTTGACATCCAAAAGGTCTAAGAAATCCTATTTCAGGAGTTCTACCTCTAAAAAGTTCATATGATGTCTTATTGTGAGGTTTTACAACTAAAACTCTATTTTGAACATAGCAAGCAGTGTTGACTGCTTCTGACCAAAAAGTTATAGGCAACTTAGTGTCAGCTAACATAGTTCTAGCAGCTTCTATTAGTGTTCTATTTTTCCTTTTAGCAACTCCATTCTGTTGTGGAGTTCTTGCAACACTAAATTCTCTTTTAATACCTTTTTCTTTGCAGAAATCATCCATAACTCTATTCTTAAATTATGTCCCATTATCACTTCTAATGACTTTTACTCTTTTGCTTACTAGGTTTTCTATCTCTGTAATGAAGGTCTTAAGGATGCTAGAAGTTTCATCCTTAGTTCCTAAAAAGAATACCCATGTAAATCTACTAAAGTCATCAGTAATAACTAGACAATATCTCTTATGCAACAAACTTCTAACATTTCTAGGACCAAATAAGTCCATATGCAGCATAAATAATGATTGATTGATAGAGTTAAAAAATTTTGGGCTTACAAGTGGCTTTATGTTGTTTGCCTTTAAGACAAGCAATGCATGTTTGATCATTTTCAAATCGTTTTTGAGGTAAACCTCTTACCAACCCATCTTTGACAATCTTATTTATGGTTTTGAAGTTAATATGACCAAGCCTCCTATGCCATTTCATAGATTCATCCAATGTGGCCTTATCAATAAGACAAGTAAGAGAATCTTTTGGAACAATCTTCTTCATATCAACACTGTACATGTTGCCTTTTGTTGGAATTCTAAGAAGTGCTTGACTTTCATCAGGCATCTTAAAATCAGAAGAAAATACAAGACATTCAGTGTCAGTAAAGAGAACTTTGTTCTTTTTGTCACACATTTGTGAGACACTAAAAAGATTATACTTAAGCTCTTGCACATAGTACACATCTTATAAATCTAATTTACCGGTTTTAATAGTACCTTTACCAGTAATTTTTCCTCCAATTCCTCCTCCAAAGGTAACATAGCCTCCATCTACTGATTGAAAATTTGAGAGATAAGACTTGTTGCCTATCATGTGCCTTGAACATCCACTATCTGAGAATCCTTGATCTTCAGAATCTGCTGATGAATGTCCCTACACATAAACAAAGGAATTAGTTTTGTTTTGGGATCCAAACCATTTCTGACTTGGATCCGCCTCTTGCATCAATGAAATTTAATCTTTTGAGAATTGTTGATGCAACATTTGATTTAAGAATCCAACATGCTGAGGCCTTAACAGCATTTTCCCTGTTTCCCTTAGCAGCAGTATGCTTAGCAGAAACTGCTAGCTTTGTAGTTGTACCCTTTGGTCTCCAAACTTGTTTTTGGACCACTGCTTTTGTTTGAATGGGCCTTTGAACAATATTAGATGCATGTTTGAAAGTTGTTTTTGCACCCTTAATTATTGATTTTGGGTAAACAGTCATATATGGTTTTTCAGCAGTAACCATTTTTCTTTCAGTAGGAACAGTTTTTTGCTCTATCAGCAAGAACTGCTTTTGTGACTGTTTTGGGTTTTGATCTTTTAGAATTAGAGTGAAAATGAGATTTAGGTGTTTGCCTTTTGTAGTTCACTCTATTACTTTCATACCCAGATACCCATTGGTTGCAGAAAGCTGCAAGATGGTCAAAACTACCACATGTGTAACAAACTTTGTTATCTCTTTGTTGGAGAGACTTGAGGCTATACCAATTCCTTTGGTTACCTCTAGGCTTGTTTATGGTTTTATATTGTTCACAATATCTTACTGGTTGCCTAACATGTTTTTCATTGGTCTTAGGCCTATCAGTATTGTGTTTGACTATCTTAGGAACTCTTGTTCTTGCTTTCTTAACCACTTCAGGTTTAGACATAACCTGTATAAACTTTTTATCATTAGATGTTAAGTTCTCAATGATTGGACCATCTGACTTTCTACAAGAACATACCTTGTCTTTAGGAAGTGAATTTTTACTTAAACTTTCACTTTCTTTAAAAGATTCATTATTAACTACATTAGTCTTTGGTTGAACTCCATATTTGAATTCAGGTAGTTGAAATTCAAGTAATCCTGTGTGTTCTAGGTCAATTCCTGGGGGTGAAGGAATACCTCTATATGGTGGAGGAACAGATTTGTATCCAACACCAGACTTAGCTTTATTAATTACTTGACATTCAATTAAGTTAGTTACACCTTTAGATGCATAATCTAGTGTTTCTACACTCATTTGAATATTCTCTTTAGCCTTACTAAGCCTATCTACTTCAGCTTTTAAGTTACTAATGTCATTATTTTTAAACATTATTTCTCTTTCAAGAAGAATTTTGACATCAGTAAAGGTAGATTCATTTGTTCGAAAATGTATGACTTGTTCCTCTAGAGTAGCTATACCTCTTTTATGATTTGTTAAGCTATGAGCTGTATCAATTAATTCTTTCCTTTGATTTTCATAACGTTTGGTTAAGATTTCTAAACTTTTAAGAGCAGAACAATTATTTGAACAAACTTTATCAGGTTATACCTCTGTGGTGAAAGCCATAAGAGCTGTCTGAGAAGAAGCTTCTTCTTCATCATCAGCTGTAAAGCTCCAATCAAATCCTAATCCATCAATGGCTACCATAGCCTTTGGATTGGTTGATTCCCCTGTCTTGGACTTGCTTCTAAAACCTCTATTCTTGCTATTTTGCTGCCTTGGCCTTCTACATTCTCTTGAGAAGTGCCCCAACATATGACAGTTATAGCGTTCTATCTTTGACTTGTCAAAACCAGCAGTATCATTGCTGCTGATGGTGAGTTTCTTCCCCGTCCTCTGATAGAATTTCTTAGCCCTCATGCTAAGAAGAGAAATTTGCCATTTTAGGTCCATCTCTTCTAAATCATCATCATTGATTTCTAGAAGTTCTTCATGAGTGAGCATGGACCCATTATTCTGACTTGTGAAAAAGGCACAACAAGCCTTTTCATTCAATATACCAAAAGTACTGCTTGATGAACTAGCAGCACCAGCTCCACTATCAACCTTTTCATCTTTAACTGGGTTTGAGATACTAGGAGATGACATGAAAGCCATGTTCCCAGTATATGAACTAGATACACCAGTTTTCTTTACTTCTTGTTCCACAATTTTAAAGTTGCTATACAAATCCATAAGATCCATAGTGTCTATATCTGGTTTATTCTTCCAAACAACAACATGCATAGCCCACTCTTCAGGTAAGCTTCTCAGAAATTTTGAGTTTAAATCTTCTTGAGGTATATCAACCCCAAGAATAGCAAGTTGGCTCACAATTTTCTGTAGCCTTGTAAACATGTGGTCAAGAGATTCATTCATGGTTGATGAGAAATTTTCAAACTGCTGCTTGAGAAGGGTTTTCTGGGTCTTCTTTGTGGCTTCATTCCCTCCATACCTTGCAACAATTGCCTCTAATAATTATTTGGCATCTTTGAATTTGCTGAAGTTTATAAGTTGATCATTTGGAATGGTCATCATCAGCATACTTCTGGCCTTGAGGTCATTTTTCTTCTTTATTCTTTCATCAGCAGTTGTAGGGATAGTTTGAACAACTATAATTTCCCTACCTTCAACTGTTGATAAAGTGGTTGTGGGTTTGAAAGAGTTTCCATCTTCAATGATTTCCAAGAGAGTGTAATCCTGCACCTGGAAAAACTGTTCTATTCTTAACCTCCACAATTCAAAGTCATTCTGTTTTAGAACTGGCAACTTTGCAGCAACATTTGTTTGAATAGATTCTGTATCCATTTCTTCTTCTAAATCAAAGATATCAACCTGGGAGCTCTGATACCAACTGAGAGGATCACTTGTTTTGATCACACACTATGAGGTGTTGGACCTTTGTAATGTGTAAATATGATACTTTGAGTGAATATGATTAAGTATGCGGAATCTACTTAACCACACTTAGAATGTTTATTGGAAATGGAACGGTGATGCTTGTGTTTATTTAACAAAGAACAATGAAAGTATTTCACCAAAACGATTCAATATTATTCAGAATAATACAAGTGATCTTCACTATCACTAGGGTTACAAAGACCTTGAATCTTGTGTTTTGTTCTAATGTTTTTCTTTATGTATATCTCTACACATGTATGTATTTTATGCACACCTAAGACATATCTAAGATCTTCCTTTTTTAGTCCAAGGAAAGATCTTTTACAATCTATATGACTCCTCTTTATTACTGGCTTATGACTAATCTTCATTCTAGCTAGTTGATGACTTATCATGTCAGTCATTAAGATACAACATGTATCTAGGATTACAACTCACTTGGAGTGTTCAATTTGATGACTACAACAAAGATATTTTTCTTGTATATGAGTCAGTAGAATAAGTCGTACTTATCTACACAGCTGTTTGTATGAGTCATAGTAGTATCAGCAGAATCCATCAGCAGAAACACCTTCAGTAGAAAATGTTCTTCAGTAGAATCCATCAGTGGAAACGTGCTTTATGCTTTATCAGCAGAAACATACTTGATGTATTTCCTTAAACCTTTATGCTTATTCTTCTGATTATTTAATTCCCAACAAATACCACTTGTAGGACCGTAAATATCACAACTTTAGCACAACAATAGAAGCACTAGATGAAGTAGAGATGGAAAGATGGTGACTTGATATATGTATATGTATGTCGTATGTAAATAGAAAGAGAGATGGAAATGAGAACTTTTATTAAGAGAAACACACACAAATACACACACAAGCACATACCTCAAATGAGCTTTGAGGTGTTTATATAGTTCTTAACATGATGCCCTAAGACTTTCTATGGGCTTGGGCTTGGACTTGGTTACATGATTAGATAACAAGGCTTATGTAATAGAGCACATAACATATTAGCTAGCCAAGTCCAAAGCCCAGTGAATAAACTATTACTAATCTTAACAAACGACACAAAGTTATAATATGAGAATGACCATCACTTCTATTTATATATTTTTATTGCTAACAAGGGTAAAAATAGATGAAAGAGGGAATGTTATCAAAAATAAGGTAAGGTTAGTGGCTCAAGGATATAGACAGGAAGAAGGAGTAGACTATGATGAAGTCTTTGCTCCTGTGGCAAGGATTGAAGCCATCAGGCTATTTTTGGCTTTTGCATCCTATATGGGATTTCCTGTATACCAAATGGATGTTAAAAGTGCTTTTCTATATGGCAAAATTACAGAAGAAGTTTATGTCAAACAGCCTCCTGGTTTAGAAGATCTTGCACACCCAAACAAAGTCTACAAGGTTACCAAGGCTCTGTATGGCCTTCATCAAGCTCCAAGAGCCTGGTATTAAAGACTTTCCAACTTTCTATTACAATATGGTTATAGGAGAGGAGCTATTGATAAGACTTTGTTTATCAAGAGAGATAAGAAGGATATCATGCTTGTCCAAGTGTATGTAGATGATATTATTTTTGGTGCTACTAAGCAATCTATGGTGAAGGAATTTGAAGATCATATGCAGAAAGAGTTTCAGATGAGTTCAATGGGAGAATTAACACTCTTTTTGGGACTTCAAGTGCAACAGTCAAGCAGTGGAATATCTATTTGTCAAGATAAGTATGTTGCAGATATTCTTAAGAGATTTAATTTCACAACTGTTAAGCCTATATCTACACCAGTGGATACTAACAAACCTTTAGGAAAAGATGAAGAGGGAGAATATGTTGATGTCACATTATACAGGTCTATGATTGGCTGTCTCATGTACTTAACTACATCAAGACCTGATATTACGTTTGCTGTGTGTTTATGTGCAAGACATCAAGTTCATCCAAAGGTATCACACTTGAATGTTGTCAAGAGGATTTTTAGGTACCTTAGGCAACAACCTAAGCTAGGATTATAGTATCCTAGGGACTCACCTTTTCATCTACAAGCCTTTTCAGACAGTGATTATGCTGGAGACAACTATGACAGAAGATCCACAACTGGAGGATGCTAGTACCTTGGAAGCAGATTAGTGTCATGGCAATGTAAGAAGCAAACATTTGCAACAACCTCTTGCATAGAAGGAGAGTATGTAGCTGCTGCAAGTTGTTGTGCACAAGTACTTTGGTTGTAAAATCAACTTTTGGATTATGGATTCAACTTCAAGAATACTCCTATCAACATTGATAATGAGAGTACTATCTGTATTGTGAAGAATCCAGTTTATCATTCCAAGACCAAGCACATTCAGATTAGGCATCATTTTATTAGAGATTGCTATGAACACAGGCTTATCAATGTGGTTAAAGTTCATACTGATGATAATGTAGCAGATCTACTCACAAAGGGCTTTGATGTTTCAAGATTTACTTTTTTAGTTGTGAGAATTGGCATGATTAATATGTAAGCTATTTTTGAGGGGAGGCATTAGTAGTTAGTGGTTAATCATTATTTGAGGGGAGGCTACATGTATCATTAAAAAGAAAAGTTTTTTATTCATCATTCCGAAAGGAGTTACATCAACCATTCCACAAGATCTATCTTAACTAAGTTGATACACAGACACAGACAAGACAAGACAAACTACCAAGCTCCACACAACCTACTCCATAGGTCTTTTTCCCTTGCCCTCATAGCTTTGCTTTCCCTTCTGAGCAGTCTTTCTTTTGTCATCAAAAGAAGCTTGCTTTCTTGGGCAAGCCAGGCCAAGAACTTGCATGGGTGGTTTCTCTTTCCTTGGAGCAGGCCACTTCATGTTCTGTATTGTTGATTCCAGGGCTTGAGTTAATGCATGTGGAAGCTCATTAGCCAGAGATGAACCAGGGACCGACTTTTTGGGCTTTTTGTTGGTAGTGCTGGCTGCATCAGTTATGGAAGAGTTTGCAACACTTACTGATGAGGATGATCCATGGGGTCTCACAAACTCTACATGGGGAGGTATGTAATTCAATCATCCTGGATCTACAAACTCAGAGTCAGAGTAGTAGCTTATTTCTGAATCTATTGAGCCATCAGAGTCAGAGGAGATGTTCACAACAGGAATATGACTCATTGTTTTCACTAGTTTTTGTGTTCTGATATTGAAGGAAAATATGAATGCAATTTGTTGTTGGTAAAGTTGCTTTATTGGCAAAGTAAAGGTATATGGTCATTAAATGAAGTGTATTAAAGTTCACTTACCATGGTAGCTTTGGGAATTAATTTGGAGAGATAGTCATTACTCAGGGTTGACTTTCAAAGATATTTTGGTCAAACAGTCAACTCTCAAGATATTTTGCTTGGGAAGTACTTTGGTCAACATACTGTTTGGGTTTATAACTGAAGGTGCTTGGTGATATAAAGGGTACGCTGACGTGTCAGATACTATTCCAACGGTCAGATTTGCGGGTAACAAACTTTCAAAAGATATGGGGATAATCACTTCAAAAAATAACAGTAAAATTATTTATTAACCGTGATTTTTTGTATTTTATCCTTATATACCTCATATCTTTTCTTATTTATTCACTTGTACCCATTCATCATTCTTGTTCATCAAACTCATTCATATTATTCACTGATTACAACTATTCTCTTTTAACCTAATCACAATGGCACATCGACCAACCAACACCAAACACAACATGATAGCCAATCTTGAGAATACATAACATAACCTTGATTTTCATGGGATTATTGATTTTCTCACTGGAACCACCATCTGTTACTCAATCTTAGTCAACCCAGAGATAATTGGACCTTGGATACATGAGTTTTGGGATACAGCAAGGTCAGAGGTTGAAGATATTATACTTGCTACAGTTGCTGGGAGAGCTATTTGTGTAACAGAAGCAACAATCAGAGAGGCTCTGTTATTTGAAGATGAAGGAGGCTCAGTTTTGTTTGCTAAACAAGAGATTTGGAATACACTTAGAGACATTGGGTATGAAGGACCATTGAATAAGCTTACTTTTCAGAAAGCCATGGTTAGTCCTCATTGGAAGTTTCTTATTCATGTTTTACTGCATTGTTTGAGTCCAAAGAGTACTGCTTGGGATCAATTTAGCCATTCCATAGCTTCTGCATTTGTTGGTCTTATTACAAATCAACCCTTCAACTTTTCATACATGATCCTTGAAGGTATGCTCACACATATTAAGGCTGGATATCCTTTTCTAATGTATCCAAGATTTGTTCAACTTCTCTTAGAGAATCCATTAGATGGGATACCAAAACCTCAGGATTATGTACCCACAATTAGAATGCCATTTAAAGTGTTCACTTTTATGTCTCATAAGGGAGTAAATTTTTCGGGTAGGAATACACCTCTCAATGCTTATATGTTAGAGGTAGCTCAAGCTGTTAGGGATGAAGAAGACAATAGTGGTTCTGCACATTCTAATAATGTTGATCAATCTGATTCTGCTGAGCATTCTGCATCAGTACATACCCCTACACCACCTATTGTTTCTCCTCAGCATGATGTTTCTAGTGAAAGGACTCCTTCAGTGTCAGCTTCCTTGGATAAATCTGTTTCTTCTAAAGGTACTTCTCTACAAAGTACTTCTTCTAAAGGTACTGCTTCAGAGCATACACAAGTACCTACTCCCAATGATTATACTTCCACGGGTGGGATTCAAACACCTGGAGGAGATGAGGGAATTGAAGGTGCTATGAGTACTTATGCTTTGACTAAAGAATTGGAGAAGATGAAGATAACTGTTAATGCTCAAGCTGTAGAAATCAAGAAGTTATGAAAGAAGTTCAGAAGGTTGAAGAAATTTGTTTGGCCTCTTGTTCAGAATTTTAGGCTTTATGTGAAGGAAAAGAAATATTCTCAGAAGCTAAAGTCTAAATCTTCAAAGAAGACTTCTAAATCCAAGAGGAGGCATAGGAGGTCATCATCTATCAAATTGGGGAGGAATCAAGATGATAATTTGGATAGAGATGATGCTGAGATTAAATATTCAGAAGATGCTCATCTTTGGCAATATCCAGAAAGTCCAAAGTCTCCAAAGATTTTTGTGCCAGAGAAACAAGTTGAAGAAAATGCAAATATTGTTGAGCAAGAAATTGTTGAGCAGGATGTTGATGCACAGAATATTCAAAGTACTCAAACTCAAAGTGCTGGTGTTCAAAGTACTGCTGCAGAAAACATAGGTCTGCAAGGTACTTCTGAGCAAGGTACTTCTACTATGAATATTGATGAAAGTGGAGTTACTGCAGCTAGACCTTCTACAATAAATTATGAAGATGAAGCTGGTCCTTCTACTTTTATACAGCAAGAAGAAGTTAAGGTGCATACTTCAAGTGATGATGAAACAATTGCTCAGATTATGATGAATTCGAATAGATCTACTGGAGGAATACATATTTCTGAGCCTGCACAACAAGTTGCTGAAAGTACTTCTGAATCTGAAGAGTTAGATCCCAAAGATAAAGGGAAAGGGATCAAGGTTCAGAAAGATATAAGAAGAAAAAGAAGAAATTTACTCTTGCTCAGATCAGAGAATTAAAGATTGTAGAGGATGCAGAGGTTGCTAGAAAGCAACAAGCTGAGTATGATGCTGAGTATTTGGCAAAAGTTAGTAGGCCAATTACAAAGAAGCCAATGACTATTGCTCATGAAAGAAACTGGATGATAAGTTTCTTGAAAAGAAGAGGATACAAGAATTTACACAAAATGAGGTATCCAGAAGTGAAAGCTCTGTGGGATAAAGTACAAGAGGATATCAGGAAAGAAGTAGAAAATTTTGTACCCATGGAAGTTGATAGAAAGAAGAAGTTAGAAGATATTAGAAAGGAACAGGCAGAGCAAAGAAGATTGAAAAGAAAGAAAGTAGGTCAAGATGATCAACTATCAAAAAGACTGAAGATGGTTCATGAAGATACAGTTGATGAACTTAGAAACTATTTCAGAGTAGTAGATTTTGAGAATAAGAAGACTGAAGATTCTGGAAAGAAGTCCAAGATAATCTCATTCTCTGTGGTTGAATCAAAAAAAGGAAACTATCTTATGTTCAATAGAGAAGATGAACGCTTCACATTATTCAACATGTTATGGGATGTTTTGCATTTTATCACAAGAGCAGATCTCTATGACTTATATATGCAAGTGCAGACATACTATGCAGAGATTGAAGCATCAGGAGTGGGATTAATTTTGCTTGGAGACTTAATTACCATCTGGGAAACTGAATAAACAAGTGTTGATCCTCTGTGGAATGATCAAGAGAATTGGGAAATAACAAGATGAAGATTCTTTTAGTCATCAGGAGTTCATGCACTAGAGATGGAAGATGGTACCATGATTCATATGCTTGCTGAGAGGAGATATCCATTGATTAGAGAAACTATGCTCAGAATGCTGGATCATGGAATGGAACTTGAAGATGAAACTGAGGTAAGCTTTGGATGTTATCAAGCTATTTATCAGATGGACCAAGTCTGAAGAGTAATATTGCAAAATACTGTATGATTTGTTTTGTATAATAAGTATTTTTCAAAGTACTGCAAAGACAAACAGTACTTTAACAAAGTACTGCTTGCTGATATAAACCAGTATAAGTCAAACAAAATAAAAAAAGTTTTGATGTTTAAATGAGAAGTAAAAGGATTTGAAAAGAAACACATGGTGTTAGTATTTATACTGCACAACAAATGGTAATCAACTCACCATGTTTAACAGACAAGAAAGAGTTTGACTCTTCAAGAGGGTACGGCTCTGATGTGATAATCAAATCCGTTTTTAGTTGACAATTTACTAAAAATTGTATGGTTTCAACTCACCATATCTGTATAAGTGAAGAGGTGGCTAGCCCACAAGGAAAAATGGCTTGTGGTAAAATCTGTGGAAAATCCATTTTTGGTAATTAGTTCACCATGGTTGATATCAAAGAACTAACTAGTCCAAAAGCAAACGGCTATTGGTAAAGACTAATCAAATCCGTTGATAGCTGATGATTTGCTAAAAATCATGAGGTAATCAATGTACCATGGTTGTTCTAACCTAAAACATTAAGCTTTGTGTTAGTAGATTCCGCATACTTTACAAGGTTAAACAGTGTTTCAATATTAATAGTGTTAAGTTTACTTAATATTATTAAACCTTTACAAGCTACAAAGTAGTTTGATCAGAGTACATCGATCCAACAATATAAAATAGTTGAAAATCAAAGTATAGTAGATAAGTATTTAGTTGAAATGAGTAGAAGTGCTACTAGTTCAAACTTTGCATGTGTAGTTAATAATGGCGAAAACCCCATGAGTCATACCAAGAGCAAACAAGAAGGGTGTACAAAGTCAACAATCAAACATATTATTGATGATTATTATAGTTCCGAAAGTGAAGATGAAGAATAGGCAAAGGTCGTTAAAGAATTCAAGAACATCATTAAGAAGCGACTAAAAGCACAAGATAAAAGAAAAACCACCCGAAGAAGAATATCTAGTGACGAAGACGAAACAATGAAGCACAAATGTCTCGTGGCTCAAGCACCTGATGAAATATGTCTCGGAGTAGATTTGGAGCCCGATGAATGGATAAAGGATAGTGGATGCTCAAGACACATGACGGGGAATCGCAAGCTATTTTCTACATATAAGGCATACAACGGAGGTAATGTTATTTTTTGTAGTGATCGTCATGGAAAAATCATAGGCAAAGGTACGATCTCTCAAGACTCTATAACTATTGAAAATGTCGAGCATGTAGATAATCTAACTTATAACTTGCTTAGTATGGGCCAAATATGTGATAATAAGTGTAGGGTTACCTTTACCGAGAATAATAGTGAAATAATTAAGGATAAGAAAGTTATAGGTAGAGGAATTAGGAAAGGAGGTATATATGTTATGAAATTAGGAGACAAACCGGAATATAAGATATGCCTAGCTACTATAGATGAAAACTCCACTTTGTGGAATAGGAGATTAGGTCATGAAAACATGCAACAAATACAATCTTTAGCCTCTAAGGAACTAGTTAGAAACTTGCCTAGCCTAAGATATGATCAACACTTTTGTGATGCTTGTAAAATTGGAAAACATGTACATGCTAGTCACAAAGCTAAAAATATGTTATCCACAACTAGATGCTTAGAATTACTTCGTATGGACCTTTTTGGTCCATCCGCTGTGCGGAGCTACGGTGGCAATCGTTACACCTTAGTTATAGTAGATGATTATTCACGATACACGTGGACTAGGTTCTTAAGTGATAAAACTGAAGCCCTTGAAAAATTTGAGATATTTAGTAAAATGATACAAAATAAGTTAGGATGCTCTATAGTCTCAATTAGAACGGACAATGGTAGGGAATTTGATAATGAAGTACAATTCGGAAAATTTTGTGATAAAAATGGAATATCTCACAACTTTTCCGCTCCACGTACTCCACAATCAAATGGGGTAGTAGAAAGAAAAAATAGGTCTCTACAAGAAATGAGTAGAACAATGTTAAATGAACAATCTATCCCACAAAAATTTTGGTGTCACGCCGTAGATACATCAACATATATACTTAATAGAGTATCTATTAGAAGAATCTTAGGAAAAACTCCATATGAATTATTAAGAGGTAGAAAACCTAATATAGGCTACTTTAGAGTATTCGGAAGTAAATGCTTCATCCTTAATACAAAAGACTATCTAACTAAGTTCGACCCTAAGGCTTACGAAGGAGTTTTTCTAGGATATTCTCAAAATAGTAAGGCATATATAATTCTTAATAAACATACCATGAAAGTAGAAGAATCCCTAAATGTAACCTTTGATGAAACTCCTCCACTACCTAAAACATTACCCTTAGAAGATGATGATGTTATAGAGGAAGAAGCTATTGAGGTTAGTAAAACTAAACCCTTAGGTAATGATCTTGAAGTAGAAAGTTTAGAAGAAAATGAAGTTGTAAATGTTAAAGAATCAAAGTCACATCCATTAGATAACATAATAGGTCACCTAAATCAAAGAACACTTAGATCACAAGCTCAAGATAAAAATAACTTCTTTTGTTTTGTGTCAACAATAGAGCCTAAGAATATAAATGAAGCCTTAAAGGATGAAAGTTGGATTATGGCTATGCAAGAAGAATTAAATCAATTCAAAACAAATGATGTTTGGGAACTAGTCTCAAATCCTAGGAATGCGACCATAATAGGAACTAAGAGGGTATTTAGGAATAAATTAGATGAAAATGGAATAGTAACTAGGAATAAAGCTAGGTTAGTCGCCCAAGGTTATAATCAACAAGAAGGAATTGATTATGACGAAACCTATGATCCTGTAGCTAGATTAGAATCCATTAGAATCCTTTTAGCTTATGCATGCGCCCTAGATTTTAAGTTATACCAAATGGATGTGAAGAGTGCATTGCACAACGGTTTTATCAATGTGGAGGTTTATGTGGCACAACCTCCGGGATTCATTGACTTCGCAAAACCTGATTATGTTTACAAACTAAAGAAAGCTTTATATGGTCTTAAGCAAGCTCCAAAGGCTTGGTATGATAGACTTAAAGCTTTCCTAGTTGAGCATAATTATTCCATGGGAATGGTAGATAACACTCTCTTCACTAAAAGAAGTGACCCAAATAGCATCATTGTTCAAATATATGTCGATGACATTGTATTTGGATCGACTTTTCAGGATATGTGTGATGAATTCGCCAAAATCATGCATGATGAGTTTGAGATGAGCATGATGGGTGAACTAAACTTCTTCCTAGGATTACAAATAAAACAACTAAAAGATGGAATATTTTTTAACCAATCAAAATACATTAAGGAAATGCTTAAGAAATTTGGCCTAGAAGACTCAAAACCCCTTAAGACACCTATGTCTATAGAAGTGAAACTCACAAGAGATGAAGAATGTAAGTCCGTAGATAACACTAAGTATAGAGGTATGATAGGTGCTTAATGGCAAGTAGACCCGATATCATGTTTATTGTTTGCCTTTGTGCCCGCTTTCAAGAAGATCCCAAAACCTCTCACCTAGAAGCGGTTAAGCGTATCTTCCGATACATTAAAGGCACTATACACTTAGGATTATGGTATCCTAAGGGATCCGGCATAGAAACCATTATCTATGCGGATTCGGATCATGCGGGAGACTACGTGGATCGAAAAAGCACTAGTGGTATTTGCACGTTTATGGGATGTTGCCTAACGTCTTGGTTTTCCAAGAAGCAAACCGCTCTTGCCATTTCAACCACCGAAGCTGAATATGTAAGCGCTGGAAAGGCATGTCAACAAGTACTATAGATGAAACAAGCTCTCGTAGACTATGGCGTTAGGTTAGAAAACATTCCTATAATGTGTGATAATAAAGGAGCCATAGATTTAAGTAAGAATCCCGTTCAACACTCTAGGACTAAACATATAAAAATACGTCATCACTTTCTTAGGGATAACGTACAAAAGGGAAACATAACTATAGAAAAGGTAAGCACGGTAGATAACATTGCGGATATATTTACTAAGCCCCTTAAGCGTGAATTATTTAACAACTTGCGTTTAGGATTAGGAATGATGGAACAAATAGATTAAAATTTTATTTCTGAAATTTCATGATTCTGAAGAAAAAAATTTGCCAGATGGGCGGACCCCTTAAATTTATAAGGGCGGCCCCCTTAAAATTAAGGGGACCGGCCTCACTTTAAGGGGGCCTGCCATCTGAGCATAAAAATATTAAATTCTCTTTTCTTTCTTCTCAAGTCTGAGTCTAGGATTATGTTTTGCACAAAAATCAGGAATTGAGATATTTTGTTTTGCATATATATTCTCAAAAGAAAACCTCAATTCATTTTGAAATCATTCTCACATTTAGGAATACTCATTGTTGAATAATGGTAAAAACGTTTTTCTAAAATCATGCATAAGAGTTCACATGAAGTGTCAAAATATATAATCCAATATATATCCTTGGCAATCAGGGACTAAGCAAATTGAATCAAGGAGTTTTTGGATTGCTTCATAGGATACATGTATTTCTTTGCATTAGGAGTCGAAGCAATCGCATCTCCACATTTGTTGCATGTGGGCACACACTAGAAAAATGTCAAGTATCACTTGGTCACATTTGTTCCATCATTAGTCTCTCCCTCACTAAGTTGCCTTATACTTTATTTTTTGCCTTAGGATACATAACTTGCTTATTTGTTCATTATCATTATTGCCTTTGCATGAAAACTATAATATTTGCTTAGTTGCCTACATATATATACTTTCCATGCATACTTCATCAAGATAATATTTGTTTAGTTGTCTAAAGAGATGGACTTGCCCAAAACCAAACCTCAAAACAAACATCTTTCTGGAAAAATCTGTGCCAAAAACTATTTCTGGCAATCTGGGAACCAGACATTAGGCGGCCCCCATAATTATAACGGGCGCCCCCCTTAAAATTAAAGGGGCCGGCCACCTGATGGTCTAGGTTCCCTGTTTGCTTTCTACTTTTTAGCCCATTTCACCCTATTTTGTTTCCCCACTTCCCTAAATTCACAAACATTCTTTGTCTATCAAATCCACCACATATTATCCTTCCATAAACACCAAATCATTACACTATAAATATCCTCATTCATCATTAATCATCACTCAATCAATCATGTCTTCCCCCATTCATCCAAGAACCAAACCTACAAGAGGTGGAAGAATCACCGTCAAACCCGTATGGAGAAGAAAACTTGATACATGTCAAAAATTCTCATCCATCAATGATGTTGTCTCCAACCAACCAACAACTAAACATTCACTTCACCCAAATGATACCTTCACTTTACCTCCACATGACAACCTCACTATCTCACTCACCAACAATACTCCACATCCATCTCACTCAATTCTTCCAAATGATCCTTTTGAGGAACATACTCAATCCCAAAATCATATCCATTCTTCTCTTCAAGACATGAATCCTATGTTACATGTCCAAACCTCAATACCCAGCAATAACCCAACTCCACCATCATCACATTCCTCCGAACATAAAAAGTTCGTTTAGGAGCTTAAAGAAGCCCATGAGCTTAGTGCTCTCCTTGCCCTACATCTTACTCAACGCAATTAGGTTCAACAACCCTCTACCACTCCATCCTCACCATCCAATAACATTGTCCACTTGAGAATCATGTCAACAATTGTCCTTGTTGTATTTTTCTCCAAAAACAAACCATTGCTCTCAATGAGCACTTCACTTGGATTGAGTATCTCCTCACAAGGTCTTCTCCAACACCATCACAAACACAACAATCCAACTCTTCCGCTCCAAGCTCACCTCCATCAACCACTCCAAACTCTCCAAACAAAATTCCCACAAAAGTCTACCTCCACTAAATCCATGCCCCATGCTTCAAATCTCCAAGCAAGTCCTAGAGACCTCAAGATGGCAACTTAGTATCATCTAATGCAGTTTGCTAAGAAAAGCATATATGTATGCTTATGTATCAATGATTATGTCTTCCAACATAATCTATTTTTATGAATAAGGAATGCTTGTTGAGATTTATTGTTTGCTTTTTACATGTTTTCTTGTTATATATATAGTTTATTGCATTATATATACATATATATATTGTATGTTCTAAATATTTTTGCAAGCATTCCATATCTCGATTTGTCATTTAACCTTAAAACGAGGGGAAGTACACATCAAGGGGGAGCTCATCCGTCTTCGGGTAAACCTTTTTGATGTTCACAAAAAGGGGGAGAAGTGATATAAACTCACTAAATACTTGCATATATAATAATTTTTGATTTAATGAGTTTAGATTTTGTAATCATCAAAAAGGGGGAGATTGTTAATATAAATAATGCGTAAAAACGTTATTAATATTTTTCGATATCCCTATGTTTTGACGATCACAAAAATGTAAAATCATTAAACATAAAATCATTACGTAAATAAGTATTTAGTGACAAAATATCATTATATCCAACTAATTCACTTAAGGTATGAATAAACAAGTGTCTAATATATTTTATGATCAAAGGAAGGTTTATTTACAAATTACAAATTATATAAAATGGTAAAAACATTTTATATATTTAAGAAAAACATTTTTGGTAATTAAAGGAAAATGTTTATTTCATATTAAAGAAATGAATTCAAATTTTTAACCAAATTCAGTTAAATTTTCACCAAATAAACTTTCTCAAGAAAGGACAAAAAGTTCAGGCCATTACAGTGGGCGGCCCCCTTAATTATAAGGGGAAGCCCCCTTAATTTTAAGGGGGCCGACACACAATTAAGGGGGCCGGCATACGCTCCTCTGTCAGAACTCTTTGCCTATAAATACTGGTTCAAATCTGAAATTTTTCCTCACCTTTTGCACTAAAACTTTCTGTTCTAATTCTCTCAAAACACCTTTCTAAATCCTTTGATCATAAACATATTAGTTCTTCTTTCAAGTGATCCAATCCTTCATCATTCAAAGTGCAAGAGATGAATACTCCTCCAACATCTTGTTAAGAAGTATTTTTTTTTTCAAAGGTAAAATAAATTAGATAAAATAAAATTTATTTACAAGACATAGCACAAGAGATAGAAACTGCTAGGACAACCCCTTACAAACCCATCTCTTGCCTAGAAAACAAAGGACTATACAGAATTGAATAATCTCCAAACTTACATAAACGGCAAATAACTAAAAGGTACAGTAACCAATTACAGAAATGATAATAGCCAAGGCAATCCCCAAAAACAATCATAGCAGGAAGACAAGCTTGATTTAAGGCCATCATCATACTCTGAATACATGGAAAAATACAAAGGGACCAACCAATGTACCTCCAAACATCAGCATATAATGATAACCCATAGAAAACTTGTGTATATTGTAGGCTTGTGTATATTATAAAGGTGTAGAAGTTGTGTAATAGATAGATCTAGGTGTGTTAGTAGTTGTGAATATAAGTAGTTGCGTTGGGTAGAAGTAGAAGTAGTATTGTAAAAAAGAAGTAGTGAAGTTGTGTGAAGTTGTGTAGTAGTAGTGGTGTGTTTAAGTTGTGAAGAAGGTGTGTAGTGGTGTGAGATTGGTTCTAGCTACTATTAGGACTCGACATTTAGCTTAGTTTCGTAAATTGGTGTAAGCAAAAGTTGTGTAAGGTTTTCTCCGCCATAAGGGAGCTTGTTGACGTAGTGAAGAAAACTCTCGAGTTAGGTGCTCGGGGAGTGGAGTAGGGCGAAGAGGTGCTTCGTAGCCGAACCACCTTGGTTTTAAATTGCGTGCGGTGATCCGTTGCGCTCGAGATCGAAAAGACCGATGTGTGATGCGCGATGCGGTTGCGAGCGCATCACAGACGCGCAGCTATAGGTAATAAATAAAAAATATATAATATTTCTACTTAAATTACTCTACAAGTAAATGATTAAATATGGAATAATTACGTGCATAATGATATTACTCACTGTTATAACATGAAATATGTCAACTTAATGGTTTGACTAGAAATAAAAGGTCAACTTAAACTATAAAAATCAAAATTAAAAATATTGCGAAGTGATGCGTCCATTGCGTCCAATGCGAGCAATACACCATTTTGATGTGATGCGTTCGCATTAGGCCGCATCCAGGAACAACCTCGCATTAGGTTTCGCGTTGCGTTTTTTCAAACACATCACTCAAACGCATCCAGAAACAACCTCGCAATTTTAAACCAAGCGAACCACTATAAATCCTTTGTCTTGTGGTGCGATCTTTCCATCTCTATCTCTTTACTTATTTACTTATATTGTTTTCATTTTATTTTGTAGATATTACTATATATATAAGTGTTGTTTATTGATCTCACATAAAACTAGACTCGATTATTTTGCAAACAAAGTTTTTTATATAAAAAAAAAATTGACGTAAAACTATTCAACCCCCCTTTCTATTTTTCCCATAATTTTTTTATCATTTACAATATAGGAAAATTGTTTTCATACCCGTAGGATAACTATTGCTTAAATTTCACGTTTTATCTCGTTACGTTACGTTTTAATTCCCATTTTTAGATTTAAGTTTATGTTTTTACATACATGTGCCCCCATTACTTGTTCCCTTTCCCATTTCACTTGTTTTTTGTTGTAATTTCATTATTTGTAGCTTAATTACTCTTATATTCACTTTTACCACTATTCACTACACGTTTCAATATTCGAACAATCACGATTCTATTCACTCCTTCACGGGATAACGACTCGGGAATTCATATTTCCTTCGAATTCTTTGGAGATATTATACTATACTATTGATACTGTAACACATCTCGTCACATATATCAAAATAAAAAGAAAAATGTGCAAAAATAAGTTTATGTATGAATAAATTGGAAAAAAGGGGCGTTTTTAGAATTAATGATTTCTTAATCTCTTGTGAACGTTATTGCTACTTTTCGAAAGTTATTAAAAAGAGGTTTGAAATTATTTATTTCAAAAGTGTAAGTTGATAACATTGCGTGAGGACACGGCAATACCTTAGTCTGGGGGATTTTTGGTATGTGATTAAACACATACCTTTTCTTGACAAAAAAGGGACCCAAAAAGACCAAAAACCGATCAAAAATGCCAAATATATGTTTCTTTTTGTGTTTATGTATGTGCAGGATATTATAAAAGGGCAAAAAGAAAGACAAAACGAAAAAAATCAAGCACTGGATTTGGAAAGAGCATGAAATTACGGGGATCAATGATAATTTTATTTGGAGTATCGAGGCAAAAGATAGAATTTTGAAAGACTAAACGAAGCCCGAACGAAGATTATTTTGAAGTAAAATTCAGAGCTGCATACAAAAGTGTTAAAAAATGAGAAGCTAAATATATCACCAAAGTTGTACTAGCTCAGTTGGTTGGAACATTTGTATGCCATGCGTGAGGTCGAGGGTTCAATTCCCACTCGCCTCCCTTTCCATTTTTCGGTTATCCTACGCAACCCAAGTAGTAGCAGCTCAAGTACTCAGTCGCACAGATCCGACCCAAAAGAAATTAGAAGAGCAGATCAAGCGAAGGCCCAAGACAGAACAGATCCAGCCTAAAGAAAGTATCAGGCCCAAGCTATATTGAAGTTCTATAATCCGATTTCATTCTTTGGCTTATACGTATGATTCACTCGCCTAAATTAAATGGGAGGAGCGTGTGATCTTTCCACCTCTTCCACACTCGCATCTCTTTATCCCTTGTCCAACCAATGATCGACTGCCATTTGGCCCCTTTTGTATTAATTGGAGCCCGGATCCTATGAGAATGACATAAGGAATGATTTAATTGTTGGTGATAGCTGTCATTTAATGTAATTGATAGCCATATGTATGGTAAATAATAAACCTACGACAACAGAAGGATCGAGAAACAATCAATCATCGGGTATAAATACAATGCACATAATCCAAGAGGGGGCGGCCTTCATTATTTTCTCTTCTTCACACATTAATATTTTTCACACAGTAGCTTTAATTTTTAGCAGTTTTTTTAGAGTGTTGGCTTATTTTCAAGTATTGTATTTTGCTTATTTCAAATGCTTATTTATTGTAATCAGCTTTTATTTGTTCGATGAAGTTTAGGTTTTTCTTTTAGCTTATCTCTTTGGCTTATTTGCAATTCTTTTCATCTCTTTCTTCTCTTTATTTTTATTTTCTTAAATCTAAATAATCTATATAAGCTTTTTAGCTTATACCTTATTTGGATTTAGTTTTTTGAATAGCTTTTGCAATAAGCTTATTCATAAAGCTCATATCTTATCATTACTTTTTTTAAACTATCTTTTATATTAAAAAAAATGTATTCATTCAGATATTTCTTACAAAGTATATATTTTAATTAGTTTACAACTTACTATGTCTGATAACTTGTTCTCTTCTTCATCCTCTAGCTCGATTCAAACCCCAAAAGAGATGCATGAGCTTATTAAGCTCAGCTTATTTTTCAAATAAGCTTTGACATCTCTTAAATTTGAGAGCATTTTTCTTTATTTGTTATCTTTTTAAATAGCTTTTTATTAATCTTTTCATATAAAGTTTGCAACTTTTTAAGTTTTTCTTAAACAATAAGCTATTTAATAGCTTGTTCATTTAGATCTAGTCCTTAAATATATCTGATTCGCGTCTATCCTTAGTAGTAGGCAACTTAGCTTCGGGTGGACTTAGATCTACTAGTTTTTAGCTATAAAGTTTAAAACTTTTGGCTTTTTCTTCGGGTTTTTTTTTTTCTTTTTTTTTTTTTTTTTATAAAAGTTTGGTACTTTCTTAACAATTAAGTTTTTCCACATCTTAGTTGGTTCATATTATTGCTTATTATCACTAACCTTTGTCAAAGTTTTGATTTTTAAGCTTGCTATTTTCCTAAGGCGGGGAGCTTAAGGGTTTTATAAGCTATCTTATCATTAAAGTTTATAACTTTAATATCCTTTATTAAGCTAATTAGTCATAAAGTTCACAACTTTATTCACTAGTTAGCATAATAAATGCTAATAGAGAAATAATCTTTAATATTTGTTTTAGTTTATAAAATCGGGTGGTTTATTACTCTCATCACGTTAGATCGGGTTCTATCTTCTTATCTTTTCACTTTTAGTTAACTAGTGTAGTAATATGAATATGTTTGTTGAATTATTAATTTTTGTTGGTTTAGTTGTGATAATTAATGAGTAGATCTATTATATGCTTGTTAAGTGTTGGTGGGTAATCTAAAAACTTAAGTTGGATCATTAGTTTTACTTTTCTTAGAATTCGCATAGCTTTTAGTACTTTTTCCAAATTTTTCATATTTTTCTTTAATAGTTTAATATTTTTAATATTATTTTTAGTTAAAAATAGTTTTTAATTCATATATATATATATATATATATATATATATATATATATATATATATATATATATATAAATCTGTTTTCTAAAATTATTTTTAGTCATTTAAAAGTTTTAAAAATTAAATTTGCATTTTTAGGGCTTAGATTTGATAATTTGGGTTTTAAGGCTCGTTAAAGATCCCGTTAAGTTGCCTTTTTAGGATTAGTTGCGTTTTAGCTTATTTGTGCTTTGCTAAATTGTTTTGTGTGCTTAATTTAGTTGTTTTAGTTTATATTTCATAATTGTAGTCTTAAAAAAAATCAAAATATCTTTCACTATTCAAATCACTAGATCACGAACCGAATCACGATATCCCTTTCACACTTCGTTGAGAAAACGACTCGGGAATACATATTGCCTTTGTATATCCTTGGACTATAATTGTACAAATCATATAACATCAAAAACAAACTTAATAATTAAGTCTTAAAATTATATAATTAGACATAATGCTAAAATGTATCTCAAACAGCTTCGACTTGGCATCTGTGAACAACTTGTAAAATGTATCTTGAAATGACTCACATTCTTGTCTTACAATTCCATATAATTAACCATGTGACATTTATCTAAACATCTTAGAAAACACTTGTTATTAATAGTTAAATGTCAAAACAATTGTAAACCAATTTGAATTGAATGTTCAAGACTAAGTTTAAGTCAAATTAATTGCAATGCTCAAAAATTAAATTCTTTCTACACCATAATACTAGCCAAATCTCTATTTTAAGAGAAACATAATCTCATATCACTTATATATAGAAGATATTTCAATATTTAATGATATTACAACAAAATTGGTTACATGCTAATCGATCCATTGACCCGTGAAAAAAGCTAACTCACTTCAAAAATTCCTCGGTACCAAAGAAATCATCTGGAATGTCTTCAAAGTAGTTATCGACTTCTAACAATGATGGCAAAGCAGCATTAAAAATCAAATCATTTAACTCATCACCAAATGGTATTTCACCAAGATCATCAAAATGAAATGGGTTAAGTGTCCCAAAAAATCATCACCCATAAAATAATCTGAAGGTTCATCCCTTTTTTGGTCCAATTCGGGGGATTTAAAAGCAAATAAATCATCCAACAATTTAACATCCTCAGAAGGACCCAATAACTCCTTCTTAACAATTACCGAATTAGCATCCTGGTATTCAAAGAGATTATCTAGCAATGACAAATCTCCAAAATTACGCAACCCATTCTTTTCTAGTTCTTTACCTTGATCTGACCCATTACTTGACTGACACTCTTCACCTTCTTTCACCCCTTCAATAACATCTTTCGATGGACCATTACTCTTACTCATGCTCTTTACCTAAGAATAGAAATCAGAGACAAAAGAGTATGCGACTCATCATACGATATGCGATTCGTGTGATGAGACGCGTACTCTTTTGTCTCCGAATTCCGTTATAGTATAAGAGCACGAGTGAGAGTAATGGTCCGTCGAAAGATGTTATTGAAGGGGTGAAAGAAGGTAAATAGTGTCAGTCAAGTAATGGGTCAGATCAGGGTCAAGAACTTGAAAAGAATGGGTTGGGTAATTTTGGAGATTTTTCAAAGCTAGATAATCTCTTTGAATACCAGGATGTAATTCGATAATTGTTAAGAAAGAGTTATTGGGTCCGTCTGAGGACGTAACATTGTTGGATGATTTATTTGCTTTTAAATCACCCGAATTGGACCAAAAAGGGGATGAAGCTTCAGATTATGTTATGGGTGATGACTTTGGGACACTTGAACCATTTCATTTTGATGATCTTGGTGAAATACCATTTGGTGATGTGTTCAATGGTATGATTTTTAATGTTGCTTTGCCATCATTGTTAGAAGTCGATAACTACTTTGAAGACATTCCTGATGATTTCTTTAGTACCAAAGAATTTTTGAAGTGAGTTAGCTTTTTTTCACGGGTCAATGGATTGATTAGCATGTAACCAATTTTGTCGTAAAATCATTAAATACTGAAATATGTTCTATATATAAGTGATATTATATTATATATCTCTTAAAATAGAGATTTGGTTAGTATTATGGTGTAGAAAGAATTCAATTTGTGAGCATTGCAATTAATTTGACTTCATTAACCATTTAAGTATACTCATGCTGAAATCAAATAACTGATATTAAGTGTCAATTTCCCCCTAATATACTCAATATTTGTATTGTTTATAGAGTAAATTGCATTTTTGGTCCTTAAGGTTTGGCCAACTTGCAAGTTTGGTCCCTAAGGTTTTGAAACTGCAACAATGGTCCTCATTTTGAAGTTTTTGCTGCATGTTTGGTCACTAATCAACATCAAATGACCAAATTACCATCGCCTTCTTCTTTTTCTATTTTCTTTTCAGTTTTCAAACATAAATGGTCCATGTGTTTTTTTCGAAAAAAAAATTCCCAAAAAAAAAAATCAAAAATTTTATTTTAAGAAAAAATATTTCTAAATTTTTTTTTCTAATAAAAATTTTCTTTAAAAATCTGAAAAAAAATCTTTTCAAAAAACCTTTTTTTCCTAAAAAAATAATTCGTCAAAAAAGTTATTAAAAAAAATTCTAAATTTTTTTAGAAATTGCCATTGTGCGATTTTTTAACTTTTTTTTTAATTTTTAGAATTTTTTTTCGAATTTAATTTTTTTAGAATTAATTATTTTAATTTTTTTTTTAATTTTTTTTAGAATTCTATTTTAGAAAAAATATTTCTTGGAAATTCTTTTCTAAAAATAATTTTTTCCAAATTATTTTTTTAAGAAAAGTTTTTGGACAAAAAAAAACTTTTTCTTATAATTTGTTTCGGATATTTTAAGGAAATTTTTATTAGAAAAAAAGTTGCGGTCCTTAAAGAGTTAATTGTAAAAAAGTTTTTCGAATTTTTGCAGAAAATTTTTTATTTAAAATTTTTTTTAAGAAAAAATTTTTTAGAATTTTTTTCGAAATCTTTTTCGCAATTTTTTTTAGAATTTTATTTTAGAAAAACAAAATTAGAAACTTTTTTTCTAAATTTTTTTTCCGAATTTTTTAGTAAAAAATGTTTTTTGACAAAAAAACTTATTTTTAGAATTTTTTTTGGATTTTTTATGAAAATTTTTGTTCTTAAAAAAAGTTTTTGAATAATTTTTTGGATTTTTTTTTGGAAAAAAAATGGACCATTTATATTAGAAAACTGAAATGAAAATAGAAAAAGAAAATGACGAGGGTAATTTGGTCATTTGATGTTGATTAGGGACCAAACATGCAGCAAAAACTTCAAAATGAGGACCGCCGTTACACTTTCGAAACCTTAGGGACCAAACCTACAATTTGGCCAATCCTTAGGGACCAAAAATGCAATTTACTCTTGTTTATAAGGATATATACTGTTGATATAAATAATGTCTAAAAACATTGTGGAAAACTAGAAGGGGGGTTGAATAGTTTTACGTCTTTTTAATTTGCTATAAAAGATAGTTTTAGTGTTTTCTTAGCTTTTAAAAACTTAGATTCGATAATATGTGATCTCAAGTCTTATACAATATAAACAATTAACAATACACAATATATAACAATGATAAGTAATGAAATAAGTAAGAGATGGAAAGATCGAACCGCGAGACAAGAGATTTATAGTGGTTCGGCTACAAGGACACCTTCCTTGCCCTACTCCACTCCCCGAGCACCTAACTCGAGAGTTTTCTTCACTATATCAACAAGCTCCCTTATGGCGGAGAAAACCGTACACACCAATTTTCACACTACAACTTCGTCACACCTAAGTCACAACTTCTACACAACTTCTTCAAATCAATCTACTTCACAACTAACTAATCCACACCTATCTTCTTCACACCAATCTAGTTCCTAACTTTTCTTCTTCACACCAAGCTACTAACTAATCACACAATCTATATCTAGCACAACTATCTACTATCAAATCTTCACAAAGAATAATGTAAATGATCTTTGATGATGCACCAACAACTTGGATGTGGAGATCACAACAAGTTGTAATACTTCTTGTCTTGAGGGATAGAAGTATTCTTCTCTTGCACTTGATAGGATGAAGTTTAGATCACTTTGAAACAAAGAATTATACACTTATGATCAAAGGATAAGAGAATAGAGATATGGATCTAGATCAGAAAGTTTAGAAGTGCAAAAGGTGAGAAAATTCTGAGGGATGAACCAGTATTTATATGGGGGAAAATACTGTTCTGAAGCGTGGCCGGTCCCCTTAATGATTAAGGGGACCGCCTAAGGAATTAAGGGGGCCGCCCCTTCAGAACGTTGGTTTTTCTTGTCTTTTAGTGGGGCATATTTTTCTGGATAGAATTTGCCATTTTTGGTTGAAAATTTGAAATCAAATATTTATAATGAATTAAACATATTCTTTTAATTCCAAAAATAATTTTGTAAAAGATATAAGATGTTTAATGCATTTTATAAAAAATCTAGTGATTAGAGAAATTTCCTTTGATCATGAAATGTAATAAACCCTTTGTTTATTCATACCTTAAGTGATATGGAATCAAAGACAAGTATTAAGCACTGAAAACTTGTTTACGTCATATGTTTTAGATTAATGACTTTATGCTTTGTAATTATCAAAACATAGAGACATTGTTAATTATGCTAACAATGTTTTAAGACATTATTTATGTCAACAATCTCCCCCTTTTTGATGATTACAAAACCTTAAACTCATTAGGCCTAAAAAATAATTTTTAGACAAGAATTTAGAGTTTAACATTCTCTTCTCCCCCTTTTTGTAAAATCAAAAAGGTTAAAGCTCCCCCTTGATGTGTACTCCCCCTCATTTGAGAGCACCAAGGGAATGAGTTATCTAAATATTGGCTACACAAAATATTAGAAGAGAACAAGGCACATATACATGCAAAGCAAAAAAAATAGATTCATTCAAGCATCATAGAAAGCATTACAACATTTAATATTCTTAAGGCATATTAATCATAATAAAACAAAAGAAAAGACATAGTCCTATATTGCCTAGAAGGAACACTTGGACTTGCTTGCAACTCATGGTTGATAGATTTATTTGCTTCAAGGATAACATGAGCTTAAAGCTTAGTTGTTAGATGGAGAAGGATATGGAGTGGGGTATGGAGCGGAAGAGGTGGCCCTTACGATATTGTATCGTGTTAGGGGTGGAATGGGATGAGATCACGTGAGTAGATATTCAATCCAAGAAATATCTCCACTCAAGTAAAGGATTTATTTTTGGAGAAAGATGCAACAAGGGCAATAGTGAGTGTGGTTTGTAACTTGATCCAAGTTGAGAGAGTGAGGAAGGAAATTATTGTAGGATGATGATGGAGGTTGCCCTTTGTTGCGTTGTGCAAGATGCATGGCATTGAGATCACGAAGATCATGGATTTGTGATATTTCATCACGGAACTTTTGCTTTTCCGTGGTAATGTGGAGAAAGTCATTGTGTTGATATGGATGAATTGGGTTTGTGTTGTTGGAGTTGTAGTGGGATGGTTGGTCAAACTTGTATGGATCATTACAAGTGATTGGAGGATGAGGTGAGTGATTTGGCATGAAGGAAGATGTTTGGCTAATGTTGTATGGTTTGTAAGTAGGATCAAATGAATGTCCTTGTGGATTTGGTGGAATGTTTGGGAAGTAAGTGGTTGGTGGTGTTGAATGACTTCCAACTTCATGTGTTATGATGGATTTGTTTCGAGGGTTTTTTATTCGCCAAACGGGTTTTTCCGTCATTTTTGCAAGCCTTGAGGCTTTTGGTTTGGGTTTGTTTGGAGAAGCCATGAAGGGATGAGTGAAGAGTTTTGAGGATTGGGGGTATTTATAGTGTAAGATTTGTGTGTTTATGGATGGATAAAGTTGGTTTGGGAGATTAGGACAAAATGTGTTGGTGAAAATTTGGAAATGTAGGTTGAAATGGGCTAAAAAGCAGAAAAGATTCTGTAAACCCGACCATCAGATGGCCGGTCCCCTTAATGATTAAGGGGGCCGCCTTACAAAATTAAGGGGGCCGCCCATCTGGTGATTTCCAGGTTGCCAGAATTGGGTTTTTGGCAGAAATTTTGCAGAAAGGTTGTGTGTTTGGATTAGAGTTCAAGCAAGTTCAATTCCCTTAGCAATATAGAATCTAATCTAATCAAGATATACCATGCATGCAATAACACATAGGCAAAAGAGCAATTAATCAACACATAATAAGCAAGGGGAGGTAAGTAAGGCCAAGATCACTTAAACTTCCTAAGGCACCTATCTTAGATTAAAGGCAAAGGCAATTAGTGAGTGAAAAGCTAGTGATGGATTAAGATGACACCATTATTAGTGAATTTGTCCTAGTGAGTGTCTATATGCAACAAATGTGGAGTTGTGATTTTTTCGACTCCTAGATGCAAAAAGAAATAATAGATCCTAAGAAACAATCCAAATGATCTCCTTGATTCAATTTTTGCTCGATCATGAATGTCAAAGACATATATTAGATTATATACCTTGACAGTTTATGTGAGAGTTTTTAGATTTAGTCAACAATGCAAGGAAAATGATCTTCATGTGATTCCTAGATTGTGAGAATAATTTTTAGAGAAAATTGATTGAGTTTTACAAAGGTTTATGCAAAGAAAATAAATCTTCTCAATCTTTAGTTTTGTGCGAAATAGATTCCTAGACTCAGAAAAGATGAAATGGAAGAAAAATAAATTTTATGCAAGTATAAATTTGTATTAATTTAATATAATTTAGTCAACTTGTTCCATCATTCCTAATCCTAAACGCAAGTGGTTGAATAATTCACGCTTAAGGGGTTTTGTGAATATATCCGCAATGTTGTCTTCCGATGCAACCTTTTCTATAGATATATTTCCTTTTTGTACATTATCCCTAAGGAAATGGTGACGTATTTCTATGTGTTTAGTCCTAGAGTGTTGCACCGGATTTTTACATAAATCTATCGCACCTTTGTTATCACACATAATGGGAACATTTTCTAACCTAATGCCATAGTCTATGAGAGCTTGTTTCATCCATAGTGCTTGTTGACATGCCTTTCCGGCGCTTACATATTCGGCTTCGGTGGTAGAAATAGCAAGAGCGGTTTGCTTCTTCAAAAACCAAGACGTTAGACAACATCCCATAAACGTGCAAATACTGCTAGTGCTCTTTCTATCTACGTAGTCTCCCGCATGATCCGAATCCGCATAGACGATGGTTTCTATGCCGGATCCCTTAGGATACCATAATCCTAAGTGTATAGTGCCTTTAACGTATCGGAAGATACGCTTAACCGCTTCTAGGTGAGAGGTTTTGGGATCCTCTTGAAAACGGGCACAAAGGCAGACACTAAACATGATGTCGGGTCTACTTGCCGTCAAGTATAGTAAACTACCTATCATTCCTCTATACTTGGTGTTATCTACGGACTCACCTTCATCGTCCTTTGTGAGCTTTACCTCCGTAGACATGGGAGTTTTCATGGGTTTTGAGTCTTCTAGGCCAAATTTCTTAAGCATTTCCTTAATGTACTTAGATTGGTTAAAAATATTCCATCTTCTAATTGTTTTATTTGTAATCCTAGGAAGAAGTTAAGTTCACCCATCATACTCATCTCAAACTCATCATGCATGATTTTGGCAAATTCATCACACATGTCTTGACAAGTCGATCCAAATATAATGTCATCAACATATATTTTGGCAATGATGAGATTTGGATCTTTCCTTTTAGTGAAAAGAGTGTTATCTACCATTCCCATGGAATAATCATGTTTAATAAGAAAAGCTTTTAACCGATCATACCAAGCTTTGGGAGCTTGTTTGAGTCCATACAAAGCTTTCTTTAACTTATAAACATAATCAGGTTTTGCGAAGTCAATGAATCCTGGAGGTTGTGCCACATATACCTCCTCATTGATAAAACCGTTAAGGAATGCACTTTTCACGTCCATTTGGAATAACTTAAAACCTAGGGCGCAAGCATAGGCAAGTAATATCCTAATCGATTCTAGTCTAGCTTGGGTAACTAACCTAGCTTTATTCCTAGTAACTATTCCATTCTCGTCTAACTTATTCCTATATACCCATTTGGTTCCTATGATGGCCATATTCTTTGGATTTGGGACTAATTCCCAAACATCATTTGCCTTAAATTGATTTAATTCTTCTTGCATAGCTATAACCCAACTTTCATCCTTTAAGGCCTCGCTAATATTCTTAGGTTCTATTGCTGAGAGGAAACAAAAGAAATTGTTTTTATCTTGGGCTTGTGACCTAAGGGTTCTTTGGTTAAGATGTAATATTATATTATCTAATGGATGTGATCTAGATTCTTTAATATTCACAATTTCATTATTTTCTAAGTGAATGTCTTCATTATCATTTCCTATGGGTTTTGTTTTACTAACCTCAATAGCTTCATCTTCGACTAAATCATCATCTTCTATAGGTAATGTTTTAGGAGGTGGAGGTGTTTCATCAAATGTTACATTTAGTGAGTCCTCTACTTTCATGGAGTGTTTGTTAAGTATTATATATGCTTTGCTATTTTGTGAGTATCCTAAAAATATTCCTTCATATGATTTTGGATCAAACTTAGTGAGGTAATCCTTAGTGTTTAAAATATAGCATTTACTTCCAAATACCCTAAAGTAGCTTAAGTTTGGTTTTCTACCTCTTAATAACTCATAAGGAGTTTTTCCTAGAATTCTTCTAATTGATACCCTATTTAAAATATAAGTTGATGTATCTACGGCGTGACACCAAAATTTTTGTGGGATGGATTGTTCATTTAACATAGTTCTACTCATTTCTTGTAGTGACCTATTTTTTCTTTCTACTACGCCATTTGATTAAGGAGTACGAGGAGCGAAGAAATTGTGAGATATTCCATTTAACTCACAATATTTTCCGAATTGTACTTCGTTATCAAATTCCCTACCATGGTCCGTCCTAATGGCAACTATTGAGCATCCTAATTTATTTTGAATCATTTTACTAAATATTTTGAATTTTTCAAAGTCTTGGGTTTTGTCTCTTAAAAACCTAGTCCACGTGTATCGTGAGTAGTCATCTACTATTACTAAGGTATATTTGTTTCCTCCATAGCTCCGCACAGCGGATGGACCAAAAAGATCCATATGTAATAATTCTAGGCACCTAGTAGTGGATACTATATTCTTAGCTTTGTGACTAACATGAGCTTGTTTTCCAATTTTAAATGCATCACAAAAATGCTTGTCATATTTTAGATTAGGCAAATTTCTAACTAATTCCTTAGAGGCCAAAGATTGTATTTGTTGCATGTTAGCATGTCCTAATCTCCTATGCCACAATGTAGAGTTTTCATCTAGGGTCGTTAGGCATATCCTATCCTCAGGTTTGTTTCCTAGTTTCATAACATATATGCCACCTTTCCTAATTCCTCTACCTATAATTTTTCCATTCTTAACTATTTCGCTATCCTCTTCAGTAAATGTGACTCTACATTTATTATCACATATTTGTCCTACACTAAGCAAGTTATATGTTAAATTATCTACATGCTCTACATTTTCAATAGTAAGAGAGTCTTGAGAAATCGTACCTTTGCCAATGATTTTTCCACGTAAGTCACTACCAAAAATAACGTTACCTCCATTGTATGCCTTGTATGTAGAGAATCGCCTGCAGTTCCCCGTCATATGCCTCGAATATCCGCTATCTTTGATCCATTCGTCAGGTTCCAAGTCAATTCCTAAACATATTACATAGGTTTCTTTTGCCATGAAACACCTTTCGTCTCTTGGCTTTTCAACTTCTTCTTTGTCACTATCACTCCATGTTCCACTAACAAAAGCACCTTGATTTTCAAAACCCGGTGGCTTTAGACATTCGCCAATGAGATGATTTGGACTTCCACATCTAAAGCACTTTCTTTTCCCGTACTTGTCACTTCTATTCCTTTGGAATGCTTTTCTTTCATCTCGTGATGATCTAGTGAATCTTCCTCGTCTCTTGAAGAACTTCTTGAATTCTCTTACGGCCATTGCATATTCTTCGTCTTTACTTTCGTCACTTGAATCATCATCATCATCACTAGGTTCCTTTTTGGCTTTTAGAGCAATGGATTTGGTTTGTTCTTTCTTGACTTTGACCGTTTCTGAATCTCTTCTTATGATTTCTTCATGAACCTTCAAGTTGCCAATTAGTTCATCTAGTGATAACGTCATCAAGTTCTTTGATTCTTCAATTGCCGTGACCTTAGCTCGCCATTTTGGATGCAATGCCCTAAGAAATTTCCTAACACAATTTTTACTAGAAAATGTCTCATCAAGTGCTTTTAAACTTGTGATGATAGTGTTAAACTTAGCAAAAGCATTATCAATTGATTCCTCTTCCGGAATCGTAAATTATTCATATTGTTGTACAAGAAGATCTATTTTATTATCTTTGACTTGGCTATTACCTTGGTGAGTAATTAGTAAAGAATCCAAAATTTCTTTGGCGGTTTTACACATAAAAATTCTTTCATATTCTTTACGTGGTAACGCATTATAAATTACCATTTTAGCCTCATTATTTTTTGCTAATTTCTTTTTCAAATCATCATTTTGTTCTTCGAAAGATACAATTTCATTCATTTTAATTTCAACATTATATTGAATAAGAGGAAAATCACCAAAGGTGATAATATGCCAAAGATCAAGATCTTTTGATTTCACATACGTTTCGAATCTATTTTTCCAATATAAAAATTCATCACTTTCAAATAGTGGTGGTCTGTTGGAACCAAAGTTTTACTATTTTATCAAGTCTCGGTCATTTGTAATAATAGGTTGCTTAAGTTACATTTATGTTATTGTTTCAAGTTTACTAGGCTTAAGTCATATGGTCCATGGGCTCTAAAAGCCCACACGTTTGTAAGAAGGGGAAGGAGTAGGATGTTGCCCTAGCTCCTTACCTATATATATATCATGCTTAGGTCTATGTAATACTTGGTTGTTATTTTGAATATCTTGGTGGAACTCTAACACTTATATTTCTCTAATTCTTATAATCACCCAATCTCTTTTCTCATCTCATTTCTATCATTATTATGCTTGTGTTTACAAAATGGTGACCTAACAAGTGGTATCATTCGCCGGAAGAAGGTGTAGTTATTGTTTTTTCATTGAATTTTGATCTTAAACGTTTTTTTAATCGATTTTTTGTTAAAATTTTTGCACTTTCTTGCTTGTTTCTTGGTTTTTAGCACATCTTTGCTTACAAACTTGTTCTACAAATCAAAACAAACAAAAAGTTCCAAACTTTTATCTCAAAATTCGACCTAAGGTTTCTTGTACTTGTTTTCGAAAGCATTTTGTTTTTTATAAAGTTTATCAAGTTTTCAACTTTCTTCAAGAAATCTTCATTTTATACCTAAAAGTACAAGAATCTTTAAATAAAAACGCGTTTTAGGTTAGCTTTCATTGAAAATACTACTCGCCAAGTTTATCGAGAACTTGCTTTGTCCCTATTTCGAGATCTACACTAAGTGCTCTACATCGACTTCGTTTTTGTGGACTCAGTATTTTCTTTCTTGTATAAGAAAGAAAAGTACTTCGACCTTTGGTAAACTTTCGAAATTGTATAATTTCGAAAAGTGTGATCGTGATTTTTGTGTTTTCGAAAATACTTCCTTTTTTTTCGAAATCACATCTTTTCGAAAACTCACTAACATCACTTTGTTTCGCGAAAACTTACTTAAGTTTCGAAATCACCTAATTTCGAAAACCTAAAAGTTTCGCAATCTCTGCTGAACAAAAGTTTCGCAATCCCATTTCAACATACTTTCGCAATCCCTGTTGAGCAAAGTTTCGCAATCCGAAGTTGAGCAAAGTTTTCGAGATTTGGCTAAATCTATACCTTCTACAAGATCCATTATTACACAAGTGTTCAAAGATGTCTTAACCACCACATTACTACTTCTCTAATCCTGAGCAACAACATCAGCAGTATCAGCAACTACAATACCATCAGCAACAATCATATCAACAACCTTCACAGTCACACTTTCAACAACAACCGTTCAATCCACAACAACAATATCTCATGATGCAACAACATCAAATCATTCCTCAACAACAACCATATCAAATGTCCCAACAAAACACTCAGTTCTCCTCCAAACAACCTCACTGGTTTGATAGAATGTGTGAAGTTATTACAACTCAACAATCCAGACATGAGGCAGGATCACTTAAAACACCTCCAATGCTAACACCTGGGAACTATGTTCAATGGTCAAGTCGATTCTTATGATTTCTTGAACTAAAGAAACCTCATGGGAAATTCTTGAAACAAGTGATACTTGAAGGACCATTTGAGTGGCCAACAAGATTTGAAATTGGTGATCCAACTGCTGATCCTCCACGTCCTCCTGGTGATAGACCTCTTCCAGAATCTGCACTCACCGAAGAACAGAAATTACATCGTGAAGCTGATGAGTATGCAATGGCTTATATAGTTCAAGGTATACCTAATCCAATTTATCGAAGTGTCGATGCTCAGAAAATAGCCAAAGCTATGTGGGAACATGTTCATCTCCTTATGGAAGGCACTCAATTGAACAAAGATGATATGGAATCCAAACTTTACATGGAATACACTGACATCACAATTGAATCAGGAGAGTCACTTGAATCCTAGTATCATCGTTTCACAAATGTGGTCAATGATCTGGAACGTCACAAAATCATAGTACCAAGGATAGCAGTGAACTCCAAATTCGTCGGTAGTCTTGGTCCAGATTGGCATAAATATGTGACATTTGTTCGTCAAACAAAAAATCTTCATGATGCACCATATGGTTTGTTGTATGATTTTCTGAAACACCATGAACCTAAAGTTGAAAAAGATCGAGCTCTACGAGGAGGATACACACCAACACCAACTCCAAATTCTTTGGTTCTCGTAGCTCAATCTCCCTATGCTCCACCACCAATGTCAAATCATGCATATGTTCAAGAGCAAAACTACTTCAGTTATCCATAATCTTCTACCTCGAACCAAATGGTCCCTTATGATTCATCTTCACAAAATACTTCTACTCAACTTGTCTCATTGAACAACAATGATGCTGTGTATTACTCCAACTCCAATGAAGACGACGATGATGACTTTAATACTTTGAATCAGGGACTTGCTCTTATTGCTCGTGCTTTCAGCAAATTCTCCAACAAAACAAACAACCGTCAACGTTCATCTTCTAACACAAGGAATCAAGCTGTTGTCAATGATGGAAGAGTGGAAATTCAGAATCGTAACTATGGTAGATCTGGTTCAGGAAGTTCTTCAGGAAATTTTGGGAATGGTCAGAGGTTTAATAACAATGGGGGGTTCAGGAACAACTCAGGGTCTTCTCAGCAAAGGTCTGAACCAGTTGCAACTAGGAACTCCAACTTAGGGAATGCAGTGTGGTGCTATAACTGTAATGAACAAGGTCATATAGCGACAGCATGTCCCAAACCGAGAACTCGGGGTAGTAAGTTTCACAAGCAGGCATTACTCATGGCTCTTCAAGATGAAAAAGATGGACATTTCCCTGAACAAGATAACAACTTCATGGCAAATGTGAACAATGATGATGACATGGAAGATCTGGAAGCCAATGCAGCTGTGATGCTTATGGCCAACATGCAGGAACTTCAGTTTAATGATTCAGGTCCAGTGTATGACACTGACGGCTTGTCTCAGGTACATGACCAAAAAGCATGCCTAATACATGAAATAGCTTCACCCTCTGCTTCTGAATCAGATATGGCGCAAGTTGTTCCATCTACATCATCTTCATCTTCTCAAATAGATGAACAAATAAGCACAGTTGTCATATTTGATGATGACACAGTTGTTTCATTTGATGATCCTATTGAGAATGATAAACATGATCATTTAGAACAACATGAACCATCATTTGATCCAGACCCTGACCTCATATTGTTATCTAAACAACTGAATGCTCAACAATTGCAAATCATAAAATGCAACGAGAAAAACAAAGCTTTAAAAGAAATAAATGAGGCTCTTGTAAGAGAGATTGAGTGTTATAAAATTCAACTTTCAAATCAAGAAGACAAGATTAAATATGCAAAAAGTTTTGAAAAAGCTTTTCAAGATTCTTACAACAAAGAGCAAGATCTTTAACACAAAATGCAAGATTTAATTGAGTCAAACGGGAAGTTGATTTCTAAACTCGAAAGTGAGAAGTGTGAATTGAAAATGCAAGTTGAACATCTTCAAACAATACTTTCAAAAACAGAAACAAAATTGTCAAGTTGTAAAAAGGATTTTTGTGAACATAAAATATGAAAAAGGAAGTATATAGATGACTTACTCGGTGATATTGTTGATCTTGAAAAACAACTCAAAGAATTTCGTAACATTGTTTACAAACACGGGAACTCTGTCACAACAATTCAGAAATTTACTTTAAAACCGAGACCCGATAAAGGATTTGCACTTGGCGATTACAATTCAATGTTTCTTCACACGGAATTCAAAGAAATTCCGAAAATTTACAGTATGGACCATTTGCTTGATAATACGATTGTGCGTGCTGTTGTTTTTGATACTGGGGAAGAAGAAGAAGTTGAAGACGAGAGTCGATCAAAAATGAGTTATGTTCAACATTGGACACCATATGATTATTCAAAAGCTCCTCATATTTCTAAATCTTTTGTTACTAAAAAAGAATTACCTGAGAAATCATGGTATGTCACTGAGTCATATGTTTCATCCTCTAATGCGGCCCCTGTCCAAACTGTAGCACAAATAAATGGTCCTTTACCATCATCCGGTGAACTTACTCCTTTACCGAAAAAATGCCGTATCTTAAATTATTTCAAAACTTTTATGGAAGACATCGAAATTTTGGAGGAAACAATTGAACGCAATTCTGAAATAAAAATTGAAACTTTTCATTCCGCTTACGAGCGAGAAAAGAGAGATATTTTTCAAAAACAAATATTGCCAATTGTCAAACACCTCCGTCTCTGTGCTACACGTTGGGATCAGGAACTTCAAAACGAGGTCAAAAATATGATAAATGTTTTCAAATCTACTGAAAATGAGATTTTGGTTCAAAAGCAAAGAAATAGAGTTTTAAAAAATGATGTTGATCGACTCTTGGAACAAGTTCTCAATGCTGATATTTTGTCTGTTATCATGAATGATCTCTATAAATTTGGTACTTCTATGCTTATGGATGATCTTTGTGTTGATAATAACTTGTTGAATGTGGAAATTGAGACACTGAAACAGGAAAATGATGAGCTGAGAATTACAAATGATGATGTGACAAAACAATTTTCAAAAGAAATTTGTCAACTCAAACAAAGGCTTGAATGGTGTCAAGCTCAAAGTCTTGATACGGAATTGAAACTTCAAAATCAAACTATTTCAAACTCTTGTCAACTTTGCAAAACCAATGAGTCTTTCAAAAGTCTGTGTCTCAAATACGAGAAAGAAATTGAGGATTTAAAAATTGAAAACGCCGAATGGCAACAAAACCGCGATGACATCAAATATTGCAATGGTTTACTTGAGTCTGATATTCAAGATAAAAATCACATCATCATCGATTTGAAAGAGAAAATTAAGCTACTTCAAAAAGGAAAGATTGTTGACACCACGGTGATAGCACCAGGAATGTATCAATTAGACAAAACTGTTAAAGGAAATGTTGTTCAAAACACTAATGTTGATAACTCCACTTCTACAGGACTAGTCTCCACTAATAGCGTTAGCAGACCCAAGCGAAAAAGTAAAAAGAAGAATAGGCTCTGGCAACGTAAAAGAGGATCACTAGAAGCTCAAGAAGTAGAAGATCAACTTAGGAATTTGAATAAAACTCATGTTACATTAGATTTAGATTCTAATCTGGCAAATTGTAATCAAAATCTACATGTAACGAATGATGAACCTTTGAATGTTTTGAATATTAATGCATCTTGTGTGTTTTGTCGTAAAAGCGTATCATCTGGTGATCATACAAAATGTATAGCTAATTCTCTACTTAATCGTCATAAGAAACGTAGGACACGCATTCCTTTTAGGCCCACTACTGCCTCTAAGTCTATCTTAGGAAAGCCGCCTTATACGGTTTCTAATGAAGTTAAAGTTACCCCCATAAGTGCAGAGAACAAATCTAGGAATCAGCCAACCACTAGTGAATTCACCATTAAGAAAGCTCGAACTAGTTGGAATTGGCAACGTTGGTTACAACACAAACCAGACTTTAAATGGATTCCTAAATTGTTGAATACATGTGCTTCTAACCAACAGGAACCCACACTTTCATTGGGTTCCACCCTTACTTCTGTTCCATCCATGTCTTCTTCTTGTGATGCAGGTGGTACAGATTGTTCTCTAGATTGTTGATAGCGGATGCACCCGACATATGACAGGCAATCTCAAACTGTTACACAACTTTGTCTCAAAGTTCATTGGCACTGTCAGATTCGGGAATGATCATTACGCTCTAATCATGGGATATGGTGACTATGTCAGTGGGAACATTGAAATCAGTCATGTTTATTATGTGGAAGGCCTTGGACACAACCTTTTCTCTGTTGGTCAATTTTGTGATAGGGATCTAGAAGTTGCATTTCGTGAGAAAACTTGCTTTGTTCATGACTTACAAGGAAATGATCTAATGTCTGGCTCACGTGGTTCTAATCTTTATACAATATCAATGTCAGATATGATTGCTACATCTCCGATATGTCTTCTCTCCAAAGCAGAATCGACCAAATCTTGGTTATGGCACAAACGTCTTTCGCACTTGAATTTCAGAACTATGACTGACCTTGCTCGTTATAAACTTGTTGATGGATTTCCTCCGTTTTACCAAAGATCACTTATGTCCAGCCTGTGAACAAGGAAAAAGTACTCGAGCTCATTTTCCTAATAAACCTGAGCATAGTACGAATCATGTGTTACAATTGCTTCATATGGATTTGTGTGGACCGATGCGTGTTCAAAGCATCAACGGTAAATGCTACATTCTTGTAATTGTGGATGATTACTCCAGATGGACTTGGATTTATTTCTTACGAAGTAAAGATCAAGCTCCTTCAATGATCATCACCTTTCTCACTAAAATTCAAGTTCAGCTACGCAATACGGTACGTATAGTTTGAACTGAATTTAAGAATCAGACACTTCGGTCATATTTCGAGAAAGTGGGAATTGAACATCAAACATCTATTCCTAGAAGCCCAGAACATAATGGAGTTGTTGAAAGACGCAACAGGACGTTAGTGGAAGCTGCTAGAACTATGTTGATTAATGCTCAATTACCGGATTACTTGTGGGCGGAAGCTGTTTCAACTGCATGTTATACACAAAACCGTTGCATGATCACAAAACGCCATCGCAAAACACCTTATCAAATTGTTCACAAAAGGAAACCGAACATCGACTACTTTCATGTATTTGGAGCACTTTGTTATCCGAAAAATGATCGTGATGATTTAAGTAAACTTAAAGCAAAGGCTGACATCGGAGTGTTCTTTGGATACTGTGAAAATTCTAAAGGTTTTCGGATATGGAATCGTCGAACAAGAGAAATTCAAGAAACTATTCACGCTAATTTTGATGAACTCACACAAATGGCTTCTGAGCAACACAGCTTAGGACCCGAATTCAACCGTCTTAACTCTCCGGACTCTTCGGCTGAACCATTGCCACTCAACCGCAAAGAATTGGAAACCTTGTTTGCTCCACTGTTTGATGACACAATTGAATACCGTCCTACTGAGGTCACACCTAATTCCGCTGCTTAACCTGATAACATTCCAGTACCTGACTCACCTCAACAAACTACAACAACTGTTGAGAAAGACGGTCCTCCAATTGCATCACCATTTACAACAGAACAAACCGTTTCTAACTCACGGCAATCAGCTGAAGATCCTACACCACAATCAGTTCCACAACCCGCAGAGTATGATCCTGATGTGGTCTTTAACCCGTTTGCACCGGCTCCTACCTTTCCTGATATTGCTTAGTCGTCTACACGCAATTTGGATCCTGCTAACATGCGAGATACTTATCAACTACACCCTTCGACACACAAATGGACTCGAGACCATCCACTAGTTCATATTATTGGCCATCCAGATGCACCTGTCATGACAAGACAACGACTTCACACTGATGGAGAAACTTGTATCTATGCACGCACAGTTTGTCACGAAGAACCTAAGAACATTAAAGAAGCAATGACTTATGACAACTGGATTGAATCTATGCAAGAGGAATTTCAGCAATTCATAAGATTAGAAGTCTGGGAATTAGTTGAAAGACCTGACGGAGTCTTTGTCATCGGGTTAAAATGGATTTGGAAGAATAAGCTAGATGCTGAAGGCACTGTCAAACGAAACAAATCACGCCTGGTAGCGAAAGGATACTCTCAACTAGAAGGACTTGATTTTGCTGAATCCTTTGCTCCACTGGCTAGACATGAAGCTGTTCGGATCTTTTTGGCCTATGCTGCACACAGGAACATGGTGGTTTACCAAATGGATGTGAAAACAGCATTTCTTAATGGAGAACTCCGTGAAGAAGTGTATGTAAGTCAACCAGATGGCTTCGTTGATCCTGAGCGTCCTAATCACGTTTACCGACTCAAAAAGGCACTCTACGGACTTAAGCAAGCCCCACAGGCGTGGTATGACAAACTGTCCACTTTCTTGCTGGCCAATAAATTTTCTAAAGGATCAGTGGATCCAACACTATTTACAAAAACCTACGGGGAGGACTTACTTGTTGTTCAAATATATGTCGATGACATTATTTTTGCCTCAACAAAAAGAAGTTACTCTAATGATTTTGCAAAATTAATGAAAGATAATTTTGAAATGTCCATGATGGGTGAACTTTCGTTCTTTCTAGGGCTACAAGTTCATCAATCACCCCGTGGAATTTTTATAAATCAGTCCAAATATGCTCTTGAAATATTAAAGAAATATGGAATGATGAGTTGTGATACTTATAATACACCAATGGGCTATACCACAAAACTAGATGCTGATTTACATGGGACTCCAGTTGACCCTACCAAATACCGAAGTATGATTGGGTCACTCATGTATCTCACAGCTAGTAGACCTGATATAGTATTTGCTGTCTACATGTGCTCTCACTATCAGTCTAAACCAACTGAAAAACATCTCAGTGAGGTCAAAAGAATCCTTCAATACATAAAGGGAACCATTAACTTGGGAATCTGGTATCCGAAGGATTCTGGTTTTGAACTAATTGCTTTTTCAGATGCTAACCATGCAGGATGTTTAGACACACGCAAAAGTACATCTGGTGGATTACAATTTCTCGGAGACAAACTTGTGTCATGGCAATCAAAGAAGCAGGACTGCACATCACTGTCGTCAACAGAATCTGAATATGTAGCTATGTCTGCTTGTTGTGCTCAAGTCATCTGGATGAGATCACAACTTAAGGACTATGGCTACCTATTCAACAAGATTCCAATCTACTGTGATTCATAAAGTGCAATTGCTATCTCCTGCAACACAGTACATCATTGCAAATCCAAACACATCGATCTCCGATATCAATTCATCAAAGAGCACGTTGAAAAGGGTACCATTGAAATCTATTTTGTTGGGACTGAGTACCAATTGGCGGACTTAGTTACCAAATCCTTAGCACCATCAAGGTTTGCTAGTCTAGTTCACCAAATTGGTATGCGATGTTTGACTCCAGAGGATCTGGAAAAGTTTTTAAAACACAATTGATCGTCAAACATCAAAACTATCTTTGTAAAATATTTTTCTTCAAAAAAAAAAATGCAAGTATATCACTTCTCTTCAACATCTTGTCATTTTTTACAAGTGTTGAGGGGGAGATAAGCTCAAATGCTACACAATTTTTCTCAAATTGATATACTTGCATATTTTCTAATGATGCGGTACTTCGGATATTGTAGAAGTCTTACGTTCATTCCCTCGTCTCATCTCGATTATGGTTTCATTTACAATGGCGGTTAGGAGTATATCTTTATGTTGCACTTATTTGCCATTTAACTTTAGGACTGTGGAAAACTAGAAGGGGGGGTTGAATAGTTTTACGTCGTTTTTAAAATGTTATAAAATTTTGGTTAAAAGTTTTCTTTGTTTTATAAAATATAGATTCGATGCTATATGAAATCAAATCGTGCACAATATGAACAACACTAAGTATGTACGATAAAGCAATAATAACGTAAGTAAAGAAATAGATAAGGGTTGGAAAGATTGAACCGAGAGACAAGAGATTTATAGTGGTTCGGCTACAAGGTCACCTTCCTTGCCCTACTCCACTCCCCGAGCACCTAACTCGAGAGTTTTCTTCACTATATCAACAAGCTCCCTTATGGCGGAGAAAACCTTACACACCAATTTACACACCACAATAGCTTCACAACTTAATCACGACTTCTACACAACTAGTTCACACCTATTCACTACTTAATCACACCACTTCTTCACACCAATCTTCTACACACCAATCTTCTTCACACCTATTCACTACTTAATCACACCACTTCTTCACACCAATCTTCTACACACCAATCTTCTTCACACCTATTCTTCTACACACCAATCTTCTTCCTAACTTATCTTCTTCACAACTATTCTTCTAACCAATCACACTATATATCAAACTACACTATCTTCTAACAAATATTCATAACTATTCACACAATGAAATAATAACAATGATGATACACTAACAACTTAGATGTGGAGATCACAATAAGTTGTAATACTTCTTGTCTTGAGGGATAGAAGTATTCTTCTCTTGCACTTGATGGGATGATGTTTGGATCACTTTGAAACAAAGATTTAAGAATGTATGATCAAAGGATTTATAGATTGGAAATGGAGATCTAGAACAGAAAGTTCTGTAGTGCACAAGGTGAGGAAAAAATCCAGGTTTAAGGTGGTATTTATAGGCAAAAGATTCTGACAGAGGAGCGTGGCCGGTCCCCTTAAATCAAGGCCGGTCCCCTTAATTTTAAGGGGACCGCCCCTTATAATTAAGGGGGCCGCCCAGCTGAAACGGCCAGAATCTTTGTCTTTTAGTAGGGAAAGTTTATTTGGTGAAAAACTAACTGATTTTGGTTAAAAATTTGAATTCATATATTTAGTATGAATAAAACATTTTTCTTTATTACCAAAAGTGTTTTTCAAAAATATATAATTAAATAAACTTTGCATTAGTTAATTAAATACCCCTTTGATCATAAATTGCACTAACACTTTGTTTATTCATACCTTAAGTGATTTGGATGTAAAGAGAAATATTAATCACTAAATACTTATTTATGTCACAAGTTTTAGTTCTATGAGTTTATATTTTGTGATAATTAAAACATAGAGATATTGATAACATGTTAATAATGTTTTTAGGCATTATTTATGTCAACAATCTCCCCCTTTTTGATTATTACAAAACCTTAAACTCAATATATCTAAAACTTGTTTTTAGACAAGTATTATAGAGTTTACATTTCTCTTCTCCCCCTTTTTGTAAAATTAAAAAGGTTAAGCCGAGTAAGCTTCGCGAGGGAAGTTTAACGGGTAGAATGTTCCCCCTCATTTGAGAGCACCAAGGGAACGAGCTATGGAGATCTTTGCTACAAAAATATTTGAAGAGAGCAAGATACACATATACGCAAGGCAACAATTATGCAACTAAACATAGATTCATTCAAGCATTATAGAAATGATAAGCATTACAACATTCAATATGCTTGAAGCATATTGATAAAAATAACACAAAAGAAAAGACAAAGTCCCATATTACCTAAGAGAGCATTTGGACTTGCTTGCAACCCATGGTTGATTGTTTTATTTGCTTGAAGGGAAACATAAGCATAAAGCTTAGATGTTTGATTGAGAGGGATATAGAGTGGAGTATGGAGCGGAAGAAGTGGATCTCACGATGTTGTATCATGTTAAGGGTGGTATTGGATGATTACGAGTGAGAAGATATTCAATCCAAGAAATATCTTCACTCAAGTAGAGGATTTGTTTTCGAAGGAATATGCAACAAGGGCAAAAGTGAGTGTGGTTTGTAACTTGATCCAAGTTGAGAGAGTGGGGAAGGCAATTTGCATAGGGTGATGATGGAGGTTGCCCTTTGTTGCGTTGTGCAAGATGCATAGCAAGGAGATCACTAAGATCATGGATTTGGTTTATTTAATCACGAAACTTTTGTTTTTCTGTGGCAATGTGGAGGGGATCATAGATTTGGTATGGAAGAGTTGGGTTTGTGTAGTTGGAATTTTAGTTTGATGGTTGATCAAACTTGTATGGATCATTATAAGTGGTTGGAGGTTGAGATGTGTAGTTTGGCTTGAAGGAAGATGTTTGGCCAATGTTGTATGGTTTGTAAAGAGGATCAAATGAATGACCTTGTTGGTTTGATGCAAAGTTTGGGAAGTAAGAAGTTGGAGGTGTGGAATGACTTCCAACTTTATTTATGATGATGGATTTGTTTCGAGGGCTTTTTCTTTGCCAAACGGGTTTTTCCGTCATCCTTGCTAGCCTTGAGGCTTTTGATTTTGGTTTGTTTGGAGAGTTCATGATGGGATAAATGGAGAGTTTTGAGGATTGGGGATATTTATAGTGTAAGATTTGTGTGTTTAAGGATGGATAAGGTTTGTTTGGGGGATTAGGACAAAATGTGTTGGTGAAAAATGGGAAATGTAGGTTGAAATGGGCTAAAAAGCAGAAAAGATTCTGTAAACCCGTCCATCAGATGGCTGGTCCCCTTAATTAGGGGGCAGTCCCCTTAAAATTAAGGGGGCCGCCTTACATAATTAAGGGGGCCGCCCATCTGGTGATTTTCAGATTGCCAGAATTGGGTTTTTGGCAGAAAATTTGCAGAAAGGTTGTGTTTTTGGACTTGGATTCAAGCAAGTTCAATTCCTTTAGGCAATATAGCATCTAATCTAATCATTAAATATCATGCATGCAAAAACACATAGGCACAAGAGCAAATAATCAACACATAATAAGCAATAGGAGGTAAGTAAGGGCAAGCACACTTAAGCTTCCTAAGGCACCTATCTTAGATTAAAGGCAAAGGCAATTAGTGAGTGAAAAACTAATGATGGATCAAGATGACACCATTACTAGTGAATTTGTCCTAGTGAGTGTCTATATGCAACAAATGTGGAGTTGTGATTGTTTCGACTCCTAGAAGCAAAAAGAAATAACGATCCTAAGAAACAATCCAAATGATCTCCTTGATTCAATTTTTGCTCGATTATGAATGTCAAAGACATATATTAGATTATATACCTTGACAATTTATGTGAGAGTTTATGCAAGATTTTGAAATACAATGTTTTTAGAATTAGTCAACAATGCAAGGAAAATGATCTTCATGTGATTCCTAGATTGTGAGAATAATTTTTTTAGAGAAAATTGATTTAGTTTTACAAAAAAAAAATTATGCAAAGAAAATAAATCTTCTCAATCTTTAGTTTTGTGCGAAATAGATTCCTAGACTCAGAAAAATGTGGAACGGAAGAAAAATAAATTTTCATGCAAGTATAAATTTGAATTAATTCAATGTAATTTAGTCAACTTGTTCCATCATTCCTAATGCTAAACGCAAGTGGTTGAATAATTCACGCTTAAGGGGTTTTGTGAATATATCCGCAATGTTGTCTTCCGATGCAACCTTTTCTATAGATATATTTCCTTTTTGTACATTATCCCTAAGAAAATGGTGACGTATTTCTATGTGTTTAGTCATAGAGTGTTGCACCGGATTTTTACTTAAATCTATCGCACCTTTGTTATCGCACATAATGGGGACATTTTCTAACCTAATGCCATAGTCTACGAGAGCTAGTTTCATCCATAGTGCTTGTTGACATGCCTTTCCGGCGCTTACATATTCGGCTTCGGTGGTAGAAATAGCAAGAGCGGTTTGCTTCTTCGAAAACCAAGACGTTAGACAACATCCCATAAACGTGCAAATACCGTTAGTACTCTTTCTATCTACGTAGTCTCCCGCATGATCCGAATCCGAATAGACAATGGTTTCTATGCCGGATTCCTTAGGATACCATAATCCTAAGTGTATAGTGCCTTTAACGTATCGGAAGATTCGCTTAACCGCTTCTAGGTGAGAGGTTTTGGGATCCTCTTGAAAACGGACACAAAGGCAGACACTAAACATGATATCGGGTCTACTTTCCGTCAAGTATAGTAAACTACCTATCATTCCTCTATACTTGGTGTTATCTACGGACTCACCTTCATCGTCCTTTGTGAGCTTTACCTCCGTAGACATGGGAGTTTTCATGGGTTTTGAGTCTTCTAGGCCAAATTTCTTAAGCATTTCCTTAATGTACTTAGATTGGTTAAAGAATATTCCATCTTTTAATTGTTTTATTTGTAATCCTAGGAAGAAGTTAAGTTCACCCATCATACTCATCTCAAACTCATCATGCATGATTTTGGCAAATTCATCACACATGTCTTGACAAGTCGATCCAAATATAATGTCGTCAACATATATTTGGACAATGATGAGATTTGGGTCTTTCCTTTTAGTGAAAAGAGTGTTATCTACCATTCCCATGGAATAATAATGTTTAATAAGAAAAGCTTTTAATCGATCATACCAAGCTTTGGGAGCTTGTTTGAGTCCATACAAAGCTTTCTTTAACTTATAAACATAATCAGGTTTTGCGAAGTCAATGAATCCTGGAGGTTGTGCCACATATACCTCCTCATTGATAAAACCGTTAAGGAATGCACTTTTCACATCCATTTGGAATAACTTAAAATCTAGGGCGCAAGCATAGGCAAGTAATATCCTAATCGATTCTAGTCTAGCTACGGGGGCATAAGTTTCGTCATAATCAATTCCTTCTTGTTGATTATAACCTTGGGCAACTAACCTAGCTTTATTCCTAGTAACTATTCCATTCTCGTCTAACTTATTCCTATATACCCACTTGGTTCCTATGATGGTCATATCCTTTGGATTTGGGACTAATTCCCAAACATCATTAGCCTTAAATTGATTTAATTCTTCTTGCATAGCTATAACCCAACTTTCATCCTTTAAAGCCTCGCTAATATTCTTAGGTTCTATTGCTGAGAGGAAACAAAAGAAATTGTTTTTATCTTGGGCTTGTGACCTAAGGGTTCTTTGGTTAAGATGTCCTATTATATTATCTAATGGTTGTGATCTAGATTCTTTAATATTAACAGTTTCGTTATTTTCTAAATGAATGTCTTCATTATCATTTCCTACGGGTTTTGTTTTACTAACCTCAATAGTTTCATCTTCGACTAAATCATCATCTTCTAAAGGTAATGTTTTAGGAGGTGGTGGTGTTTCATCAAATGTTACATTTAGTGATTCCTCTACTTTCATGGAGTGTTTGTTAAGTATTATATATGCTTTGTTATTTTGTGAGTATCCTAAAAATATTCCTTCATATGATTTTGGATCAAACTTAGTGAGATAGTCCTTAGTGTTTAAAATATATCATTTACTTCCAAATACCTTAAAGTAGCTTAAGTTTGGTTTTCTACCTCTTAATAACTCATAAGGAGTTTTTCCTAGAATTCTTCTAATTGATACCCTATTTAAAATATAAGTTGATGTATCTACGGCGTGACACCAAAATTTTTGTGGGATGGATTGTTCATTTAACATAGTTCTACTCATTTCTTGTAGTGACCTATTTTTTCTTTCTACTACGCCATTAGATTGAGGAGTACGAGGAGCGGAGAAATTGTGAGATATTCCATTTAACTCGCAATATTTTCCGAATTGTACTTCGTTATCAAATTCCCTACCATGGTCCGTCCTAATGGCAACTATTGGGCATCCTAATTTATTTTGAATCATTTTACTAAATATTTTGAATTTTTCAAAGGCTTGGGTTTTGTCACTTAAAAACCTAGTCCACGTGTATCGTGAGTAGTCATCTACTATTACTAAGGTATATTTGTTTCCTCCATAGCTCTGCACAGCGGATGGACCAAAAAGATCCATATGTAATAATTCTAAGCACCTAGTAGTGGATACTATATTCTTAGCTTTGTGACTAGCATGAGCTTGTTTTCCAATTTTACATGCATCACAAAAATGCTTGTCATATTTTAGATTAGGCAAATTTCTAACTAATTCCTTAGAGGCCAAAGATTGTATTTGTTGCATGTTAGCATGTCCTAATCTCCTATGCCATAGTGTAGAGTTTTCATCTAGGGTCGTTAGGCATATCCTATCCTCAGGTTTGTTTCCTAGTTTCATAACATATATGCCACCTTTTCTAATTCCTCTACCTATAATGTTTCCATTCTTAACTATTTCGCTATCATCTTCGGTAAATGTGACTCTACATTTATTATCACATATTTGTCCTACACTAAGCAAATTATATGTTAATTTATCTACATGCTCTACATTTTCAATAGTAAGTGAGTCTTGAGAGATCGTACCTTTGCCAATGATTTTTCCACATAAGTCACTACCGAAAATAACGTTACCTCCATTGTATGCCTTATATGTAGAGAATAGATTGCGATTCCCCGTCATGTGCCTCGAACATCCGCTATCTTTAATCCATTCGTCAGGTTCCAAGTCAATTCCTAAACATATTTTGTCGGTTTCTTTTGCCATAAAACACTTTTCGTCTCTTAGCTTTTCAACTTCTTCTTTGTCATTATCACTCCATGTTCCACTAACAAAAGCACCTTGACTTTCATAACCCTGTGGCTTTAGACATTCGCCAATGAGATGATTTGGACTTCCACATCTAAAGCACTTTCTTTTCCCGTAGTTGTCACTTCTATTCCTTTGGAATGCTCTTCTTTCGTCTCGTGATGATCTAGTGAATCTTCCTCGTCTCTTGAAAAACTTCTTGAATTCTCTTACGGCCATTGCATATTCTTCGTCTTCACTTTCGTCACTTGAATCATCATCATCACTAGATTCCTTTTTGGCTTTTAGAGCAATGGATTTGGTTTGTTCTTTCTTGACTTTGACCGTTTCCGAATCTCTTCTTATGATTTCTTCATGAACCTTCAAGTTGCCAATTAGTTCATCTAGTGATAACGTCATCAAGTTCTTTGATTCTTCGATTGCCGTGACCTTAGCTCGCCATTTTGGATGCAATGCCCTATGAAATTTCCTAACACAATTTTTACTAGAAAATGTCTCATCAAGTGCTTTTAAACTTGTGATGATAGTGTTAAACTTAGCAAAAGCATTATCAATTGATTCCTCTTCCGGAATCGTAAATTGTTCATATTGTTGTACAAGAAGATCTATTTTATTATCTTTGACTTGGCTATTACCTTGATGAGTAATTAGTAAAGAATCCCAAATTTCTTTGGCGATTTTACACATAAAAATTCTTTCATATTCTTTGCGTGGTAACGCATTATAAATTACCATTTTAGCCTCATTATTTTTTGCTAATTTCTTTTTCAAATCATCATTTTGTTCTTCAAAAGATACAATTTCATTCATTTTAGTTTCAACATTATATTGAATAGGAGGAAAATCACCAAAGGTAATAATATGCCAAAGATCAAGATCTTTTGATTTCATATACGTTTCGAATCTATTTTTCTAATATAAAAATCCATCACTTTCAAATAGTGGTGGTCTTTGCATAGATTGCCCTTCTAAATATTTTAAAGATTCCATAGATCGTTACAAGTTTTAAAATACAATATATTTTAAAGATCATGTTAGACGTGGCTCTTGATACCAATTGTGGAAAACTAGAAGGTGGGGTTGAATAGTTTTAAGTCGTTTTTAAAATGTTATAAAATTTTGGTTAAAAGTTTTCTTTGTTTTATAAAATATAGATTCGATGCTATATGAAATCAAATCGTGCACAATATGAACAACACTAAGTATGTACGATAAAGCAATAATAACGTAAGTAAAGAAATAGATAAGGGTTGGAAAGATCGAACCGAGAGACAAGAGATTTATAGTGGTTCGGCTACAAGGTCACCTTCCTTGCCCTACTCCACTCCCCGAGCACCTAACTCGAGAGTTTTCTTCACTATATCAACAAGCTCCCTAATGGCGGAGAAAACCTTACACACCAATTTACACACCACAATAGCTTCACAACTTAATCACGACTTCTACACAACTAGTTCACACCTATTCACTACTTAATCACACCACTTCTTCACACCAATCTTCTACACACCAATCTTCTTCACACATATTCACTACTTAATCACACCACTTCTTCACACCAATCTTCTACACACCAATCTTCTTCACACCTATTCTTCTACACACCAATCTTCTTCCTAACTTATCTTCTTCACAACTATTCTTCTAACCAATCACACTATATATCAAACTACACTATCTTCTAACAAATATTCACAACTATTCACACAATGAAATAATAACAATGATGATACACTAACAACTTAGATGTGGAGATCACAACAAGTTGTAATACTTCTTGTCTTGAGGGATAGAAGTATTCTTCTCTTGCACTTGATGGGATGATGTTTGGATCACTTTGAAACAAAGATTTAAGAATGTATGATCAAAGGATTTATAGATTGGAAATGGAGATCTAGAACAGAAAGTTCTGTAGTGCAAAAGGTGAGGAAAAAATCTAGGTTTAAGGTGGTATTTATAGGCAAAAGATTCTGACAGAGGAGCGTGGCCGGTCCCCATAAATCAAGGCCGGTCCCCTTAATTTTAAGGGGACCGCCCCGTATAATTAAGGGGGCCGCCCAGCTGAAATGGCCAGAATCTTTGTCTTTTAGTGGTGAAAGTTTATTTGGTGAAAAACTAACTGATTTTGGTTAAAAATTTGAATTCATATATTTAGTATGAATAAAACATTTTTCTTTATTACCAAAAGTGTTTTTCAAAAATATATAATATGTTTATATAATTAAATAAACTTTGCATTAGTTAATTAAATACCCCTTTGATCATAAATTGCACTAAACACTTTGTTTATTCATACCTTAAGTGATTTGGATGTAAAGAGAAATATTAATCACTAAATACTTATTTATGTCACAAGTTTTAGTTCTATGAGTTTATATTTTGTGATAATTAAAACATAGAGATATTGATAACATGTTAATAATGTTTTTAGGCATTATTTATGTCAACAAGGACTCACAATGAATATCAATAGTTTAGGGACCAAAAGTGACAAAAATTTAAAAGTTTCAAAATAACTTAAACAAACAACCCGTTTTTTTCTAAAACCTCACAATTTCTCAAACCTTAAACCCTCTTTCAAAATCTACGGACCATATTCAAACGAGCAATCCGTGTTTGTGATCTTCAATTTGTAAGTTCCTTAATGTTCTCTAGGGTATTACAACAATAGGTTTTCGTTTAATTACAAATCCAATGGCTAGATTTTTTGATTTCTTCAATTTAGATATCTAGGGTTTGCGTTTTTTCGGAATCTACATAATCATGGTTAGGAGTCTGATTTCTTGATAGGGTTTTGTTACATTTAATGTCACTAAACTAACAATATCGTTTTATCCTACTTCCATTCATGTTTGTGTTTTTTTCAAAAACTAGGGTTTTAGTGTCGATTTGGGTTTAGTTGCTTCTGATGATTGTTTGAGTATCTTATTTGTGGGATTTGTTGCTATGTGTATAAGTATCATTATTGTGCTAGTTAATTAGATCCGTATACATGTTTGCATTATTCTCAATGGAGCATGGAGTCTCGTTCTTAATGGATATCTCGTTCTATGTTCATGTGTGATGATATATGTGCTTTACTTGTTCCTATACATGATCTATGATCGTTGCAACTATGCCTATTCAGTGGGATCACGATTTAGACTTGTTTTCGAAAACATGTTCTTGAATTTTTCGAGAACCTCGAACCCATGTGTTCTTGAATTTGTCTAATTGTTGTAAATCATTCTTTATGACAGGTCTCAATCTTTGGAATAACTATTAGCAACAGAAACGTACGTTTGGCTTCATTTCGAAAAAATTCTTGTATAACAATTTTTTTTTCGAGAACACGCTTTTTCGCAATCACCATTCTTGGTGGATTTATTTTCGAAATCACACTCAAACAAGGGTTTGCGAAATATTTTTACCCAAAGACTTTGTATTTTCGAAAATTTTATTTTCGAGATTACATTCTTTGAATATTATTTCGAAAAACACTCGTTGAAGTATGTTTGCGAAAATAAATTTCTCAAGAATAGTTTTCGAAATCCTGAAAACTTTCGCAATCTTATATTTTGAATGATCTCGAAAATATTACATATGAGTATGTTCTCGATAAATACTTTATCGAGAACACACTTAGTAATTTTTTCTAAAATCAGTCAACATATATGTTTGCGAAAATGTTTCTTTTTTTGTTAAATGTTTCGAAATCACACTTAATGGTTTTATATGTTTGCGATAAGTTGTAATATGTAAATTTCGAGATCATGAACTTGTAATTTCGAAAAACATATTGTTGTGTTGTGATTATTATTTGTTGTAACGTATGATGTAATCATGTATCTAGGATATCATTTGTGCTTAGGTATATGTCTTAGCATTATATGATTGATTTTGTGATGCTATATGATCAATGTCATCTAAATGTTCATCATTCGTCACTTCACACATAATAATTGAACCATTCATGCTTAACTTTGTTTTAAGTAGATATCTATAATCAAACTCGAAACAGTGTTAACACGTAACAAATCTGGATGTTTGGTTTATGATTATACTTTTCAGATTAACATGGCTTAACACAACGAGAATGTCCCTGAACAAGCTCTTCCATTACTCACCATGGATGACATCACTCCTGAAAACTACTATGTTACGATTGGCAACAACAATCCACGAGTTGATTTCGACAAATTGAGAATTACTAAGAACTCGTGCATGATTGTCAAAGATATTCTACTTGCAAATCCATGCAAACATCTGCTCATCTGTTCTACTTCAGTTCCTTTGTTCTACCTTCATCAGTTCTGGCTTACGGCTAAGGCTAATTTGGATGATGAATCTTTTACTGTTACATTGGATCGCCAAGTCTACACTGTAAATCACGACGTTCTTCGTACAGCCCTTCTCCTGCCTCAAACTGACAACGAATTTGCCCCAATACTACCTGAACTGGACCTTCTTGACTTCTTTATTGAGTTAGGATATGATGTTGAGGATGACGTACCTTTAGTCAAACATTCCCGATTCAATGCCAAGAATATCCCTCAGCCCTGGAGAACATTCTGTCTATTGGTTGTAAGATCGATATCAGGAAGAAAAAGTGGTCATGAACATCCTAGGCTTGAACATTTGCAAACATTTTGGGAAATGGTGACTTTGACACCTATTGACTTTGCAGTTCCAATCATGAACGATATAGTCTACAACATTCAAACCGATCGTGTGAAGACTATGATCCCGTTCACAAGATTCACCAAGCTTCTCATAGAACATTTCTGCTAAGACACACCAGAATTCATCAAGAGGATGACTGATCCTAATGAGCCGAAGCACCTCTTCGAGGACGACTTCACCACCTCATTCATCAAAACGACCACTTCCTCTACCAAGATCAAAGGAATGAGGCTTCCCGAATACCTTCTTAATGACAAGATCAAGAAAAGTCTGAACTACAAATACTATGATAATGCTTACAAAGGGGTACAGGAAGAAGCTACTATTCAGACTCGTAGCAAAGGAGGTGTGAAGTCTGGGAGTACTACAAGCACCACTGGCTCACTTCAGACTAAGTCTAAGGCTGCTCCCAAGACAAAACCATCTACTAAACCAAAGACTTCCACCAAGCCTAAACCAACATCCAAACCCAAACTTGCAACCAAGCCAAAGCAGAAGGTAACTCTAGAGTACATTCTTCGTGATGAACCTACACCTCCACCTTCTGACACCGAATCCGAGTTCGACACGGAATCTGAAGAAGAAGAACCAGACTATGAACTGAGAGTAAGAGCACCTGAAGAAAGATTCCCTGCTACAGAAATCGCTATACAACAAAGTCTAGAAACTTATGAAGAAGAGACAAGAAGAAGGAAAGGGATCACTATTAATGAGCCTAATGATGATGATGAAGACGAACCAATCATTGAACAGTTGGTCGATAAACGCAAACTGAAAAGCATAGTTGTCGACACACGAGCTGAAGAAAAGCAACTTCGCAAAGAACAAAGGAAAGCAATTCTCGAAAGCCGACTTATGTCTCAACCTCCAACACCACCACCTATCAATCAGTCAAAACATGAAGGAGCTACAAGCAGCATGATTCCTCCCGGTGTGTCCACTACGTTAGATTCAGCTCCATAGCCTGATGACACCGTTAAAGATACAGACGATACAGGAGATGTCAATATGACTGAGTCTGCTAATGTAGAGGAGAATGTTGGCGGACAAGAGAATATTGCTACGGATCAGGAACATGAATACCTCATTACTCCAGAGTTTCTTGCACGAGAAGCAGAGGAAGCAGAGGAACGTCGAAGAAAAGAAAACGAAGAGAAGAACGCATTCGACACCAACATATTTCTTAAGTCATCTTCTCAGCAGACTTCCTCAGCACAACCTCCACCTCCTCAAGACTCTCCACCAAAGGATCCAACTCCTCCTGCTTCTTCTTTAAACTCTCACAATGAGTCATCATCCGAATCATCACCTGAGCATTCATCTCCCACACCTTCCGAAACCGCTTCAAAGCAGCATTCAATCAATGAACCGAAACAACCAGTTGATCTTCAAGAGCAAGTCAACAAACTTACCAACATGGTTACCAGTCTTGCCAAACAAGTTGAAGACTTTCAGGAGTCAAAGCAGCTGATCGATAAGTTCTTGCACTCTGATTACACAGGATTTATTAAGACCATCACACAAGACTTTCTCACTGAAAATCTAGTTGAGATGATCTCTCCTGAAGTAGCAAACCTACTTGAACCTATCAAGGATAACTTAGATCACAGAATCAGAAGCGTCGTTAGAAAAATGTTGTCAACAACACCATTCACGCTTCACACTGCAAAAGCTTCTACTGCAGCTCCTGAATTATCCTTCAATGAAATGCTTGCTAAACTCTTCGACAATATTGCCTCCAACACCACACAGACAACTGAAGAAAAAGCACTTGTTGATGCTATGGCAGCTTACATTATAACACCCCCAAAATCGATCAATACAGCGGAAGACTTAAAATGTCAGCGGAAGACTTTTGGGGTATTATATTGTGGATCTTTCGTCACAATTATAGGAAACGATTCAAGTGATCGTTTTAAGTTTTATTTAAAATACCAAATATTCATAATTCCAAGAGAATTTGTTATTCAAAAACAAGTTTTATTTAAAGAGAAATAAACGTTTCTTTATTTGCCCACTTCGTGCCGTTGCCATCCATCCCATCTAGTTACCTGAGATAAACATGCTAAAAGTCAACAAAAGTTGAGTGAAATTCATAGGTTTATATTTAAGAGTTTGAACACAAGAGATAGATGTTTATTGTAATATCGGTACAAATAAACAAGTTAGAAAATCACATTCATTATTGCATTAAGCTCATGACACTCAACGATTCAACAGACATCAATATTTTCATAATAATGATGTGAAATATATAGCCCCCAAGATAGGTATTTGCCAGTAACCTATTATATTCAAATAACGTGCATTTGGTGACTTTCCTCTAGCAACCAAATGGGGATTGTCAATCCCTAATAGATCTATTCACAATTATTTACGTTCACTTTTCAAGTGATTAAGGTTCATGATCGAGGGACTTTTGGCAATAGCTACTTAAGCAATAATAAGATCAGGAAAAGACTTGTGTTCGGTTTTTAAGCATGTATCCCCCCCACAGAAATTTGTTAAATGTGGGCTATGAACTCACCTTAGTAGGATAGTAGAACAATTGTAATCTCAACGATGCAAGGCAACGGCTTCACACACAAGCTAAAAGATATGGCACGTTTTAGTTCTTAAGTCTCGTTTTATTGCGAACGTTTATTATTAATTATAAAGAATCGATAAAGTGCATATGTGATGTGTTACGTCGTATAAAAATAAATAATGGTTACGTATTGTTTTATTCGTCTAAATTTGTTTATCGTTATATAAGTTTTATTCGTATCATATATATAATAAGTTACGTTTTATTATTTATCATTTTAATATATAATCAAATATATATATATATATATATATATATAATAGATATAGAATTATTATTAAAAGTAAATATTTCAATTCGATCCTTAATGTTTTTCTCAATTTTATACTTTTTACCCTTAACGGAAAATATTTACGCCGTTAGTCCAAAAGTTATATATATTTACATTTTTAGTCCAAATATCAAATATTTACATTTATAATCCTTAAGTTTCAATATTTACAGTTTATACCCCTTAGAAAATAGTTTTTATACTTTTCACTCAAGTTTACCAATTTGGCAATTTTAGTCCTTATCCTTCGTACATTTGCAAAAATAGTCCCAACTTTACCAAATTCAAAACTTAACATTTTTATTATTTCATTAAGCTCAAAACATTTAGAAAGGCTAATTTTCACAGCTTATAAGCTTATTATTTGCTTATTTCGTTTAGTGGGCTTAACGATCCAATATTAAGGCCCGTTAAGGTTTTATGATCCAAAGGGTTTGGGGGAACACTAGGTTAGTCGAAATCCATCATTTTAAGTTATAACACCATTTCAAAACAGCTTATTCTCATAGCTTATCGTAATAAGCTAAAAAGAGCTTTTTGGGCTTTTAAGCCCACGTAAGGTTTTTAATGTTTCTGAAAACTGTTTCAATGTCGCTTTACTTTAGGTCTCGTTAGGTGATCAAACGATGTTGTTAAGTTGTATTAATTATTATTCTCATTTCTATATCACGTCGGTAATCAGATTGTACAAAAATAATAGGTGGTCGTATATTGAAATTAGACATGGCGAGGTCAAAGTACACGGCCAAAACTCAATATGTAAACTTTATAAGGTTTGAAAATAAACTAAGTGTTTTAGTAGAAATCGTATGGGTTCAACCCAACTTAAAAACGTGTGATTTTTAGTGTGTAGACGTTATTATAAGTTCAAATCTTTTATAGGTTCTCATTTGTGACGTAGCCAAATAATAGTATAACACATAAAATGTATACGTTGTTTTTAAGATTTACAATTTATAGGTTCTAAGTGATCGTGTATAAACAAGAAATACGTATATGAAAAATAATGAAAATAATGATTTGGAGTCTCACCTCACCTCAAAAGGTGGAGTAAAACAAGACGTATGGTTCGTGTATATGGTTCAATGTGTTGTGGTTCACTTCACGTTCCTCCAATGGTCCAAGAGGTACTTTGCTTGACGTCCTAGGTTCTCTTGAGTTGTGGTTCACTTGAGTAATTCGTGCGTCCTCCAAACTATTTCCTTCGTTGCCTTTGATGAGTTTTTGGTACGTATATGTGTAGGTATTGTTTTGAGTTTGCATGTGATCGTTATATAGGGTGTTTAAGGTACGTAGAGATACGCAAGATCACATGATCGATTGTGTAGCATGTTGAGCAAATAGTAGTGCCTCTTTCTTTGTCCAATGGCGTGCGTACAAACCAAGTATCCTTGTGATACATTCCTGACACCATTTCTGTTCATTCACTCGATATTGGGGAGGAGGGGAGGCATGGAAGAAAGGTTATGACACGTTTTGTAGTTATCTCCATGGGAGTGTTCATGGTTTTGCTTTGGACGTTTTTGGTGTAGTAAACGAGGGTGAGTAAGAAATGTTTATGTCTCGTGTGGTTCTTGGGTACTAGGTAAATCAAAATGGGTAATAATAGTTATTTGTTATGTGTAAAAATCGTGCAATAATAGGGTGCGTTTGGAGTGTCGTGGCTAGCCGAAAACCAAAACAAAATAAAAATAAGGGTGCGTTTTGGGCTTAAAGCCTGGTGGGCTTGTGGTGGTGTCGGCCCAAGCAAAAGAAAGAAAATAAAAGATAGTACTAGTCCGTTTGGTTTGTGTTGTGTAATCCGTGGCCCAAAGGGTGTTGGGGGCCCACCTGGGGTGTCTCGATTATCGTGTCGAAGTTCAAAAATATTAGTGAGTGTTCTCGGAAAGTTTCGTAGGTTCGGGAAATATATAAATAGTATACGTTATTTAGACGAAACGTATTATTAAATATAAACGCGTTATATAATCATTTATCGTTTGCAATAATCATAGGCAACCTAGGTTGTGTGTAAGCATCGTTCCTGGGTAAACGGTCAATCACAGTTATCATAGTGGTTCAATATCAAGCCATATCATAAAAAAAAAAAAATTTTGTTACCCGTAAAATGGTGTTAATTTAGCGTAATATCGTTTTATTTATTTGTTTGCATTTACTAATCGTATGGGAAATTTACGAGAGGTTACATTACCTACCTCTTACAGGGAATTCCGTCCCGGAATTGTAGTCTAAGATAGTTGTCGAGGGTGTCCTAGGTGAAGAGATGTGGGTACTTGGAGCGAATCTGATCCTCGCGCTCCCAGGTATATTCCGGTCCTCGCTTGGAGTCCCAACGAACTTTGACAATAGGGATACGGTTTTGTTTTAGTTGTTTGACTTCTCTATCCATGATTTCAATAGGTTCCTCAGTAAAGATAAGGTTATCATCTAGTCGAATTTCCTTCAATGGAATCACGAGAGATTCATCGGATAAACACTTCTTAAGGTTTGACACATGAAAGATGTCGTGAATCCGACTAAGTTCTTCGGGTAGTTCTAGTCTATAAGCCACGGGTCCTATCCTTTCCAGGATTTTGAATGGACCGATGTATCTGGGGTTCAACTTTCCATGCTTTCCAAATCGTACCATTCCCTTCCAGGGAGATACTTTCAATAAGACTCTGTCTCCTATTTGAAATTCCATGGGTTTCCTTTTTAGGTCTGCGTAGCTTTTCTGTCGATCTCGGGCTGCTTGTAAGCGTTGCTTAATCTTAATGATTTTCTCGGTTGTTTCCCTAACAAGGTCTGGTCCTATAAGTTGTCTTTCTCCGACTTCTGCCCAACAGACGGGCGATCTGCACTTCCTACCATACAGTGCTTCGAATGGTGCTGCTTTTATACTGGCGTGGTAACTATTGTTGTATGAAAACTCTGCTAATCGTAAGTGCTTATCCCAACCTTTTCCAAAATCGATAACGCATGCTCGGAGCATATCTTCCAAGGTTTGAATAGTTCTTTCACTTTGACCATCAATTTGAGGGTGGTATGCTGTGCTCATATCTAGTTTAGTTCCTAAGGCTTTCTGTAATGATTTCCAAAAGTGTGAGGTGAAACGACTATCTCGATCCGAGATAATCGAAATTGGTACTCCATGTCGAGTGACAATTTCCTTCACATATATCTGAGCTAGTGTATTCATCTCATCGGTTTCTTTGATGGGTATAAAATGAGCGGATTTTGTTAGACGATCCACAATAACCCATATTGTGTCGTGTCCGGATGAGGTTCTTGGGAGTTTGGTGATGAAGTCCATAGTGATTCGTTCCCATTTCCACATAGGAAGTTCTGGTTGTACAAGTAAGCCTGAAGGTTTCTGATGTTCTGCCTTTACCCTTGAACATTTTAAACATTTACTGACATATTCTGCGATGTTAGCCTTCATGTTTGGCCACCAATATAGTCTTTTTAAATCCTGATACATCTTGTCAGAACCTGGATGAATGGAGTATTTTGACTTGTGGGACTCATACATGATGAGCTCACGAATACCTCCGATCATCGGGATCCAACTTCTGTCCTTGAAACATAGTGTTCCATCGGATTTCTTCACGAAACCATTCTTATTCTCGGGCATACCGTAAATCTTTTCTTTGGGTCGGTTTTCTTCTTTAAGTGCTTCGTTCTGCGCGGTAAGGATTTGGGATGGAAGGGGTGAGTGGATAGTCATCCCTAGTGATCTAACTCGAAGGGGTTTCAATCGTTCTTTTCGGCTTAACGCATCTGCTACTACATTAGCCTTTCCTGGGTGGTAACGGATCTCACAATCATAATCGCTGAGCAACTCTAGCCAGCGACGTTGCCTCATATTCAAATCCTTCTGATCCAAAATGTGTTGAAGACTCTTGTGGTCGGTGTATACGGTACATTTGGTGCCATATAAGTAGTGTCTCCACAACTTGAGCGCAAACACTACAGCTCCTAACTCCAAGTCATGAGTCGTGTAGTTTTCCTCATGTTTCTTTAGTTGGCGAGATGCATAAGCTATCACTTTGCTTCTTTGCATCAAGACTGCTCCTAGTCCATGATAAGATGCGTTGCAATATACTATAAAGTCCTCGTTTCCTTCTGGGAGGGCTAATATTGGAGCTTCACAAAGCTTTTGTTTTAACAACTGGAAGGCTGCTTCTTCCTTTTCTTCCCAGATGTACTTCTCATTCTTTTGGGTCAACTTAGTCAACGGTTTTGCAATCTTGGAGAATCCTTCTATAAATCCTCGGTAATAACCTGCGAGACCTAAAAATTGACGAATCTCCGTGGGGTTTGTAGGAGATGACCAACCTTTAACAGCCTCAATCTTTGCAGGGTCTACGTGAATGCCTTGACTATCGATGATGTGTCCTAAAAACTGTACGGTGTGAATCCAAAAGTCGCATTTAGAGAACTTAGCGTACAATTCTTCCTTCTTGAGCAGTTCTAAAATGATTCGTAAATGTCCCGCGTGTTCTTCTTCGTTGTGAGAGTAGATCAAAATATCGTCGATGAATACTATTACAAACTTATCCAAGTAAGGTTTGCATACTCGATTCATTAAATCCATGAAAACTGCTGGTGCATTGGTCAGACCGAACGGCATTACTTGAAATTCGTAGTGACCATAGCGCGTTCTGAATGCAGTTTTCGGAATATCTTCTTCTCGAACTCTTAGCTGATGGTATCCTGATCTTAGATCAATTTTTGAGTACACACTTGATCCTTGCAATTGGTCGAACAGATCATCAATTCGAGGTAATGGGTATCGATTCTTTACCGTAAGTTTATTCAACTCCCGGTAATCGATGCACATTCGAAAGGATCCATCCTTCTTCTTAACGAACAAAATTGTAGCTCCCCAAGGTGATGAGCTTGGTCGAATAAATCCTTTATCCGATAATTCCTTTAGTTGTTCTGACAACTCTTCCATTTCAGATGGCGCTAGCCTATAAGGTGCTTTAGCTACTGGTGCCGCTCCAGGCACTAGTTTAATCTGAAATTCTACTTGACGTACGGGTGGAATACCAGGTAATTCTTCAGGGAATACTTCAGGGAAATCCCTAACGATAGGAACGTCATCAAGCTGCCTTTCGGATGACTTACTTTCCGTAACTTGAGCCATGAATACTTGACATCCTTCTTTCATGTATTTTATTACTCGCATACATGAGATAACTCCATATCGAGGTTTGCTTTTGTCGCCCTGGACAATGAGTGTTTCATCCTTGAGTGGTATATGGACGGCCTTTTCGTCACAGTGAATCCTAGCACGATGGTGGGATAGCCAATCCATGCCGACGATAGCGTCGAAGCTACCAAGTTGAACCGGCATAAGATCAATGGCAAAAGGTTTTTCGGATAAGGTTAGGGTGCAATCTTTCATGATAGTATTGGTGTCTATTAAATTCCCGTCAGCCATTTCGACTTCGTAGGTGGTGTTTAGCTTAGAGGGGGTAACATTAAGTAAAGGGGCAAACGTATTTGATATAAAACTCTTATCGGCGCCCGAATCAAACAATACTCTAGCATTATGATGGTTTAGTAGAAACGTACCGGTGACTACATCGGGCCCGTTTCCATCTCCGAGTAGGTATACTCTAGCTTGGGCGTTGGCTGGTTCGCTTCCTTTTGGGCAGTTTCTCCGGATGTGTCCTACTTCTCCGCATCCGAAACAAGTGGGTGGTATAGCTAATGTGTTGCTTCCCGTAGCAGGAATCTTACAGTTCCTGGTTTGATGCCCGATTTTATGACATTTGTCGCATCGGACGGTACAACGACCCTCATGATGAAGTTTGCATCGCTGGCACAGGGGTTTCTGTCCGTTGTACCCTACACCTTCCGTAGCGGTGTAGACTCGGGGTTTTTCTTGTCTTTGATTCTGTTGCTGAGTGCTTCGATTGTTGTGATATGGTTGGTGGTTCCGATTATTGTTGCGTTGGTTGTTGTTGCGGTGATGACTGTTGTAGTTCTGCTGGTTGTTGTTGTGATGGTGAGTGGTCCTTTTATCGTCCAATTTCCTTTTAAGTTCATTGTATTTCACTTCTCGATCTAGAAGTTTCTGAGCAAGTTCCATTGCTGCTCCCAAGGTTGGCGGATTTGCTGAGGTGACATTTCCTTCAATACTCCTAGGGAGTCCTTCGACATATTTCTCTAATGTCTTCTCATAATCGGGTACCATGGTAGGGCATAGTATCTTAAGTTCTTGGAATCTCCGGTTGTAACTTCTCAAATCAACTCCTTTCACTATTAAGGCATGGAACTCATCTTCGAGTTTTCGCAGTTCGGAACGGGGACAATACTTCTTTAGTATTTTAGCCTTGAACTCAATCCAAGTAAGCTGATGTGCTGCTTCTGCTCCTAGTGTTTGAACGGTAGAGTTCCACCAGGATAGAGCGTCTTGCATTAGCGTTCCCGTTGCAAAGCTCACTTTGTTGTTTTCCGAGCATCCACTTCTTTGGAAAACAGTTTCACTTCTTTCAAACCATTGAGCTAATTCCAACACTCCTTCAATCCCTTTGAAATACGTCGGTTGACATGCTATGAAGTCTTTGTAGGTGCAGTAGCGGGGTACCGGTGCATTTCCGTCTCTATTACGGTTTTGTTCAGCTAAAACGGCATTAACGCCGTCAGCGATTGCTTGCTGGATTGCAGCCGGGGTCATAACTTCGGGGTTTGCTGGTGCGGCGTTCGTGGTTGTTCTCCTAGTTCTAGCCATATTTCTATAAAAGAAGGTATATTATTAGAACATTTACAATAATCTTATCACGTTGAAAATACATATCGAGTAATGAATAGTTAAATATAGGTCGTAGTTACAATGATTCGATCATCGTAAGTTTTCGTATGTTGGGATAACACACATAACGAATAAGTTTGACCTGTATGAACCAATATATTACGATATAATGCAACGTAAATAAAGATAAAATAAACTTCCATAAATCAATGTCACGGTGTTACAACACTTATTTGTACTTGTGCAAATGTTTACAAAACGCGACAAGATATTCTTATTTGTAGGACATTGATTTTTTTTTTTTTTTTTTTTAACAAGGTGGTGGTCTCATGGTTTTCCTAAGGGTTTGTTTAGGCGGTTTTGGAGTTCTTGAATGGCAGTGGACATGGTTTCCATGGTTTGATCTCGAGCTCTTTCCCTTTCTCGAGCTTCTAGCAGGGCTTGCCTAAGGCGTAGGTTTTCAGTGTTGATTCTTTCAATTTCTCGGTCTAAAGTTCCCAATGCTATTTCGGTTGAAGTGTTAGCCCCACAAAGAGCTCCTATGAATTCCATTGATTCCCAAAATAAAGAATCCAGCTTTTCGACCTTATCCTCTACTGCAAGATGACCAATTATGAGACTGTTCATGTCATCTTCAAAGGTTTCTAGAAGTTCCTGCGGAATCTTGTTGAGTATACTAGCTATGGAATCAAGTCGGTCTTCGTGGCGAACCATTCTTGCAGCTAGCAATGGTATGGTATGGTGTATAGGTTCCCCAGTGACTGGCAGTATTCGGGAGGTAGAGTAAGAACTTTCCCCAAGTTCCCATGTTGTTGGTGTTCCTTCTTGAGATCTCCAATATCGCATAATGGGCAATAAGAAAGACCATTTACGAGCATCTGCCCGTTTGTGGGTCCTTCGGCGACTACGGTGAATACTAGATTCTAAGGCGGTTGGGCGGATTGGGTAAATCTTTCGGTGAGGTGTTAGAGGGACACTTCGGTAAGGTGCTGGTGATGATGCTAGTGGAGGTGATACTATAGGTGATGGTGTTAGTGGTACAGTAGTAGTTTGGCTGTAGAAGATAGTTGGTACTGGTGGTATTACTGGTGGTGCGGGTGGTGATGGCACAACTGATTCAGGTGGTATGACAAGAGCTGGTGCTGGTACAGCAGTACTTGCTTCATACGGCTGAAGTTGTCTAATTTGCCTAGATCGGTGAATCGGACCAGATGTTGCCAGAGGAGAAGCCTCTGTGTCAGATGCTGGCAGAAATTGCTGGCTTTGCATGTATCTGTCGGTAGCAGGAGACATAGGCATAGGTGAGGTAGCATAGGCTGAAGTAACATCTTCAGTTCCTGAGTTTGAGGACAAGCTGATAGGGTGGGTGTTCGAAGACATGATACTGTAATAAATTTCCCGATTAGTAAATGTAAGCATAATTATAACCAATTTAAAAATGCTATAAAGGTAAATAATACTTTTTACCAATTACTGGGATGCGTAGGCACGAAGGGCGTAGGATGGTACTTTTTGAAAATTTTTTCCCGTTTAAAGTGTAGTTATAGTCCAATGTTCCAAAAACACTTGGTTCACTATAACCGTAGCTCTGATGCCAATCTATAACACCCCCAAAATCGATCAATACAGCGGAAGACTTAAAATGTCAGCGGAAGACTTTTGGGGTATTATATTGTGGATCTTTCGTCACAATTATAGGAAACGATTCAAGTGATCGTTTTAAGTTTTATTTAAAATACCAAATATTCATAATTCCAAGAGAATTCGTTATTCAAAAACAAGTTTTATTTAAAGAGAAATAAACGTTTCTTTATTTGCCCACTTCGTGCCGTTGCCATCCATCCCATCTAGTTACCTGAGATAAACATGCTAAAAGTCAACAAAAGTTGAGTGAAATTCATAGGTTTATATTTAAGAGTTTGAACACAAGAGATAGATGTTTATTGTAATATCGGTACAAATAAACAAGTTAGAAAATCACATTCATTATTGCATTAAGCTCATGACACTCAACGATTCAACAGACATCAATATTTTCATAATAATGATGTGAAATATATAGCCCCCAAGATAGGTATTTGCCAGTAACCTATTATATTCAAATAACGTGCATTTGGTGACTTTCCTCTAGCAACCAAATGGGGATTGTCAATCCCTAATAGATCTATTCACAATTATTTACGTTCACTTTTCAAGTGATTAAGGTTCATGATCGAGGGACTTTTGGCAATAGCTACTTAAGCAATAATAAGATCAGGAAAAGACTTGTGTTCGGTTTTTAAGCATGTATCCCCCCCACAGAAATTTGTTAAATGTGGGCTACGAACTCACCTTAGTAGGATAGTAGAACAATTGTAATCTCAACGATGCAAGGCAACGGCTTCACACACAACCTAAAAGATATGGCACGTTTTAGTTCTTAAGTCTCGTTTTATTGCGAACGTTTATTATTAATTATAAAGAATCGATAAAGTGCATATGTGATGTGTTACGTCGTATAAAAATAAATAATGGTTACGTATTGTTTTATTCGTCTAAATTTGTTTATCGTTATATAAGTTTTATTCGTATCATATATATAATAAGTTACGTTTTATTATTTATCATTTTAATATATAATCAAATATATATATATATATATAATAGATATAGAATTATTATTAAAAGTAAATATTTCAATTCGATCCTTAATGTTTTTCTCAATTTTATACTTTTTACCCTTAACGGAAAATATTTACGCCGTTAGTCCAAAAGTTATATATATTTACATTTTTAGTCCAAATATCAAATATTTACATTTATAATCCTTAAGTTTCAATATTTACAGTTTATACCCCTTAGAAAATAGTTTTTATACTTTTCAATCAAGTTTACCAATTTGGCAATTTTAGTCCTTATCCTTCGTACATTTGCAAAAATAGTCCCAACTTTATCAAATTCAAAACTTAAAATTTTTATTATTTCATTAAGCTCAAAACATTTAGAAAAGCTTATTTTCACAGCTTATAAGCTTATTATTTGCTTATTTCGTTTAGTGGGCTTAACGATCCAATATTAAGGCCCGTTAAGGTTTTATGATCCAAAGGGTTTGGGGGAACACTAGGTTAGTCGAAATCCATCATTTTAAGTTATAACACCATTTCAAAACAGCTTATTCTCATAGCTTATCGTAATAAGCTAAAAAGAGCTTTTTGGGCTTTTAAGCCCACGTAAGGTTTTTAATGTTTCTGAAAACTGTTTCAATGTCGCTTTACTTTAGGTCTCGTTAGGTGATCAAACGATGTTGTTAAGTTGTATTAATTATTATTCTCGTTTCTATATCACGTCGGTAATCAGATTGTACAAAAATAATAGGTGGTCGTATATTGAAATTAGACATGGCGAGGTCAAAGTACACGGCCAAAACTCAATATGTAAACTTTATAAGGTTTGAAAATAAACTAAGTGTTTTAGTAGAAATCGTATGGGTTCAACCCAACTTAAAAACGTGTGATTTTTAGTGTGTAGACGTTATTATAAGTTCAAATCTTTTATAGGTTCTCATTTGTGACGTAGCCAAATAATAGTATAACACATAAAATGTATACGTTGTTTTTAAGATTTACGATTTATAGGTTCTAAGTGATCGTGTATAAACAAGAAATACGTATATGAAAAATAATGAAAATAATGATTTGGAGTCTCACCTCACCTCAAAAGGTGGAGTAAAATAAGACGTATAGTTCGTGTATATGGCTCAATGTGTTGTGGTTCACTTCACGTTCCTCCAATGGTCCAAGAGGTACTTTGCTTGACGTCCTAGGTTCTCTTGAGTTGTGGTTCACTTGAGTAATTCGTGCGTCCTCCAAACTATTTCCTTCGTTGCCTTTGATGAGTTCTTGGTACGTATATGTGTAGGTATTGTTTTGAGTTTGCATGTGATCGTTATATAGGGTGTTTAAGGTACGTAGAGATACGCAAGATCACATGATCGATTGTGTAGCATGTTGAGCAAATAGTAGTGCCTCTTTCTTTGTCCAATGGCGTGCGTACAAACCAAGTATCCTTGTGATACATTCCTGACACCATTTCTGTTCATTCACTCGATATTGGGGAGGAGGGGAGGCATGGAAGAAAGGTTATGACACGTTTTGTAGTTATCTCCATGGGAGTGTTCATGGTTTTGCTTTGGACGTTTTTGGTGTAGTAAACGAGGGTGAGTAAGAAATGTTTATGTCTCGTGTGGTTCTTGGGTACTAGGTAAATCAAAATGGGTAATAATAGTTATTTGTTATGTGTAAAAATCGTGCAATAATAGGGTGCGTTTGGAGTGTCGTGGCTAGCCGAAAACCAAAACAAAATAAAAATAAGGGTGCGTTTTGGGCTTAAAGCCTGGTGGGCTTGTGGTGGTGTCGGCCCAAGCAAAAGAAAGAAAATAAAAGATAGTACTAGTCCGTTTGGTTTGTGTTGTGTAATCCGTGGCCCAAAGGGTGTTGGGGGCCCACCTGGGAATTCTCGATTATCGTGTCGAAGTTCAAAAATATTAGTGAGTGTTCTCGGAAAGTTTCGTAGGTTCGGGAAATATATAAATAGTATACGTTATTTAGACGAAACGTATTATTAAATATAAACGCGTTATATAATCATTTATCGTTCGCAATAATCATAGGCAACCTAGGTTGTGTGTAAGCATCGTTCCTGGGTAAACGGTCAATCACAGTTATCATAGTGGTTCAATATCAAGCCATATCATAAAAAAAAAAAATTTTTTGTTACCCGTAAAATGGTGTTAATTTAGCGTAACATCGTTTTATTTATTTGTTTGCATTTACTAATCGTATGGGAAATTTACGAGAGGTTACATACATAGCCAAAGAGTCATGCAAAGATGCAGCTGGAACCCTGAAAAGGTCAAGAAAAGATGACGACCCTGAACCAAACTCAAAAGGCAAGAAACCTAAGTCTGGAACCGGTCCCTCATCCTCTCTACAACCACAAAAGGACTCCACTCCTCCTGGAAATCAACAACACCCCTCAGCTACCGATAAAGGTCCAACTGAAGAGGAAGATACTTTCATGAAACCTACTGATAACTACCAGGGTCAACCTGACACCGATTACCGTGCTTCACCTATTCCTGATTCTCATGCTGGACCATCGTCACCATCCAAGACTAAAGAAAAAGATGCTACATCTAAGTCTAAGAAATCAAAGAAGAAAAGACGTCATTCATGGCTCGACAATGATGACACTCCTCAAAATGATTGGTTGACAGAAATGGTTCAAGCTCCTCTCGAAGAAGAAGAACCCTTTCCTGGTAACACTCTACAGTTCACCCAAGTCATAATGAAGGATCTTCAGATCAACAAACTCACTAAGACGGAGCTTAGAAGAATCAATAGGGATGCACAAGAATTCCTTAAGTCCAGATCCGGAAACAAAGTGGAATACGGATATCATATGCAGAATATAGCCAGTGCAATGTCTGCCGAGTTTGACTGGCTAAATCCTGAAATGAATATCGACCTCAGTTCCAAAAACCATGAAAAGCCTTACTTCACTGACTGGACAAAACCATTACCGTTGACAGGATTTCCAGATAAACCCAAGTTACCCTACAGCTACTTCTTCAACAAAGATCTTAGTAACATCCAACTCACCCAAGAGAAACCCAAGAAGAAATATGCTTCCTCACTCACAATCTCAGTACCTGCCGCAAGATACGAAATTCCTGCTATTGAAGAAACTACTCGTGTTTTCAGCAACTCCATCGTTGCTTATGACAGAGATGCTCTACACGGGATTCAACAGTGGCCAGAACGTCGTCGTCTCGGTTATACCAGCAGATTAGAAGAAAAATCATTGGAAAATGTGAAGCATAAATCTAAGATCATCGCTATCTTGGAGATTCAAGAGTCACAACGGTTCAACTACATATTCATGCGTGAGATTGTGGTTAAACGACAAGATGAAAAGAAGTACAAGTTCTCCGAAGCAGATTTTCCAGACCTTAATCTTAATGACATCGAAGACATGTATCTCGAAAAGGTTCAAGGAAAAATGCGTGGATTCGACAGAGAAGTTCAGTACAACTTCATGGCGTCGCTACTTCTATTCATTCGACGATTGATAGTTCAAGAAAGAGTGGAAGATCTTCAGCTTGGAGTGGAAAGTTACCAACAAAAGATCAATTTGACAAAGCCGCAATTCAAATTTGATGGAATCTATCAAATGTCACAATTTACTCTCATCCAAGACCCTGCATTTGGTTTCACCTACATCAACAGCAAAAAGCTACAAAGCTTCATGAGGTTCGATGAGATACACAAATTCTGTGACGTTACACTCAAATCCGTTCGTGATGGGCTGGTCAAAAGGTTGAATGATGATCGCCGAAAGATAGCAAAGGGGGAACAACCTAGATGGAAATCCAGCTCAAGAAGACAAGTTCGTAACTTTGTCTTGAAGATTGAAGAAAGGTTATTTCGACGGGAACAGATCAGACGACTGGAAAGTTATATCGGTGTCAGACCATCATTTCCTATCAGAAACTTCGAAAGACCAGAACCTAAGTTCACTGACTTTGATGCTCCACTTCCTGACGAAGATTAACTTGGTACATTTGATCATTCATTTTTTAATATCAATTGTTTCATTTGATTAAATTTCATAATGGCTTGTGCACACATATCAGTGTACAACCCGCACTTGTTATGAAAGGACCCGAAGGTACGCATCAGTGCCTCAATCCTTATAAAAGGAGCGAAGGCTTCTTACTTTTGAGTAGAATTAATCAAATGTTTCTGAATTTTTCATAATTCTGCTCAAAAGGACAAGTATTTCACCTCAATAAGACCTAATCACTTGTTGAGGGGGAGCACTTGTCAAAACAAAAATACTTTGCTCTAAATCAAAAGTTCTTGGTGAATCTCCCCGTAAGACTCAAAAGGCATATTTTAATCTAAAAGATTGTCAAAAACATCATTTTATATGCTATTTTTGAGGGGGAGAAAATGAAAAAGTGATTAAAATATACGAAGTCAAAGCTTAAAAGTTGTATCATGTGCGAGCTAGACTCAGTATTGACCCAGGAATTGACGAGACAATAAAAGTTAGTAATATCGAAAAGACTTATCCTCGACGGGTAATAACATCAAGTTAGTTACTAGGGCTAGTTGTCACCTAAAAAATGACAATGTATCTCTTTAACTAACCACGTAAGTGTGTCTCGAAAAGGATTTGTCTTAGTAGAAATGTACCATCTCGAGAAACTTTCTGTGGACTTGATCAGGCCGGGTAATAACTTCAAGCTAGTTTAACTAGTGATGCAAGCGTGTCTCGAATCGGTCTTGTTCACGGAAAGTGGATCAATTCAAAATGATTGCTCCTCCCGCATGTGCAAATTTATTAAACACTTATGAGCACATATGCAGGGGGAGCCCCTCAAAAGTGTGCACAAAACTCTCAAAGTGTTAAACAAAATATTTGATTATCACAAACACTTTGAGAGATTTTCAATCAAAGGTTTCTTGGCTACTGTCGGAGTTATAAGGTGATTAAGATAGGAATAACCGTCCTATGATCCGCCAGAGCCGGAGGGATCTACCCAAGGACATCTCCCATAGTTAGAATTAGAAGTCCTTAGGTATGATACGAAAAAAGGAGAAAAAGAATGAAAGGGAAAGAAGGAGTTGAAGAATTAAAAAGAAAAGTAAAGAAAAGGGTGAAAAGAAATAGCCCTCCATATGTTCAACCTTAGGGCAGACACCGGGTTCAATACGTATGCTACTGGTTGTTGCAAAAGACAACACCGGTATTGAAGATTAAGTCGTCATGGACCCAGTGACGCAATGCACTAAACCTTCTTAACCACTCAAGTTCTCTTAAAAGAACTTGTTTCATTCTCACGGGGAACCAGTGTAATCTATCGACCTATCTCTTAGAGACGGTTGATATTGAAGCAGGAGACCCTTCCCTAGTCTCCTCATAGGAAACCTAGGTGTGCACTTATAGAGTCTAGAGCCTTGAGATACATCAAAGATCTCTTAGGAACACTTAGTATTTCTACAACTGGTGTTCTACATCAATGGACACCAACTGTAAATTATCGAGTCCTTCGCAGATCTTAGCAATCTGCCGAGAACGTTTATGAGAGAATTACAAAAGTATTTCTCAGTGATTGAATGGAAATCCTGCCAGGGTCAACATCAAGCAGCCCTGATAGCAGGTCACTTCGGTAACCCCACAAGGATGACGCTTAGTGTTTTCAGTGGTTCCATAGCGGTCTACAGTCGTGGAGTGATCCCCAGCGACTCACCCAGTCATTGAGCTACTTAGTAGGTCTCGTAAGCTCCTTCGGGAGTATCTGATATGGGAATGGCCTGGATGAGGATTAGAGGGAGTCTTCACAATATGCTGTTGATGAACTCTATATCCTTATCTGTAAGTACCGGATATTTATTGCTAACTGTTTACTTGCAGGTACCTCACTTCCATGATGGTAGATTCCAACATGCTCATACATACATCTTGAAGCATAACAAAGCTCCCCCAAAGATCTTAGCACCACAAAGTTCAAAGAAAGATTCTACGTCAATAAAGAAGAATCTACAAAGTATAAAGACTTAAAGATCTCAGAATATGAAAAGGAACTTCGTGCACGTGAAAGTATAAGTCCGAAGATGTATGAGTATGTTGGAATGACGGACAACCACCACAGACGCAGGAGTGACGAATGGCAGACTACTTCATGACACAATCACTACATCATCACCAAAGAACAAAGACATAGAGCAAAGTACATCCATTATCATTCAATCATTTTTTGAAGACGTCTAAAGCTATGAAAGTCAAAGATTAAGACAAAGACGTCAAGCAACCATGATGACCGACCCTTAGGGGGAGATTGTTGGAACCAAAGTTTTACTATTTTATCAAGTCTTGGTCATTTGTAATAATAGGTTGCTTAAGTTACATTTATGTTATTGTTTCAAGTTTACTAGGCTTAAGTCATATGGTCCATGGGCTATAAAAGCCCACACGTTTGTAAGAAGGGGAAGGAGTAGGATGTTGCCCTAGCTCCTTACCTATATATATACATATATATATATATATATATATATATATATATATATATATATATATATATATATATATATATCATGCTTAGGTCTATGTAATACTTGGTTGGTTATTTTGAATATCTTGGTGGAACTCTTGCACTTATATTTCTCTAATTCTTATAATCACCCAATCTCTTTTCTCATCTCATTTCTATCATTATTATGCTTGTGTTTACAAAATGGTGACCTAACATGGTCTTTGCATAGATTGTCCTTCTAAATATTTTTCAGATTCCATAGATCGTTACAAGTTTTAAAATACAATATATTTTAAAAATCTTGCTAGACGTGGCTCTTGATACCAATTGTGGAAAACTAGAAGGGGGGTTGAATAGTTTTACGTCTTTTTAATTTGTTATAAAAGATAGTTTTAGTGTTTTCTTAGCTTTTAAAAACTTAGATTCGATAATATGTGATCTCAAGTCTTGTACAATATAAACAATTAACAATACACAATATATAACAATGATAAGTAATGAAATAAGTAAGAGATGGAAAGATCGAACCGCGAGACAAGAGATTTATAGTGGTTCGGCTACAAGGACACCTTCCTTGCCCTACTCCACTCCCCGAGCACCTAACTCGAGAGTTTTCTTCACTATATCAACAAGCTCCCTTATGGCGGAGAAAACCGTACACACCAATTTACACACCAATTTTCACACCACAACTTCGTCACACCTAAGTCACAACTTCTACACAACTTCTTCAAATCAATCTACTTCACAACTAACTACTCCACACCTATCTTCTTCACACCAATCTAGTTCCTAACTTTTCTTCTTCACACCAAGCTACTAACTAATCACACAATCTATATCTAGCACAACTATCTACAATCAAATATTCACAACAATCTTCACAAAGAATAATGTAAATGATCTTTGATGATGCACCAACAACTTGGATGTGGAGATCACAACAAGTTGTAATACTTCTTGTCTTGAGGGATAGAAGTATTCTTCTCTTGCACTTGAGAGGATGAAGTTTGGATCACTTTGAAACAAAGAATTATACACTTATGATCAAAGGATAAGAGAATAGAGATATGGATCTAGATCAGAAAGTTTAGAAGTACAAAAGGTGAGAAAATTCTGAGGGATGAACCAGTATTTATAGGGGGGAAATACTGTTCTGGAGCGTGGCCGGTCCCCTTAATTAGTGGCCGGTCCCCTTAATGATTAAGGGGACCGCCTAAGGAATTAAGGGGGCCGCCCCTTCAGAACGTTGGTTTTTCTTGTCTTTTAGTGGGGAATATTTTTCTGGATAGAATTTGCCATTTTTGGTTAGAAATTTGAAATCAAATATTTATAATGAATTAAACATATTCTTTTAATTCCAAAAATAATTTTGAAAAAGATATAATATGTTTAATGCATTTTATAAAAAATCTAGTGATTAGAGAAATTTCCTTTGATCATGAAATGTAATAAACCCTTTGTTTATTCATACCTTAAGTGATATGGAATCAAAGACAAGTATTAAGCACTAAAAACTTGGTTACGTCATAAGTTTTAGATTAATGACTTTATGCTTTGTAATTATCAAAACACAGAGACATTGTTAATTATGCTAACAATGTTTTAAGACATTATTTATGTCAACAATCTCCCCCTTTTTGATGATTACAAAACCTTAAACTCATTAGGCCTAAAAAATAATTTTTAGACAAGAATTTAGAGTTTAACATTCTCTTCTCCCCCTTTTTGTAAAATCAAAAAGGTTAAAGCTCCCTCTTGATGTGTACTCCCGCTCATTTGAGAGCACCAAGGGAATGAGTTATCGAAATCTTGGCTACACAAAATATTAGAAGAGAACAAGGCACATATACATGCAAAGCAAAAAAAGATAGATTCATTCAAGAATCATAGAAAGCATTACAACATTTAATATGCTTAAGGCATATTAATCATAATAAAACAAAAGAAAAGACATAGTCCTATATTGCCTAGAAGGAACACTTGGACTTGCTTGCAACTCATGGTTGATAGATTTATTTGCTTGAAGGATAACATAAGCATAAAGCTTAGTTGTTAGATGGAGAAGGATATGGAGTGGGGTATGGAGCGAAAGAGGTGGCCCTTACGATATTGTATCGTGTTAAGGGTGGAATGGGATGAGATCGCGTGAGTAGATATTCAATCCAAGAAATATCTTCACTCAAGTAAAGGATTTGTTTTTGGAGAAAGATGCAACAAGGGCAATAGTGAGTGTGGTTTGTAACTTGATCCAAGTTGAGAGAGTGCGGAAGGCAATTGTTGTAGGGTGATGATGGAGGTTGCCCTTTGTTGCGTTGTGCAAGATGCATGGCATTGAGATCACGAAGATCATGGATTTGTGATATTTCATCACGGAACTTTTGCTTTCCCGTGGTAATGTGGAGAAAGTCATTGTGTTGATATGGATGAATTGGGTTTGTGTAGTTGGAGTTGTAGTGGGACGGTTGATCAAACTTGTATGGATCATTACAAGTGATTGGAAGATGAGGTGAGTGATTTGGCATGAAGGAAGATGTTTGGCTAATGTTGTATGATTTGTAAGTAGGATCAAATGAATGTCCTTGTGGATTTGGTGGAAAGTTTGGGAAGTAAGTGGTTGGTGGTGTTGAATGACTTCCAACTTCATGTGTTATGATGGATTTGTTTCGAGGGCTTTTTCTTCTCCAAACGGGTTTTTCCGTCATTTTTGCAAGCCTTGAGGCTTTTGGTTTGGGTTTGTTTGGAGAAGCCACGAAGGGATGAGTGAAGAGTTTTGAGGATTGGGGGTATTTATAGTGTAAGATTTGTGTGTTATGGATGGATAAAGTTGGTTTGGGAGATTAGGACAAAATGTGTTGGTGAAAATTTGGAAATGTAGGTTGAAATGGGCTAAAAAGCAGAAAAGATTCTGTAAACCCGACCATCAGACCCCGGTCCCCTTAATTAGGGGGAGGTCCCCTTAATGATTAAGGGGGCTGCCTTACAAAATTAAGGGGGCCGCCCATCTGGTGATTTCCAGGTTGCCAGAATTGGGTTTTTGGCAGAAAATTTGTAGAAAGGTTGTGTGTTTGGATTAGAGTTCAAGCAAGTTCAATTCCCTTAGGCAATATAGAATCTAATCTAATTAAGATATACCATGCATGCAATAACACATAGGCAAAAGAGCATTAATCAACACATAATAAGCAAGGGAAGGTAAGTAAGGCCAAGATCACTTAAACTTCCTAAGGCACCTATCTTAGATTAAAGGCAAAGGCAATTAGTGAGTGAAAAGCTAGTGATGGATTAAGATGACACCATTATTAGTGAATTTGTCCTAGTGAGTGTCTATATGCAACAAATGTGGAGTTGTGATTGTTTCGACTCCTAGATGCAAAAAGAAATAATCGATCCTAAGAAACAATCCAAACAATCCAAATTTTTTTAGAATTTTTTTTGGATTTTTTATGAAAATTTTTGTTCTTAAAAAAAAGTTTTTGAATAATTTTTTGGATTTTTTTTTTGGAAAAAAAATGGACCATTTATATTAGAAAACTGAAAAGAAAATAGAAAAAGAAAATGACGAGGGTAATTTGGTCATTTGATGTTGATCAGGGACCAAACATGCAGCAAAAACTTCAAAATGAGGACCGCCGTTGCACTTTCGAAACCTTAGGGACCAAACCTGCAATTTGGCCAATCCTTAGGGACCAAAAATGTAATTTACTCTTGTTTATAAGGATATATACTGTTGATATAAATAATGTCTAATAACATTGTGGAAAACTAGAAGGGGGGTTGAATAGTTTTACGTTTTTTTAATTTGTTATAAAAGATAGTTTTAGTGTTTTCTTAGCTTTTAAAAACTTAGATTCGATAATATGTGATCTCAAGTCTTGTACAATATAAACAATTAACAATACACAACATATAACAATGATAAGTAATGAAATAAGTAAGAGATGGAAAGATCGAACCGCGAGACAAGAGATTTATAGTGGTTCGGCTACAAGGACACCTTCCTTGCCCTACTCCACTCCCCGAGCACCTAACTCGAGAGTTTTCTTCACTATATCAACAAGCTCCCTTAGGGCGGAGAAAACCGTACACACCAATTTACACACCAATTTTCACACTACAACTTCGTCACACCTAAGTCACAACTTCTACACAACTTCTTCAAATCAATCTACTTCACAACTAACTACTCCACACCTATCTTCTTCACACAAATCTAGTTCCTAACTTTTCTTCTTCACACCAAGCTACTAACTAATCACACAATCTATATCTAGCACAACTATCTACAATCAAATATTCACAACAATCTTCACAAAGAATATTGTAAATGATCTTTGATGATGCACCAACAACTTGGATGTGGAGATCACAACAAGTTGTAATACTTCTTGTCTTGAGGGATAGAAGTATTCTTCTCTTGCACTTGAGAGGATGAAGTTTGGATCACTTTGAAACAAAGAATTATACACTTATGATCAAAGGATAAGAGAATAGATATATGGATCTAGATCAGAAAGTTTAGAAGTGCAAAAGGTGAGAAAATTCTGAGGGATGAACCAGTATTTATAGGGGGAAAATACTGTTCTGGAGCGTGGCCGGTCCCCTTAATTAGTGGCCGGTCCCCTTAATGATTAAGGGGACCGCCTAAGGAATTAAGGGGGCCGCCCCTTCAGAACGTTGGTTTTTCTTGTCTTTTAGTGGGGAATATTTTTCAGCATAGAATTTGCCATTTTTGGTTGGAAATTTGAAATCAAATATTTGTAATGAATTAAACAAATTCTTTTAATTCCAAAAATAATTTTGTAAAAGATATAAGATGTTTTATGCATTTTATAAAAAATCTAGTGATTAGAGAAATTTCCTTTGATCATGAAATGTAATAAACCATTTATTTATTCATACCTTAAGTGATATGGAATCAAAGACAAGTATTAAGCACTAAAAACTTGTTTACGTCATAAGTTTTAGATTAATGAGTTTATGCTTTGTAATTATCAAAACATAGAGACATTGTTAATTATGCTAACAATGTTTTAAGACATTATTTATGTCAACAAACATTATTAACATTTATCGATAACTCTATGTTTTGATAATCACAAAACGTAAACCCATTGAGCTAAAAATTATGACGTAAACAAGTATTTAGTGATAAATATTCACTTTACATCCAAATCACTTAACGTATGAATAAACAAAGTGTTTAATGCATTTTATGATCAAAGGAATTTTTATATTTACAAACCTTACATTTTTTATAAAGTGGGACAAACATTTTTAAACTTATACAAAATGTTTTTGTATTTATAAAGAAATGTTTTATTCAAAATAAATATCTTGAATTCAAATTTCTACCCAAAAAACGACTATACTCTTCAGGAAAAACCTTCCCCACAAAAAGACAAAAATTCTGAAGAAAATATTTTTTTTTGTTAGGCGGCCCCCTTAATTATTAAGGGGACCGGCCAGACAATTAAGGGGACCGGCCACGCTCCCAAACAGTATTTTCTCCCCTATAAATACTTGTTCATTCCACAGATTTTTCTCACCTTTTGCACCTCAAAACTTTCTGTTCTAGATCTCATTTCTATTCTCTAAAATCCTTTGATCATACATACATAAATCTTTGTTTCAAAGTGATTCAAACTTCATCCTCTCAAGTGCAAGAGAAGAATACTTATATCCCCTAAGACAAGAAGTATTACAACTTGTTGTGATTTCCACATCCAAGTTGTTGGTACATCATCAAGATTATTTATATTATTCTTTGTGAAGATTATTGTGAATATTTGATTGTAGATAGTTGTGCTAGATATATAGATTGTGTGATTAGTTAGTAGCTTGGTGTGAAGAAGAAAAGTTAGGAATTATATTGGTGTGAAGAAGATAGGTGTGGAGTAGTTAGTTGTGAAGTAGATTGATTTGAAGAAGTTGTGTAGAAATTGTGACTTAGGTGTGAAGAAGTTGTGTGAAAATTGGTGTGTAAATTGGTGTGTAAGGTTTTCCCGCCATAAGGGAGCTTGTTGATATAGTGAAGAAAACTCTCGAGTAGGTGACTCGAGGAGTGGATTAGGGCAATGAAGGTGTCCTTGTAGCCGAACCACTATAAACCCTTTGTCTCGCGGTTAGATCTTTCCATATCTTACTTATTATCTTACTTATATCGTTATTACTTTTGTAGACGTAGACGTATGTATATAGTTGCTCATATAGTGCTAGTATTGATTTTACTTAAAGATCAAACGAAAGTTTCATTCACAAAACAAAGTTTTACAATCAAACTAAAAAGGTTACATACATATAATTGATAATTTTGATCAAGTATAGTTTTCATACAAGATATAACTAAGGATTATAAAAATAAACGATTACGTACTTATCTCTCGTATATAGTTATAATTGTTTATATTATGCATGTGTTGATTTCACATACTTAGCTTACATTATTATTATTGGTCATACTTAGATATACTTATTCATATTGTTCAAGAATTGAGTTCACATAAGATTGAATCAAAGTTTTAAAGGTAAACAAGGTTTTAAAACTAAACTAAGTTTTCATAATAAAATTAAAAAGACGTAAAACTATTCAACCTCCCCTTCTAGTTTTCCACAATTGGTATCAGAACCACGTCTAGCAAGATCTTTAAAATATACTGTATTTTAAAACTTGTAACGATCTATGGAATCTGAAAAATATTTAGAAGGGCAATCTATGCAAAGACCACCACTATTTAAAAGTGATGGATTTTTATATTGGAAAAATCGATTCGAAACTTATGTGAAGTCAAAAGATCTAGATCTTTGGCATGTTATTACTAATGGAGATTTTTTACCTACTAAAAATAATCCCGAAACAAATAAAAATGAAATAGTACCTTTTGAAAAACAAAATGATGATTTAAAACGAAGACTTTCTAAAAACAATGAAGCAAAATGGTTATTTACAATGCGTTACCACGTAAAGAATACGAGAGAATTTTTATGTGTAAAACCGCAAAAGAAATTTGGGATTCTTTACTAATCACTCACCAAGGTAATAGTCAAGTTAAAGATAACAAAATAGATCTTCTTGTTCAACAATATGAACAATTTACGATTCCGGAGGAGGAATCAATAGATAATGCTTTTGCTAGATTTAACACTATTATCACAAGTTTAAACGCACTTGATGAGAATTCTTCTTGTAAGAATTTTGTTAGGAAATTTCTTAGGGCTCTTCATCCAAAATGGCGAGCTAAAGTCACGGCTATTGAAGAATCAAGGAATCTGTCAACTCTACAACTTGATGATTGATCGGCAACTTAAAGGTCTACGAAGAAATAATAAAGAAAGACTCCGAGATGGTCAAAGGAAAAAGGGAGCAAAGCAAATCAATTGCGTTGAGAGCTAAAAAGGACTCTAGTGACGAAGAATGCTCAACCTCCAAAAGTGACGATGAAGAGTATGCTATGGCCATACGAGACTTCAAGAAATACTTCAAAAGACGAGGAAGATATGTTAGACAACCATATAATGAAAGGAAGTGTTTTAAATGTGGCAATCCAAATCATCTCATCGGAAAGTGTCCAATGATGTTAAGAGATCAAAATCAAAAGGCGTTTATCTGAGGTGCTTGGAGTGATAGCGATGAGGACAAGAAAGAAACCACAAATGAAGAAAAGTGTCTTATGGCTAAGACATCAAGCGAGGTACGTTCCGAAACCGAATACTTTAGTGACAAAAATTTATCATTAGACGAAAAAGACCTAGATAGTGAATATAATAAGTTATGCAAATTAGGTCAAAAGGTTATAGCTAAAAATAAGTCACTAAAACATATTAATAATCTATTAGAAAATGAAGTACTCGAATTAAAAATTAAACTACAACATTTGGAAAAAGGAAAATAAGTTTTTATAAAATGTAAAACATGCTTAGAGGTTAAAAATGAAAACGAAAAACTTAAAAATGAAATTTTCAAACTTGACAAGTTTAAAAATTGTAGTAACCCACTTAAGAAAATAATAAGTGTTCAAGAAACTTCGGGAGATAAAACCGGTCTAGGATTAACTTCAACTAATGTTTCAACTAGTGAAAATAAAAGTATAAAGTTTGAATGTGTGATGAGTATGTAAATACTCATCATTTTTAGTCAATTCTGAGCTGCAAAAAGATCAAAAATACTCAAAAATGCACCAAAATGCGAAGAAAATCCCAAAGATCGTATTTTATATGTTTCTGACGCAAAACGAGTAAAAACAAATGAAAAATGAACAAAAGTTACATAATTGGCAGTTTCAGTCCCTCGACTTTCAAAATTTTACAAATCTAGTCCCTGGTCAATCATTTTCAAAGAAAAATCAACCCTAGCTCTTTAAAAGTCAAAACGAATCACAAATGATCTTTGGGTAAAATGATTTGGAAAATTACACAATTGGTCCTTATACTTTGGCCAATTGACAGTTTTAGTCCCCGGTGTTTCAAATGTGAAAAAAATTGTATTCTTGGTCCCTTGGTTTCTCTAACATGACAGGATTGGTCCTTTGTTGAGGTTTGAAATGATGGCAGAAGAGGTCCCTCAAAAATTCAGAAAGTACACTTTTGGTCCTTGTGATAAAACCATTACAACCAAAACGGACCCAAAAGTATTACTAATCCAAAAGAGAGTTATCAGCGCATGTATTTTATCCAAATCCCCACTTTGGCCCAAGTTCCCTCCCAAGGCCCAAAATGAAACCCTAATACGTTTTTAATGAAACGTATACCACTCTCCCCCACTCATCTTGGTCAAACGCTGAATAAACAAAACAATATCCATCTCTTTCACCTCCAACCTCAACCCGTGAACACATGCATCCTCCCATCACTCGCAAACCCCAACCCCCAATCCCACTATTGCTCCATCTCACTCACATCCCCTACCTAACATCTCCATGTCATCAATCCACAACTGATTTGGGCGGCAAAACGGGGTTAAAGGGCTAAGATATGTTCAAGATTAAATAAAAGGCTGGGATTCAACCTAAAGAAACACAAGAAGACAACACAAAGAGAAGGAATGAAGACAAAACCCTAGATTGAGTGGAATATAAATTGATGATGTTGTAGCCCATGAAGAGGCAGTCTCATATTTAGTTTTTTAATAATCTTGTATTAGTTTTCTGAGTCTAGTTTTTAGTTTATTTTTAGTAGTCAGTTATTAAGTAATCTTCATTTTTAAGCTGTAGTCTCTTAAATAGAAAAGGCTTTCAAGCTCTCTGTATCTTTTACTTTTAAAAAATCAATGCAAGTTTAATTTTGAGTTTGTCTAATTTTCTTGTCGATTAAATTTTTAACATTGCACATCTGCTTGTGATGGGTTAGTTTAAGTTTCCTTTAGATACTAGTGATTTAGTTTCAATCAGTTAAGTTGCTTAGAATAATGGTTATGCTTATTTGATTTGTTCCCAGTTTGCCTTAACTAGGTTAGATATGCATCTGTTTAGTAACGCTAGCTTAACGTTCTCTCATGCACTTATATAAAGATTCAGTCATGGTCAGTGGACATTTTGGCTTAATGTTGAGTTATACTTAAGAATTGCATTTGGTAATTTTTGAACAACATTTTGAGCTTGGTTGATTGCTGGTTAGTAGGCTGCAAAACCTCCCCCTAGCCACCTGTTATGCGAAGCTAAAATCTTTTGGGTATGTTTGCTTAACTCCTTAGGATTGGTGAATTGCTTATTCTGTCCTCGCTATAGCTTGTAGGTTTCCCCTTATAGCCATCTGCTTGTTCCCTTTAGTTTGGTTTTTGGATAGATTATTGTTAGATTGGCTAAAACTTTTTGTGAACTTTTAGTTTTCAGTTTCACTACACCTCTAGTTTCTGATTAGCTTAAGCAGTTGCCACTTAGCTTTTTTTGATTTTTGATTGATTCTGTTGTTATTGTTAGTTGTTGTTGTTACGATTTGTTAAGATTTCTGTTTGTGTATCCTTGTGTAAGCTTCTACAGCTTTTGGGCTTATTTGTAAGTTGCTACTACTTCATGTGTTCTCGTTGTGACTTTTTTTGGCCAATTTTGATAATCTGGTTGTTGCTTTAAGTTTGTTGATCTAATTGTTAGTTGCTTATTGTTGTTAAAACATTTATACAAGCAACAAGTTTGTTTAAGCCTTTTTGAATTGGTGGATTTGTTGGCAGTCATACAAAGAAAGAGAAAGAAAATTTCTTTTGATCACATTAATACATTCAAAACTGTTTTGATTTTGAATTCAGGTTAAGGTTGTTTGAATTTGATTTGTAAAAGATACTGTTTCCAGAATGTATTGAGAGTCTGTGTCGCGTAGATAAAGAAAAAAATCGGAAAAAAAAATGAATAATTGTAACAAAGTGTAAAAATAGGGACTCGAACCTGGGTCTCCCACCTCAAACAAACACCACACAAACACCACGCTTAACCAACATGCCCTAGGGACTTTTCTTAATTGTCTTCCCTCATTAATTCTTTTATTGTAGTAATCGCTTTTATGACTTTTTAGCTTATCTAATCTGTTATAGCTTATTTCAGCTTATTTAGAATAGCTTTTTCCAAATCAGAATTTTTATTGGACTTGAAATAGTGTAAAATGATTTCCATAAAAATTTTAGATTTTTCTCAGTGCTAAATTTTTTATTAGAACTTAATTTAGATAAAATAGTTTTTAAATTATAATAAATAGAATTTTTATTGAAAATTGATTTTCTTTTTTCAAAAATTTTCTTTTTTCCTTTAGAACGTTAGAAAATTATTTGTAAACCCGTAGGACGTTTAGAGCTTAAATTTCACTTTTTATTTTGCGCACTCGCGTAATTTTTAAATAACTTTTGCGTTTTTAATTTAGTTTAACGTTTTAGGATTCCCGATACCTAATTATGTTTTCCCGTAGTTTTTAGTTTTTCCTAGTTTGTTAGTTACCTTAGATTAATTTATTTTTACCTTCGTTCGTTAATTTTCAATTTCGTTAATTTAACGTATCGTAACACCAAATAACCTTTCCAATCATACAAGATTTTAATCCAAATCTCTTTCGAAGCTTTCCATTCACACCTCGTTGGGGTACGACCCGGGAAATCACTTCCCGGTCTCACAATTTGAATATCACTTTCACAAGTTTTGCGAGGTAATCGTTTTCCTAAACGGTTTACTCGTATTACTTGACGATTATTTGTCTCACGACAAATCGTTGATATTTTGATAAACTGTTGTTTACACACACCAAAACACAACGAATCAAATGGCGCCGCTGCCGGGGAGGCTGTGTGTCAAAAGTCTCGATAAGGTTTAGACGATTAGTCTTGTAGAACTTTCGAAAGAAGTTACGCTTTTATAAAACGTATAAAAAACCAAAAATATTTTTCTTTTGTTTCTAGTATATGTATTATATCTATATAAGATAAGAAAAACACAAAAAGATTTTCCCGTTTCTTTGTTTACTAATTACAACATTAAAATCTTACCACCGCAAATCAAGGCAGAACACCTACCAACTGGGGGTGTGACCATAATAAGTTCCCAAACAAAAGATCAAAATTTGCCTTTGTATCACTTGCGGTTTGGAAAATTTTTTAACGAGAAACACACTTTAAGAGGAGTCAAAACGGTATGTGGCGATCCAATGAACTTCGCCCAGTGAAAGATCCATTCTTCTCTCCCGCTCCTTTGTGCGTTTTTCTTTAGAAGTTAACCTTGCGTTTGTGATTATTGGTTTAAGTTCCACTGTCTTTATGAGTTGGTCTTGTTTTAATTGTTGTGCTTTTCGAAAAACCCAAAAATAATCTTCGTCTCCTACCGTTTAATTCTTCCTTCTTATCCCTCGTTAATGTTTAATTCTTATGTCATCACTCGACTATCACTGTTTTCATTGTAATAGTCCGGTGGATGACGATCTTCGTTGTTACAAGTGTGGGTGTGAGCGGTGTGGAAGTAATATTAGAGACGGATTTTGTAAATGGTGCAAAGCAAATCCGAATCCTTTCAATGATTCGCAAAATTCTTCCGACTTCCCCTCACATCCCGAAATACGAACTATGAATGGCAAACCGTCAAGAGTCGATCCACAACTCTCACAATTTAAGATTCGAAGTTTATCAAGTAAACGTACTGAGCTTAAAACGGTGACTAAAATAAACGACTTGCCTGATCATCACGTTTATCAAGAACAAAAACCGGGGACCATAACGGAAGTGGTAGAAATTCCTAGCTCTTAGAGCATTCCACTTGTCCCACCTCCGGATTTTCCAAAATGTTCTTCGAGACTTGATGATCATTCGAATTATTTTGTCGATTCTTTGAATGACCCGATTCCTTTTCTAAGGCAATCGTTTATTCCTTGCGTCGGTTGTGGTGAGCCACTTTTCGGTCAACCATGTCGTTGGTGCACGTGTGAACAATGTGGTAATGATATTCAAAACGGAAGTTGTTTGTTTTGTGGTTCAAGTAATTCATTCGCTTATGATTCTAATCCGAGCTTTTGCAATGAGCCACAAAACAGTTTCATTTCATATGAACATAATCCGTGTTATCAAAATTTCAATGCGGAATCGTTTCAAAATGCACCAACTTCACAACAATACGGTTGTGAGTATTGTGGAGGTCCACATTTTAGCACCGATTGTCAAACTAGGAATCTTTTTCCTTGTGACAACAATTATCAAGACCAACCTCCACAATACCAAACTTTTGAAACACAACCTCAACCATTTCCTCAAGAGCTTTTGCAAAATGTCTTAAATACTCTTAAGGATTTGGTTAACAAACCTGCTCCGGAAGAACCTCGTCCGCAGTCTTACAAAGAAATACTAGCCGAAGAAGCTGAAGAAGCAGCTAGAGTAAGACTTCAAATGCATAAAACTATCATCTACGATGACGATGACGATGACAACAACAATAGTGATGATGAAGATACCCTTGATATTCGTCAAGGCTCATCAGATTCATCAGTTGTGGTTCCTTCCGTGAAAAATCAGGGAGAAAATAATGTGACGGAGAAATTACTAGCAGAAGATCAAATGGAACTTGTACAATCCATGAATGCTAGCTCCTCTCAACTCCCTCAGTCTATTGATATCACACCCGAAGTTCACACTCACTCTCTGAACATGGGGGATGAGCATCTTAGCACTGTTCCTGATACGGAATCGGACGAATTCATAAAGTCTAGTGTTGATAACCTTGTCCCAATCCCAGGAGAGTCACAGGGAACTTTTGATCATGTGTGTGATTCACCTTCCCCTCCCGAAAATCCAAAAGATCATTTTGAAACTTTCTACGACTTTGATGATGATTGTACATCTTATGGAGAAGTTGAGTATGTAGAAGCATCACTTCCGCATCCTGATGTTGATCCTCTTCTTGAGGAGTTCGCCGATGAACTCACTCACATCAATCCACATCCACTGGGAAGTGATGATGGTCTCTTTGATTTCGAAGCCGATCTTGGAGAAATTGAAAGTCTCCTATATCATGATCCGTCACTCACCTCTTATCCCAACAGTCCAATAGAGAATATTGATCATCGTGTTCCCGAAATATTTAATACGACTCTCACCAATCCTTTGTTTGAATTCGACTCTGAATTCACTTTGATTTCTGATAATCAAATCTTTGGTACTCAGATTGAGGATTGTGATGAGTCTATGCCGGAACATGAATTTACAGATTCACATCTTGTGAATAATTCTCTTCATGAGGAGTTCTCCGGTGAACTCACTCATCATATCATGACTCCTCCGGAGTTTGATAGCCCGGGAGGAGATGCACTCAATCATGAGAATTTGCAAATTCCCACCCACCCTCCCGGGATGTTTACGAGCTTAACCCTTGAAATCCAAATTCAGGCTACGGAGCCTGCTCTCGAGGAAGAAAATCAAATCATGATTTTCATCATGGTTTTCTTCCTTTTCTTCACCTATAAGGTGACTTCTCTTGTTCTTCACTCCTTCGGGACTGAAGATACCATCTTTGATCCCGGCATTTTCATTTACCTTTATCTTGAGCCGGGGTACTTATCTCATCGGTGTGGAACTTTCACGTGCTTCAAATGTTTGTCCAAACATCTTGAATGAAAGTCCGATTGAGATTGTCTTTTCCACATCATGCTTCCCCAAGGACAAATGAATTTGGGGTCGAGTCAAGCTAGCGACTCGGTAAACAAAAACAGTAGCATTTACTTAGGGTTTTCACCCTAAGTGTGGGGAGTTACCCCTATTATGGTTACAAAAGTGAAAATACAAAATGGTGTTTTCCACATTTAGCTTGTAATGTTGCCCTTTTACGTTCAAAGAGTCGGCATAATAACCGGGACTTTGAATATTGAGGACAATATTCAATTCTAAGTGTGTGGGGGGGGGGGGGGGATTTCGCTATTCTAGCGAATTTTATCACACTTTACTATCTAATACCCCCGTTTTTGGCAAAAATTTTAAAAAATTTTCACTTATGCTTCAAACTTTTTGTGGTTATCAGTCCGCCTTGTCTAACCGACAAAAGGGATTTGCTAATCCAGGAGCAAATGGCTCTTGGTAAAGATATATCAAACCCGTTGATGGCTTGCAATTTGCCAAAAATTGTATGGTTCCTCAACTCCCCATCATCCTCAAAAGCTAATGAGTTGGCTAGCCCGCAAGATTATGGCTTGTGGTAAAGGCAGTGGAAAAACCATAATTGGTAATCAACTCACCAAGATGTTGACTGTTCCATCAAGAGTTGGCTAGTCCAGGAGCAAACGGCTTCTGGTAAAGACAAATCAAATCCGTTGACAGCTGGTGGTTTGCTCAAAATCACACGGTTATCAGGTGTGCCACAGTTCTTACACCTGGCTACTCCAGAAGTGATGGCTTTTGGTAAAGAGACTTCAAATCCATTAATTTTTCTCAAAAAGATTGCTAGGGACTAGCAATAGTTTAGTGTGGGGGATTGATGAGTATGTAAATACTCATCATTTTTAGTCAATTCTGAGCTGCAAAACGATCAAAAATACTCAAAAATGCACCAAAATGCGAAGAAAATCCCAAAGATCGTATTTTATATGTTTCTGATGCAAAACGAGTAAAAACAAACGAAAAACAAACAAAAGTTACATAATTGGCAGTTTCAGTCCCTCGACTTTCAAAATTTTATAAATCTAGTCCCTGGTCAATCATTTTCAAAGAAAAGTCAACCCTAGCTCTTTAAAAGTCAAAACGAATCACAAATGATCTTTGGGTAAAACGATTTGGAAAATTACACAATTGGTCCTTATACTTTAGCCAATTGACAGTTTTAGTCCCCGGTGTTTCAAATGTGAAAAAAATTGTATTCTTGGTCCCTTGGTTTCTCTAACATGACAGGATTGGTCCTTTGTTGAGGTTTGAAATGATGGCAGAAAAGGTCCCTCAAAAATTCAGAAAGTACACTTTTGGTCCTTGTGATAAAACCATTACAACCAAAACGGACCCAAAAGTATTACTAATCCAAAAGAGAGTTATCAGCCCATGTATTTGATCTAAATCCCCACTTTGGCCCAAGTTCCCTCCCAAGACCCAAAATGAAACCCTAATACATTTTTAATGAAACGTATACCACTCTCCCCCACTCATCTTGGTCAAACGCTGAATAAACAAAACAATATCCATCTCTTTCACCTCCAACCTCAACCCGTGAACACCTGCATCCTCCCACCACTCTCAAACCTCAACCCCCAATTCCACTATTGCTCTATCTAACTCACATCCCCTACCTAACATCTCCATGTCATCAATCCACAACTGATTTGGGCGCCAAAACGGGGTTAAAGGGCTAAGATATGTTCAAGATTAAATCAAAGGCTGGGATTCAACCTAAAGAAACACAAGAAGACAACACAAAGAGAAGGAATGAAGACAAAACCCTAGATTGAGTGGAATATAAATTGATGATGTTGTAGCCCATGAAGAGGCAGTCTCGTATTTAGTTTTTTAATAATCTTGTATTAGTTGAGTCTAGTTTTTAGTTTATTTTTAGTAGTCAGTTATTAAGTAATCTTCATTTTTAAGCTGTAGTCTCTTAAAAAGAAAAGGCTTTCAAGCTCTCTGTATCTTTTACTTTTAAAAAATCAATGCAAGTTTAATTTTGAGTTTGTCTAATTTTCTTGTCGATTAAATTTTTAACATTGCACATCTGCTTGTGATGGGTTAGTTTAAGTTTCCTTTAGATACTAGTGATTTAGTTTCAATCAGTTAAGTTGCTTAGAATAATGGTTATGCTTATTTGATTTGTACCCAGTTTGCCTTAACTAGGTTAGATATGCATCTGTTTAGTAAAGCTAGCTTAACTTTCTCTCATGCACTTATATAAAGATTCAGTCATGGTCAGTGGACATTTTGGCTTAATGTTGAGTTATACTTAATAATTGCATTTGGTAATTTTTGAACAACATTTTGAGCTTGGTTGATTGCTGGTTAGTAGGCTGCAAAACCTCCCCCTAGCCACCTGTTATGCGAAGCTAAAATCTTTTGGGTATGTTTGCTTAACTCCTTAGGATTGGTGAATTGCTTATTCTGTCCTCGCTATAGCTTGTAGGTTTCCCCTTATAGCCATCTGCTTGTTCCCTTTAGTTTGGTTTTTGGATAGATTATTGTTAGATTGGCTAAAACTTTTTGTGAACTTTTAGTTTTCAGTTTCACTACACCTCTAGTTTCTGATTAGCTTAAGCAGTTGCCACTTAGCTTTTTTTGATTTTTGATTGATTCTGTTGTTATTGTTAGTTGTTGTTGTTACGATTTGTTAAGATTTCTGTTTCTGTATCCTTATGTAAGCTTCTACAGCTTTTGGGCTTATTCGTAAGCTGCTACTACTTCATGTGTTCTCGTTGTGACTTTTTGTGGCCAATTTTGATAAACTGGTTGTTGCTTTAAGTTTGTTGATCTAATTGTTAGTTGCTTATTGTTGTTGAAACATTTATACAAGCAACAAGTTTGTTTAAGCCTTTTTGAATTGGTGGATTTGTTTGCAGTCATACAAAGAAAGAGAAAGAAAATTTCTTTTGATCATATTAATACATTCAAAACTGTTTTGATTTTGAATTCAGGTTAAGGTTGTTTGAATTTGATTTGTAAAAGATACTGTTTCCAGAATGTATTGAGAGTCTGTGTCGCATAGATAAAGAAAAGAATCGGAAAAAAAAATGAATAATTGTAACAAAGTGTAAAAATAGGGACTCGAACCTGGGTCTCCCACCTCAAACAAACACCACACAAACACCACGCTTAACCAACATGCCCTAGGGACTTTTCTTAATTGTCTTCCCTCATTAATTCTTTTATTGTAGTAATCGCTTTTATGACTTTTTAGCTTATCTAATCTGTTATAGCTTATTTCAGCTTATTTAGAATAGCTTTTTCCAAATCAGAATTTTTATTGGACTTGAAATAGTGTAAAATGATTTCCATAAAAATTTTAGATTTTTCTCAGTGCTAAATTTTTTATTAGAATTTAATTTAGATAAAATAGTTTTTAAATTATAATAAATAGAATTTTTATTGAAAAATTGATTTTCTTTTTTCAAAAATTTTCTTTTTTCCTTTAGAACGTTAGAAAATTATTTGTAAACCCGTAGGACGTTTAGAGCTTAAATTTCACTTTTTATTTTGCGCACTCGCGTAATTTTTAAATAACTTTTGCGTTTTTAATTTAGTTTAACGTTTTAGGATTCTCGATACCTAATTATGTTTTCCCGTAGTTTTTAGTTTTTCCTAGTTTGTTAGTTACCTTAGATTAATTTATTTTTACCTTCGTTCGTTAATTTTCAATTTCGTTAATTTAACGTATCGTAACACCAAATAACCTTTCCAATCATACAAGATTTTAATCCAAATCTCTTTCGAAGCTTTCCATTCACACCTCGTTGGGGTACGACCCGGGAAATCACTTCCCGGTCTCACAATTTGAATATCACTTTCACAAGTTTTGCGAGGTAATCGTTTTCCTAAACGGTTTACTCGTATTACTTCACGATTATTTGTCTCACGACAAATCGTTGATATTTTGATAAATTGTTGTTTACACACACCAAAACACAACGAATCAATGTGAATCTAGTAAACAAAGATCATTAGAATCAAATCCTAAGTATATACTTACAAAAGATAGAAAAATACCCATTGCAAATGATGAAAAAGTAAAGACTTTTTATAAACCATCCTTAAAGACCGAAGTAGGATCCTCTAAACCTAAATTAAGATCTAAAACTCCACCACCAAGAAAACCTAACAATCATCATCCAAGATCTAAAACACCTCAACCTAGAAGAAATCAAAATAGACAATATTACAATAACACTAGAAATCAAATGTGGAATTATCAACCAAGTTACAATCCTTGGGAAATATTACCACCATATATGCATCCTAGCCAAATGTTAAATATGTTTGGACCAAACAACTTTGGATCAATGAGACAATGGGGACCAAGTGGCTAAGTTGTCAATCTTGGAAGAAGTTGGAATATCATCTACAAATGACTTCTATAAGTCAACATGGTCACTTGAAGTGCTTGAAGATATTCCATTGAAGACTAAAAGGTACGCGTTTCTTTTAAGTTCATCACTTTAATTTGCATGCTTAGATAAATGATTAGCTAGATTAATGCTTAGTACATAATTGCTTATATTCTTATAACCTAGAAATATCATTGGTTGACTCTCCTAGGAATAAGATAAAATTTTTCTTTGCCGAACGAAATAGAAAATGGAAATCTTCTATATCCACTATTAGCAAACTCATGGTGATGAAGTGAAATGAGTTAAGTGGATTGATCGTTAATATAGAAGTAGGATTAGATCCCTCGCGTAAAAAAACTATGGATGAAACAAGCTCTCGTAGACTATGGCATTAAGTTAGATAAGCATGCGAAAACAAAGGAACTGTAGATGTTAGATTATACCCCATTCAACACTCTCGCATCTAACATATAAATTATCGTCTTCATTTCCTTTAGGATCATAGGATATGTAGAAACGATAGCATGAGATAATAATAGGCTTTACCAATCCTCTTGAGCATGAGATCTTTAATAAACATTTTTTTAAATATTTGATTTATGATATTTGTTGTCAAAAATCTAATATCTCTAAAAATATGCAAAAACCTCACATTTTGGAAAATAGTTTTTCAAATAACTATCACACTTTTAAATAACATGTTTTCACTATCAATATCCACAATTTTGTTTTGATCAATACTAAAGATTGGGAAAATATTCTTTACCATTCATTCACACATTTTGAAGTAAAAACCCAATCTATTTTATTCAAATAACTCTCACATCTAAGTGAAAACTTACTTTCAAACATTGTTGAATAATGCTAAAAACGTCTCTTTTAAAATCATGCATGGTGATCTCATATTTGTCATCTATATTTATAAAAATGACACTTATAAGTGAACTAAATCAAATAAAGAGGACCATGGTTTGTTCATTAAGACTTTGTTTGTAACAAGTCTAGAAATCCATGCTATCATAACTACCCACTTATTGCACATTGATACACATTAGGATTAATCCTCCTAGTTATGTAGTTATGAAATACTTGATGTTGCTTATTGTTTCCTAGCACTTATATTTTACTTGCTTGATGAGTATGTTTGCATGCTAGATGAAATTGCTTGTTTACTTAATCTCTTTGATTAACATGCTTTGGCTACATAATTGCCTACATAATTAGTATATGCTTAATTGCCTCAAAGAGTTGGACTTGTTTGAAACCAAAAACACAACCTTTCTGAAATTCACTACCAAAAACCCTCTTCTGGCAATCTGGGAATCACCAGATGGGCGGTCCCCTTAAATCATAAGGCGGCCCCTTAATTATAAAGGGGACCGGCCTCCAATTAATGGGACCGGCCATCTGATGGTCGAAGGTGTTGTTTCCTTTTTCTACTTTTTAGCCCATTTCATCCTACACTTCCCAAAATGAATAAACCTATTTTATCCTAAACCTTCTATCAAAATTTATACATCCTTAATCTCACCAATCCTACATTATAAACACTCTCATTCCTCTCAATCTATACTCATCTCTTCATGACCTCTCCCATTAAACCAAAACCACCAAATAACCCGTTTGGAGAAGAAAGCCTAACTTCCATTAAAAGCTCGTCAAACCAAATGATGTTGTCAAACATCCAACACCAAATTCCTCCTATGTCTTCAACATTACATACCTAACACCTCACTCTCCTTCTCACCAACATTACATATCAAAAACCTTTACTCACCCATATCCTTCTACATTACACTCAAACCTCATAATCTTTTCACAACTCAAGCGATGTTATTCATAATCAACCAACACCTAAACCTCACTCTCACACAAATGATCCATTTAACAACAAATCATCCATTCGTGCATCCACTAATGCTCCTTCTTATGATGAGCATGCACAATCCCAAAACAATAATCCCAACCTCATTACCAACACTTTACATGTTGCTCATTCAACAAAAACACCATCCACTCATGAAGAATCTCTTCCACCCATATCATGTTTTCATGATTACCCAAGCTCAAACATGTCTCCACCACCAAGAGTATCACCACCACATCCTACTACTTCACATGCCATTCCTATGTTGCATGTTCAAACCCTCACCCAAGACAACTATCATACTCCACCACCATCACCTTCCTCCGAACACTTAATGTTCGTTGAGGCGCTAAAAGAATCCCATGAGCTTAGTGCTCTTTTAGCCTTACATCTTGCTCAACGCAATTTGGATCCACCTTCATCTAGATCACCCTCATCACCACACAACATAAATCAACTTGAGAAGCATGTCAACAATTGACCTTGTTGCATCTTTCTCCTAAAAACCATTGCATTCTATGAACACTTCACTTGGATTGAATGTCTTCTCACTAGATCACATCCAATACCCTCACTTGAACAACATCCAAAACCTTAATCAACCTCTTCCTCTACAAACTCTCCACCACCAAAATCTCCAACATTCATGACCCAAACATATACCTCCATTAATCCAACAACCTTACCCTAACTCAACCATCTTCATTCCAAACACTCCATCATCAACTATCTAAGCATACTATATGCTTATGATTTTCACTTTCAAATACGAATCAACCAACCTTTTGTTACAAGCAAGTCCGATGGCTCTCTTTGGCAAATTAGGATCTTTAACATAATCACTTTGAATTAATTGTTATGTATCCTTAATATTCTTTTGCGATGCTTGTTATTTGTATATTGTATATTCTTCTATATATGCTTGTGCTTCTAATATTTTTCTTGCGAGAATTCCATATCTCGTTTCCTTGGTGCACTCGAACGAGGGGGAGCACACATCAAGGGGGAGCTTTCATACCGTCTAACTTCATTTATGAAGCTAGACGGCATAACCTTTTTGATTCTACAAAAAGGGGGAGAAGTGAATATAAACTCACTAAGTATTTGTCTAAAATTAATTTTTAGACTTAATGAGTTTAGGTTTTGTAATCATCAAAAAGGGGGAGATTGTTGATATAAATAATGTCTAAAAATATTATTAACATTTATCGATATCTCTATGTTTTGATAATCACAAAACGTAAACCCATTGAGCTAAAAATTATGACGTAAACAAGTATTTAGTGATAAATATTCACTTTACATCCAAATCACTTAAGGTATGAATAAACAAAGTGTTTAATGCATTTTATGATCAAAGGAATTTTTATATTTACAAACCTTACATTTTTTATAAAGTGGGACAAACATTTTTAAACTTATACAAAATGTTTTTGTATTTATAAAAAAATGTTTTATTCAAAATAAATATTTTGAATTCAAATTTCTACCCAAAAAACGGCTATACTCTTCAGGAAAAACCTTCCCCACAAAAAGACAAAAATTCTGAAGAAAATATTTTTTTTTTGTTAGGCGGCCCCCTTAATTATTAAGGGGACCAGCTAGTAAATTAAGGGGACCGGCCAGACAATTAAGGGGACCGGCCACGCTCCCAAACAGTATTTTCTCCCCTATAAATACTGGTTCATTCCACAGATTTTTCTCACCTTTTGCACCCCAAAACTTTCTGTTCTAGATCTCATTTCTATTCTCTAAAATCCTTTGATCATACATACATAAATCTTTGTTTCAAAGTGATTCAAACTTCATCATCTCAAGTGCAAGAGAAGAATACTTCTATCCCCCAAGACAAGAAGTATTACAACTTGTTGTGATTTCCACATCCAAGTTGTTGGTACATCATCAACATTATTTATATTATTCTTTGTGAAGATTGTTGTGAATATTTGATTGTAGATAGTTGTGCTAGATATATAGATTGTGTGATTAGTTAGTAGCTTGGTGTGAAGAAGAAAAGTCAGGAATTATATTGGTGTGAAGAAGATAGGTGTGGAGTAGTTAGTTGTGAAGTAGATTGATTTGAAGAAGTTGTGTAGAAGTTGTGACTTAGGTGTGAAGAAGTTGTGGTGTGAAAATTGGTGTGTAAATTGGTGTGTAAGGTTTTCTCCGCCATAAGGAAGCTTGTTGATATAGTGAAGAAAACTCTCGAGTAGGTGACTCGAGGAGTGGAGTAGGGCAAGGAAGGTGTCCTTGTAGCCGAACCACTATAAACCCTTTGTCTCGCGGTTAGATCTTTCCATATCTTACTTATTATCTTGCTTATATCGTTATTACTTTTGTAGACGTAGACGTATATATATAGTTGCTCATATAGTGCTAGTATTGATTTTACTTAAAGATCAAACAAAAGTTTCATTCACAAAACAAAGTTTTACAATCAAACTAAAAAGGTTACATACATATAATTGATCATTTCGATCAAGTATAGTTTTCATACAAAATATAACTAAGGATTATAAAATAAACGATTACGTACTTATATCTCGTATATAGTTATAATTATTTATATTATGCATGTGTTGATTTCACATACTTAGCTTACATTATTATTATTGTTCATACTTAGATATACTTGTTCATATTGTTCAAGAATTGAGTTCACATAAGATTGAATCAAAGTTTTAAAAGTAAACAAGGTTTTAAAACTAAACTAACTTTTCATAATAAAATTAAAAAGACGTAAAACTATTCAACCCCCCCCCCCTTCTAGTTTTCCACATATACTTTGATTTCTTTATATTACGATTCCAGGTTACAAATGAGCATAGGAGCTGAAGAGACGAGAAAATTGGAAAGAACTGGCAAAAGATACATATCTTAGTATGCTGAAGAGAGCTACGACGTAACTCATACTCTCAACTACACCGTAGCTAGGAATTCAAACATATTGACAATTCAACGCTTATCAAGAGTGAAGGCATAACCAACTTATGAGATTATGCCGTAATTATTCGAAGACTTAGAAGAATTCGTGAGCTATGAAGGCTACGCCATAACCACACTATGGAGTTACGGCGTAGTTAAGGAATAGTACGTGATCCATAATTTTGTCAAGATTACGGCGTAACCACACATGAAGATTACAGTGTAAGTGGAAACCCTAAGGAGCTACGGCATAACAAGAATTACAACTACGCCATAGCCAATTTTAATGGATAAGATCGTTACACGATAACACTAGTTACGGCGTAACCAACTCTTAGGGTTACGCCATAGTTGTGTTGGGCCTATAAATACTAGCCATAAACTCTGCATTTTACATAACTTTCTCACCACCAAAAGTCAGAGAACGAAGGGAGGTTTTAGAGAGGCATTCTACAGCAGCATACAGAGCATTTTCAAGAGAGAAATCACGCCTATAACACCATAAGTTTTAGTTTTTCATTGTTTCAATTACATTTCGAATTCATTTCTTCATTAAACATTGATTTGGGTGTACTTTATAACAAGATCAGCTAAGCACCTCTGGTGCTAGCCAAGTTATGATTTCTATATTAATGTGATTATGTTTTTGTACTTTTCATAATGCTTCTAGTTTGTGCATGCTTAGTTTATCATAGATCCTTTAGTTGTGGTAGTTTTGAAGAACTGGTTATACTTGGTACGCTATGCGAATCGACCAAAGGACCCTAGTGTACTTAGGTTGCGAGGGAAATGGTTGGGATGGCAACTAGCCATTTGCCTTCTATGCAAATCGACCAAATGACCACTTTCTGGATTGGATAAACTTAAGTAGTTGGAGATATGGTCTAAGATCTGTGAGGATGGGCCACAGCAAGATAAATCTAGCATGTAGTGGTAATTAGTGACTCAAACTAGTTTACCGTATGTCGGCTTACTTATAGAGGGTAGTGCCTTTGGTTCCCGACATGATTCTAGGGAGATAGGCTAGGAAATCTTTGTTTTGCTGCTACAGTCTACCACTTATGGCAGGAAAGGAATCAGAGAGAGTTTCAACAAGAAGAAAGAGATAAAGACACTTTGATTAAAAGCATAATAGAAGATGTAAGATTCAAATTAATGTCAATAAGAGTCAAAGATTCAAATGCTGCCAAGGAAGCCTGCAACCTTTGGGAAATCAGATGAGCTAGTTCTAGTTCCAGAATTTAAAAGGGTATTTGGAAGAAGGGTTTATGAAGAAGCAGATGGCTAATACCTTAACCTCAATTCTTCTTATACTCCTTTTTTTGATTCTCTGAGAATTTATGAGGTGATGGAATTCATATATGGATAAATAAAATCAAAGATGGGTTTATTAGAAGTTGGTGGGTTAAAATGTAGTTTCCTGCTAGTTTGGTGATTTGTGCTGCTTAATAGGTACAAATCAACTGAAGATTGATGTAGAAAACACATTGTTTTCTATCCTGAATGCTCATAAGAATGCAGAAATGATTATGGATTCTGCAATGGATAGGTATGTATACCTAAATATTTTTAGTTCTATTCATATGAACTTGAAATATTATTGACTTCACTTACAAAAGATGGCCTTGTAACTTTGTTTTTTCTAGGTTTAACTCACTAATAAGATCTTGGTTTTGTAATCCAATAGGCCTTAGTTAGGTAATTGGGTGATGAAACATGGATCTCATCAGTCAAGTAGCTTAGGTAAACCATAAAGTAGGTTTCCTTTTGTGAATGGTAAAGTAAGTGGGAGGGCAGTGTATGAAGATAGGAATAGTGACGAGTGAAAGATTAACCTACTTGGTCCTATCTATACACTAACAAGGAGGAAATGGATGGTACTCACTGCAAGGAATGTGTTTCGAGTTGTGTGATGTCATTGCTGTAGATGGAATTGTAGCATGACTGGTATAGCCCTTACTGTGGAGAGGTAATAGGTGCCTAGTGATGCCAAGCTCTGATCTACTGTAGTTATTGTGGTGGCAGGTTGAATGACTAAGGTGGAGAAGAGTTTGGGAATGTAGCTAGATGGTAAGGTGCGGATTAAGGTGAATTGGTTATGAATGATTGCTTGAAGTGATTTAGTTTTTAGAATTACAGCTTTTGCACTAGCTTCTTTTTACCCTATTAGGACTGTTTGGGTTTATTTAGAATTGCATCAGATTTAGTTTTTATTTGTTTTATCTTTTTCCTTTTGCTTATCTGCTTAGATTAGGTCTGTTTTTCTATGCTTATTTGGCTTATTAAGTTGCATTAGGTTAGTAGTTATTTATTTTTTTAAGTCTTGCTTGTAGAATTTAATCAGCTTATACTTTATGATCGGCTACTTTCTTTTCTTTTTGCTAGATAGTTTAACCTGTCCTCAAATTTTACTTATTTCCTAGCTAATTATCAGTTTTTAAAAATGGTTGTTTCATAAAAGTTGTTTTAGCTTATTTTAAGTTTCCAAAAAGAACAATTGCAAAAAATGAAAACTTTCAAAAAAAAGAGGTGCACAGGGTTCGAACCCATGACCACCTGCACCCAACACCTCACGCAGCCTGACACTAAACCATTCTGCCCTTGGGACTTTTTCCAATAACCTTCTCACTTTCAATTCTTTTATCCCTTTTTCTTTTCCTTATTTCTTTTAGCTTAATAAAACTGATAAGCCCTTTTCTTGGCTTTTCAAAATAGTTTTTCCAATTTTTATAATTTTCCCTTAATTCTATTATGAAGATAAACTTTCTGTGAATTTTTTATAATTTTCACTTTTTATTTGGTATTTTTCTTAAATTTATTTCCTTATTTTACATTTTAAATCATAATAAATAATTAAAAAGTTCAAAAAAATATTTTTCTTTTTCCCATAATTTTTTTATCATTTAGAATATAGGAAAATTGTTTTCATACCCGTAGGATTACTATTGCTTAAATTTCACGTTTTAGCTCGTTACGTTACGTTTTAATTCTCGTTTTTAGATTTAAATTTATGTTTTTACATACATGTGCCCCCGTCCCTTTCCCTTTTTACTTGTTTTTTGTTGTAATTTCATTATTCGTAGCTTAATTACTCATATATTCACTTTTACCACTATTCACTACACGTTTCAATATTCGAACAATCACGATTCTATTCACTCCTTCACGGGATAACGACTCGGGGATTCGTATTTCCTTCGAATTCTGTGGAGATATTATACTATACTATTGATACTGTATCACATCTCGTCACATATATAAAAATAAAAAGAAAAATGTGCAAAAATAAGGTTATCTATGAATAAATTGGAAAAACGGGGCGTTTTTAGAATAAATGATTTCTTAATCTCTTTTGAACGTTATTGCTTCTTTTCGAAAGTTATTAAAAAGAGGTTCGAAATTATTTATTTCAAAATTGTAAGTTGATAACATTGCGTGAGGACACGGCAATACCTTAGTCTGGGGGATTTTGGTATGTGATTAAACACATACCTTTTCTTGACAAAAAAACGGACCTAAAAAGACCAAAAACCGATCAAAAATGCCAAATATAAGTTTGTTTTTGTGTGTATGTATGTGCAGGATATTAAAAGGACAAAAAGAAAGACAAAACGGACAAAATCGACCACTGGATTTGGAAAGAGCATGAAATTACGGGGGTCAATGATAATTTTATATGGAGTATCGAGGCAAAAGATAGAATTTTGAAAGACTAAACGAAGCCCGAACAAAGATTATTTTGAAGTAAAATTCAGAGCTGCATACAAAAGTGTTAAAAAATGAGAAGCTAAATATATCACCAAAGTTGTACTAGCTCAGTTGGTTGGAACATTTGTATGCCATGCGTGAGGTCGAGGGTTCAATTCCCACTCGCCTCCCTTTCTGTTTTTTGGTTATCCTAAGAATCCCAAGTAGAAGCAGCTCAAGTATGCAGTCGCACAGATCCGACCCAAAAGAAATTAGAAGACCAGATCAAGCGAAGGCCCAAGACAGAACAGATCCAGCCTAAAGAAAGTATCAGGCCCAAGCTATATTGAAGTTCTATAATCTGATTTCATTCTTTGGCTTATACGTATGATTCACTCGCCTAAATTAAATGGGAGGAGCGTGTGATCTTTCCACCTCTTCCACACTCGCATCTCCATTATCCCTTATCCAACCAATGATCAACTGCCACGTGGCCCCTTTTGTATTAATTGGAGCCCGGATCCTACGAGAATGAGATAAGGAATGATTTAATTGTTGTTGATAGCTGTCATTTAACGTAATTGATAGCCATATGTATGGTAAATAATAAACCTACGACAACAGAAGAATCGAGAAACAATCAATCATCGGGTATAAATACAATGCACATGATCCAAGAGGAGGCGGCCTTCATTATTTTCTCTTTTCACACATTAATATTTTTCACACAGTAGCTTTAATTTTTAGCAGTTTTTTTAGAATGTTGGCTTATTTTCAAGTATTGTATTTTGCTTATTTCAAATGCCTATTTATTGTAATCAACTTTTATTTGATCAATGAAGTTTATGTTTTCCTTTTAGCTTATCTCTTTAGCTTATTTGCAATTCTTTTCATCTCTTTCTTCTCTTTATTTTTCTTTTCTTAAATCTAAATAATCTATATAAGCTTTTTAGCTTATTATGCCTTATTTGGATTTAGTTTTTTGAATAGCTTTTGCAATAAGCTTATTCATAAAGCTCTTATCTTATCTTTACTTTTTTTAAACTATCTTTTATATATATAAAAAAAAAAGTATTCATTCACTTATTTCATACAAAGTATATATTTTTATTAGCTTACAACTTATTATGTCTAATAACTTGTTCTCTTCTTCATCCTTTAGCTCGATTCAAACCCCAAAAGAGATGCATGAGCTTATTAAGCTCAGCTTATTTTTCAAATAAGCTTTGACATCTCTTAAATTTGAGAGCATTTTTCTTTATTTGTTATATTTTTAACTTTTTATTAATCTTTTCATAAAAAGTTTGCAACTTTTTAAGTTTTTCTTAAACAATAAGCTATTTAATAGCTTGTACATTTAGATCTAGTCCTTAAATATATCCAATTCGCGTCTATTCTTAGTAGTAGGCAACTTAGCTTCGGGTGGACTTAGATCTACTAGTTTTTAGCTATAAAGTATAAATCTTTTAGCTTTTTCTTGGGTTTTTTTTTTTTTTTTTTTTTAATAAAAGTTTGGTACTTTCTTAACAATTAATCTTTTTCATATCTTAGTTGGTTCATATTATTTCTTATTATCACTAACCTTTGTCAAAGTTTTGATTTTTAAGCTTGCTATCTTCCTAAGGCAGGGAGCTTAAGGGTTTTATAAGCTATCTTATCATTAAAGTTTATAACTTTAATATCCTTTATTAAGCTAATTAGTCATAAAGTTCACAACTTTATTCACTAGTTAGCATAATAAATGCTAATAGAGAAATAATCTTTAATATTTGTTTTAGTTTATAAAATCGGATGGTTTATTACTCTCATCACGTTAGATCGGGTTCTATCTTCTTATCTTTTCACTTTTAGTTAACTAGTGTAGTAAAATATGTTTGTTGAATTATTTATTTTTGTTGGTTTAGTTGTGATGATTAATGAGTAGATCTATTGTATGCTTGTTAAGTGTTGGTGGGTAATCTAAAAACTTAAGTTGGATAATTAGTTTTACTTTTCTTAGAATTCGCATAGCTTTTAGTACTTTTTCCAAATTTTTCATATTTTTCTTTAATAGTTTAATATTTTTAAAATTTTTTTAGCTTAAAATAGTTTTTAATTCATATATATATATATATATATATATATATATATATATATATATATATATATATATATATATATATATATATATATAAATCTTTTTTCTAAAATTATTTTTAGTCATTTAAAAGTTTTAAAAATTAAATTTGCATTTTTAGGGCTTAGATTTGATAATTTGGGTTTTAAGGCTCGTTAAAGATCCCGTTAAGTTGCCTTTTAGGATTAGTTGCGTTTTAGCTTATTTGTGTTTTGTGTGCTTAATTTAGTTGTTTTAGTTTATATTTCATAATTTTAGTCTTCAAAAAATCAAAATATCTTTTACTATTCAAATCACTAGATCAAGAACCGAATCACAATATCCCATTCGCACTTCATTGAGAAAACGACTCGTGAATACATATTGCCTTTGTATTTCCTTGGACTATAATTGTACAAATCATATAACATCAAAAACAAACTTAATAATGAAGTCATAAAATTATATAATTAGACATAATGCTAAAATCTATCTCAAACAGCTTCGACTTAGCACCTGTGAACAACTTGTAAAATGTATCTTGAAATGACTCACATTCATGTCTTACAATTCCATATAAATAACCATGTGACATTTATCTAAACATCTTAGAAAACACTTGTTATTAATAGTTAAAGGTCAAAACAATTGTCAACCAATTTGAATTGAATGTTCAAGACTAAGTTTAAGTCAAATTAATTGCAATGCTCAAAAATTAAATTCTTTCTACACCATAATACTAGCCAAATCTCTATTTTAAGAGAAACATAATATCATATCACTTATATTTAGAAGACATTTCAATATTAAATGATATTACAATAAAATTGGTTACATGCTAATCGATCCATTGACTCGTGAAAAAAGCTAACTCACTTCAAAAATTCCTCGGTACCAAAGAAATCATCTGGAATGTCTTCAAAGTAGTTATCGACTTCTAACAATGATGGCAAAGTAGCATTAAAAATCAAATCATTTAACTCGTCATCAATTGGTATTTCACCAAGATCATCAAAATGAAATGGGTTAAGTGTCCCAAAATAATCACCCATAAAATAATCTGAAGCTTCATCCCTTTTTTGGTCCAATTCGGGTGATTTAAAAGCAAATAAATCAACAAAGTCACATCCTCAGAAGGACCCAATAACTCTTTCTTAACGATTACCGAATTAGCATCTTGGTATTCAAAGAGATTATCTAGCAATGACAAATCTCCAAAATTACCCAACCCATTCTTTTCTAGTTCTTTACCTTGATCTGACCCATTACTTGACTGACACTCTTCACCTTCTTTCACCCCTTCAATAACATCTTTCGATGGACCATTACACTCACTCATGCTCTTATACCTAAGAACAGAAGTCAGAGACAAAAGAGTATGCGACTCATCATACGATATGCGATTCGTGTGACGAGACGCGTACCCTTTTGTCTCCGACTTCCGTTATTAGGTATAAGAGCATGAGTGAGAGTAATGGTCCATCGAAAGATGTTATTGAAGGGTTGAAAGAAGGTGAATAGTGTCAGTCAAGTAATGGGTCAGATCAGGGTCAAGAACTTGAAAATAATGGGTTAGGTAATTTTGGAGATTTTTTAAAGCTGGATAATCTCTTTGAACACCAGGATGTAATTCGATAATTCTTAAGAAAGAGTTATTGGGTCCGTCTGAGGACGTACCATTGTTGGATGATTTATTTGCTTTTAAATCACCCGAATTAGACCAAAAAGGGGATGAAGCTTCAGATTATGTTACGGGTGATGACTTTGGGACACTTGACCCATTTCATTTTGATGATCTTGGTGAAATACCATTTGGTGATGAGTTAAATGGTTTGATTTTTAATGTTGTTTTTCCATTATTGTTAGAAGTCAATAACTACTTTGAAGACATTCCTGATGATTTCTTTAGTACCAAAGAATTTTTGAAGTGAGTTAGCTTTTTCTCACGGGTCAATGGATTGATTAGCTTGTAACCAATTTTGTCGTAAAATCATTAAATATTGAAATATGTTCTATATATAAGTGATACGATATTATATTTCTCCTAAAATAGAGATTTGGTTAGTATTATGGTGTAGAAAGAATTCAATTTGTGAGCATTGCAATTAATTTGATTTTATTAACCATTTAAGTATACTCATGCTAAAATCAAATAATCCTGATATTAAGTGTCAATTTCCCCCTAATATGCTCATTATTTCTATTGTTTATAGAGTAAATTGCATTTTTGGTCCTTAAGGTTTGATCAAATTGCAAGTTTGGTCCCTAAGGTTTCGAAAGTGCAACAATGGTCCTCATTTTAAAGTTTTTGTTGCATGTTTGGTTACTAATCAACATCAAATGACCAAATTACCCTCGCCTTCTTCTTTTTCTATTTTCTTTTCAGTTTTCAAACATAAATGGTCCATGTATTTTTTTCGAAAAAAAATTTCCCAAAAAAATAATTCAAAAAATTTATTTTAAGAAAAAATATTTGTAAATTTTTTTTTCTAATAAAAATTTTCTTTAAAAATCTAAAAAACAAAAGTTTTTTTTTTTGTCAAAAACTTTTTTTTTTCCTAAAAAAATAATTTGTAAAAAAATTATAAAAAAAAAATTCTAAATTTTTTTCGCATTGCCGTTGTGCGATTTTTTAACTTTTTTTAGAATTTTTTTTTGAAATTAATTTTTTTTAGAATTAATAATTTTAAATTTTTTTTAGAATTCTATTTTAGAAAAAATATTTCTAGGAAATTCTTTTCTAAAAAGAATTTTTTCCGAATTATTTTTTTAAGAAAAGTTTTTGCGCAAAAAAACTTTTTCTTATGATTTTTTTTCGGATTTTTCAAGGAAAATTATATTAGAAAACAAGTTGCGGACCTTAAAAAAATTATTTAATTTGTTTTAGAAAAAAAATTTTAGAATTTTTTTCAAAATCTTTTTCGCATTTTTTTAGAATTTTATTTTAGAAAAACAAAATTAGAACTTTTTTTCTATTTTTCTTTCCAAATTTTTTTTAGTAAAAAAAGTTTTTTGACAAAAAAAACTTTTTTTTAGAATTTTTTTCGGATTTTTATGAAATTTTTTATTCAAAATTTTTTTTTAGAAATTTTTGTTCTTAAAAAAAAATTTCGAATAATTTTTTGGAATTTTTTTATTTGGAAAAAAAATGGACCATTTATATTAGAAAACTGAAAAGAAAATAGAGAAAGAAAATGGCGAGGGTAATTTGGTCATTTGATGTTGATCAGGGACCAAACATGCAGCAAAACCTTCAATATGAGGACCACCGTTGCACTTTTGAAACCTTAGGGACCAAACCTGCAATTTGGCCAATCCTTAGGGACTAAAAATGTGATTTATTCTTGTTTATAAGGATATATACTTTGATTTCTTTATATTTCGGTTCCAGGTTACAAATGAGCATAGGAGCTGAAGAGACGCGAAAATTGGAAAGAACTTGCAAAAAATACATATCTTAGTATGCAGAAGAGAGCTACGGCGTAACTCATACTCTCAACCACGCCGTAGCTAGGAATTCAAACATATTGACAAGTCAGCGCTTATCAAGAGTTACGGCGTAACCAACTTATGAGATTACGCCGTAATTATTCGAAGACTTAGAAGAATTCGTGAGCTATGAAGGCTACGCCGTAACCACACTATAGAGTTACGGCGTAGTTAAGGAATAGTACGTGATCCATTATTTTGTCAAGATTACGGCGTAACCACACATGAAGATTACGGCGTAAGTGGAAACCCTAATGAGCTATGGCATAACCAAAATTAAAACTACGCCGTAGCCAATGTTAATGTATAAGATCGTTACACGATAACACTAGTTACGACGTAACTAACTCTTAGGGTTACGCCATAGTTGTGTTGGGCCTATAAATACCAGCCATAAACTTTGCATTTTACATAACTTTCTCACCACCAAAAGTCAGAGAACGAAGGGAGGTTTTAGAGAGGCATTCTACAGCAGCATACGGAGCATTTTCAAGGGAGGAATCACGCCTATAACACCATAAGTTTTAGTTTTTCATTGTTACAATTACATTTCAAATTCATGTTTTCCTTAAACATTGATTTGGGTGTACTTTATAAAAAGATCAGCTAAGCACCTCTGGTGCTAGCCTAGTTATGATTTCTATATTAATGTGATTATGTTTTCGTACTTTTCATAATGCTTCTAGTGTGTGCATGCTTAGTTTATCATAGATCCTTTAGTTGCGGTAGTTTTGAAGAACTGGTTATACTTCGTACGCTAAGCGAATCGACCAAAGGACCCTAGTGTACTTAGGTTGCGAGGGAAATGGTTGGGATGACAACTAGCCATTTGCCTTGTGTGCAAATCGACCAAATGACCACTTTCTGGGTTGGATAAACTTAAGTAGTTAGAGGTATGGTCTAAGATCTGAGAGGCCGGGCCATACCAAGATAAATCTAGCATGTAGTGGTAATTAGTGACTCAAACTAGTCTACCGTATGTCGGCTTACTTATAGAGGGTAGTGCCTTTTGTTCCCGACAGGATTCTAGGGAGATAGGCTAGGAAATCTTTGTTTTGCTGCTACAGTCTACCACTTATGGCAGGAAAGGAATTAGAGAGAGTTTCAACAAGAAGAAAGAGATAAAGACCCTTTGATTAAAAGCATAAGATAAGATGTAAGGTTCAAATTAATGTCAATAAGAGTCAAAGATTCAAATGCTGTCAAAGAAGCCTGCAACCTTTGGGAAATCAGATGAGCTAGTTCTAGTTCCAGAATTTAAAAGGGTGTTTGGAAGGGTTTATGAAGAAGCAGATGGCTAATACCTTAACCTCAATTCTTCTTATACTCCTTTTTTTTGATTTTCTGAGACATTTATGAGGTGATGGAATTCATATATGGATAAATAGAATCAAAGATGGGTTTATTGGAAGTTGGTGGGTTAAAATGTAGTTTCCTGCTGGTTTAGTGATTTGTGCTGCTTAATAGGTACAAATCAATTGAAGATTGATGTAGAAAACACATTGTTTTCTATCCTGAATGCTCACAAGAATGCAGAAATGATTATGGAGTCTGCAATGGATAGGTATGTATACCTAAATATTTTCAATTCTATTCATATGAACTGGAAATATTATTGAGCTCACTTACAAAAGATGGCCTTGTAACTTTGTTTTTTCTAGGTCTAACTCACTAATAGGATCTTGGTTTTGTAATCCAATAGGCCTTAGTTAGGTAGTTGGGTGATGAAACATGGATCTCATCAGTCAAGTATCCTGGGTAAACCATAAAGTAGGCTTCCTTTTGTGAATGGTAAAGTAAGTGGGAGGGCAGTGTATGAAGATAGGAATAGTGACGAATGAAAGATGAACCTACTTGGTCCTATCTATACACTGCCAAGGAGGAAATGGATGGTACTCACTGCAAGGAGTGTGTTCCGAGTTGTGTGATGCCGTTGTTGTAGATGGAATTGTAGCATGACTGGTATAGCCCTTGCTGTGGAGAGGTAAAAGGTGCCTAGTGATGCCAAGCTCTGATCTACTGTAGTTATTGTGGTGGCAGGTTGAATGACTATGGTAGAGAAGAGTTTGGGAATGTTGCAAGATGGTAAGATGCGGATTAAGGTGAATTGGTTATGAATGATTTCTTGAAGTGATTTAGTTTTTAGAATTACAGCTTTTGCACTAGCTACTTTTTACCCTATTAGGACTGTTTGGGTTTATTTAGAATTGCATCAGATTTAGTTTTTATTTGTTTTATCTTATTCCTTTTGCTTATCTGCTTAGATTAGGTCTGTTTTTCTATGCTTATTTGGCTTATTAAGTTGCATTAAGTTAGTAGTTATTTGTTTTTTTAAGCTTTGCTTGTAGCATTTAATCAGCTTATACTTTATGATCAGCTACTTTCATTTCTTTTTGCTAGATAGTTTAACCTGTCCTCAAATTTTACTTACTTCCTAGCTTATTATCAGTTTTTAAAAATGGTTGTTTCATATAAGTTGTCCTCTTTTAGCTTATTTTAAGTTTCCAAAAAGAACAATTGCAAAAATAATAAATTTAAAAAAAAAAAAAAGTGCACAGGGTTCGAACCTGTGACCTCCTGCACCCAACACCTCACACAGCCTCACACTAAACCATTCTGCCCTTGGAACCTTTTCCAATAACCTTCTCACTCTCAATTCTTTTATCCTTTTTTCTTTTCCTTATTCCTTTTAGCTTAATAAAACTGATAAGCCCTTTTCTTGGCTTTTCAAAATAGATTTTCCAATTTTTATAATTTTTCCTTAATCCTATTATAAATATAAACTTTCTGTGAATTTTTTATAATTTTCACTTTTTATTTGGTATTTTTCTTAAATTTATTTCCTTATTTTACATTTTAAATCATAATAAATAATTAAAAAGTTCAAAAAAATATTTTTCTTTTACCCATAATTTTTTTATCATTTAGAATATAGGAAAATTGTTTTCATACCCGTAGGATTACTATTGCTTAAATTTCACGTTTTATCTCGTTACGTTACGTTTTAATTCCCGTTTTTAGATTTAAGTTTACGTTTTTACATACATGCGCCCCCGTTACTTGTTCCCTTTCCCTTTTTACTTGTTTTTTGTTGTAATTTCATTATTCGTAGCTTAATTACTCATATATTCACTTTTACAACTATTCACTACACGTTTCAAGATTCGAACAATCACGATTCTATTCACACCTTCACGGGATAATGACTCAGGAATTCGTATTTCCTTCGAATTCTTTGGAGATATTATACTATACTATTGATACTGTATCACATCTCGTCACATATATCAAAATAAAAAGAAAAATGTGCAAAAATAATTTTATGTATGAATAAATTGGAAAAACGGGGCGTTTTTAGAATAAATGATTTCTTAATCTCTTTTGAACGTTATTCCTGCTTTTCGAAAGTTATTAAAAAGAGGTTTTAAATTATTTATTTCAAAAGTGTAAGTTGATAACATTGTGTGAGGACACGGCAATACCTTAGTCTGGGGGATTTTGGTATGTGAATAAACACATACCTTTCCTTGACAAAAAACGGAGATACACATGCCTTATCAGAGTAATAAATGCCCACTCCGTGTCTTGTCCTGCTTCGTTAAATTACCTGAGATACACATGCTTAAAAGTGTCAACACAAAGGTTGGTGAGTTCATAGAGTTTTATGGAAAAAGATTTATTTTGATAGATTTTAGGAATATTTGGTATTGATAAAATACAAACAGTGATGGAACAAGTATTTGGTAATGTTGATTTTAATCACAAATAAATCATATAAATATTCGATCAAATTCAAATAAGGGATCAATAATCCTAACATGAGCTGGAAACTCATGATACTAATTTAATCAGATATACAATTCAAGTATGGTCAAATTCCTATACAGCTGTATCTAAATATATGTTTAAAACATACATTTCCTTATAGATATTGCACCAAGCCTAATGACACACAAGCTTAACAAAAGAGGTGTTTTATCAAGTCAATGATAAATTTTTCCCTCTTATAATAGGTGATTTGCCAATTCCTATTTGTCTACGAATATAGTGTATCACGACTAATACGACTAACCATTTGCAAATGGCATTCCGTCAAGTATTAGTGGGACAGGAGGTCAATCTTTAACAGGTTTCGAAGCTGTTCACTATATTCGCGCTCACTTAACATTGATTAATGGCTCAGGATTAAGGGACTTTATGGCGATAAGGTAACTTAGGCAATATCAAGGTAATAATGGGATCATTCAGGATAGCATCATATAATCAAGTATCATACCACAGTAATCAATTTGGGAATATTATCGTCTGAGTATCAGTAATTCAGTTTAAGTATTTCGCCAGTAACATATGTATATCACATACCACAATAATCCAATTGAAAACATTATCATATGAGTATCAGTATTTCAGTCAAGTAATTCATCAGTAAAATATATATACCCCATACCACAATAATCAAATTGGAAGCATTATCGTATGAGTATCAGTATTTCAATTAAGTATTTCGTCAAGTATTGTATATATCACATCTTAAATCACAAACCATATTAAATAAATATCAATATGGAAATTGATTTGAATCATGTATTTTATTCATATACTTATCAATTTATCAAAATATATGTAAGCATGTATCTCCCCCAATGAGTTTAAAACAATTATTGGAAATGGGGCTATGACTCACCTGGATTGATACGGAAATGATGAAAAGTAAAGTAAGATGAGATTTATGAGAATGATTATGGAAACATCTTTGAAACTGAACCTGATAAATAAATTTATCTGAGAATATAACCAAATACTATTTGGTAAATACGAACGAATAACGAATAAATATTATTCATTATGACGAATAGATGATGTGCAGTGTAATTGTTATGTCATGCAAGATATGATAAAATACTTTATTTAAATTATCCATCGAAGTTTTACCTTTTTAAACGTAAGTAAAAATATTAACTTTTGAAACATCATTATATATATTATTAACGTAAAAATGAATAATATATAAATAAAACGTAGTAAAAATGCATATGACGTGATAGTTGACGTAAAATATAATATAAAATAAGAATGTCAAATAGATTATGTTTAATCCTTGTCCTTTTCCCATTCTTACACTTTTTATACTAACGGCGTTAGCGTTACACCGTTAGTCCTTTTCGTATCTAATTTACAATTATATTCCACTACTTGTCCAAAATAACATTCTAAGCTTGAAATATTAAATAATATCACGTTTTATCCTATAAATTCTGTTTTTACATTTTTAGTCCCTACTTTTCAGTCCTTGACAGTTTTAGTCCTCCTAAGTGTCGTCGCGTTATATTTTTAGTCCAAAATTACAAAAATGATTATAAAAATTTTCTTAAAAATTTCCGTAGCTTATTAAGTCAATAATAAGCTTATTTCAACTGCTTATTTAATAAAAGTACTTATTTTCCAGCTTATGGGCCTTAACGAGCCAAACTAAAAGCCAGTTAAGATTTTTAGAGGCGAGGGCATGGAAAATGTTTTGGGCCTGAACTTGGGCTACTTTTGTGATTCCAAAAATGTTTCATATGGGCCCAGTGGGCTTATGTTTGGTTATTTCTTGTTGGGCATTGAATAAGCCCACACGAAAACAATTAGTTTTATTAACTAAATAAGTTTGAAAAAACTTGTGTTTGTCGATTCAAAATGGACTAATTTGGGTGTCGAAACGTGATTATTTTTACATGTTATCCAAATGAAATTGGTAGTTTTCTAGGTGGTCTATTAGGTCGAGTAAAAATATTGGGTGCTCGATAAGTAATATTTCAGTTTATACGTGTGTTTCTTGGGTCACATGGAACGTTTATATATTTGTGAAAAACTTAGAATATATTCTAAGTGTTTTTATGAATTTTCATACGATGGAAACATGGTTCAAAATGAGTTCGTAAAATGCATGTAACGTCTGAACTAACGTGAACTTTGTGTGCTACGTGACTCCTAGGCCTTCCAAGATAGAGGCTAGCCACTCGTTGTGTACTATACATAAATATGTATACGTAAAATATATATGAAAGTATATACGTTCGACACTAAATATAACAGAGATTGAACACGTTCGATTATAACCCAAATATACTTCGTATAGTTTTTAAACCCGATAACCTTTTTCTTGCTTTCTATCGTTCTCGTATAATCTCCTGGTCTTCCAAAGATGTTTTTGAGATAATATGGGAGTCTTGTTTACGTGAATGAATGAAAGTATTGATGGAACAAGAATAGAGTACATATAGAGATTTTCATACACGTAATGTGTCAAAAAGGAAACAATCTTACTATTGCATGTCAGTGACTATGCATGTTTTTTATTGAGTTTTCTTACACACTTGGACTTTAGAAAACGTTTGTGAGAGCACAATTTAAGGAAACTTGTCTTTGAGATTATTTATATGTCGGCTAGAATAATAATATGCATACGAATTGAGGTTTTGCATAGAACTTGATCATAGCTGATAAATCTGAACATCTACACATGAAATCATCCTAGAAATAATATTTGGAACTCGTAGAAACAAACGGGGATTAAAACGGTTAAGAAATAAATATTTTATGAATCGATTGATATGAATATATGGCGAAACACTTTGCCACTTAAAAACGTATCAAACGTCGTGCAATGAACTTGGGATTTGACACACTAATAGTTGGTTAGGTGGTAAACGAGATGGTGTAAAAATATATAGGTGTCGTGTGTAACAATTTGGAATACGCGAGGTGATTTAGAGCTAGTTTGGTCGATGTATATGAAACATTTAAAATGAAAATGGGTTTTGTTTTTGGGCCGGTTGGGCTTAGGAAAGATCAAGGGCCCGTTTGGTTTTGTAATTATTTTGTTAATTAGGATTAGTGAATTGTTAATATTTTGTTAATTGTGTCGAGAACTTGTTTTGTCGTTTGGTGAATTTTGTAATATCGTAATCGTAACCATTTTAATATACTAAGAAATTTTTAAATTTCCCCGTAAAAATCGTGATTACAATAATGGCAGAGATTACTATATAATTAAACATTTTTTAATTATAAAGATTTTTCGAGGTTTTACAGTACCCACATGTCATTCTGAATTTCGTCCCGAAATTCAAATTTAATGTGATTACTTGAGTAAATAATTTTTTAACAGAGGTTGTCGAGAGATTTTTATGTCTAAAATTAAGGAAATGTGATTCAGTTAGATTTACTTGTACCAAACAAGACAAGGTAACTGACGTATTTAAGGGTTGTGAATATTGAAAATAGTGGTCATGAATAGTGAAATAACGGCTAGTGTATAGTGTCCAACGGTCGGGAATAGTACCCCAACGGCTATGTTTCTATGTACTTGTAACGAATAAGGAATAAAACTCGTTTTGTTTTTATGTTTATGAATTTGTCTCAGTATTGTTTTTAATGTTTTGTTTATATTTATTTTTCAGCATAATTAAAGTGATTCATCTTGTGGTGGCTCTTGCTATTGTTTTGTTGGTGGGAGTCTTATTTTTCATAGCGGATCAACCTATTAAAGATTCCTTTGTTTATATTGTAATAATTGTAACGATAGCACTTCCGTTGCTAATCATTTGTTTATGTATTAATTTTTATGGATTTTAATAAAATTTTCTCTATTGGAGTCTTTTATTAGTTTTTGTGAATTATTTGTGTTCTCTTGCTTGTATTTTTGTTGATTTCTTATCATAATGGTGATGAGATAAGATAGGTATTTATTGTGGGTTGTTCAATGTATTGTTTATGAACAGTTTATTTTAGCTCTATATTTTGCTTTTGAATGAAGATTGTTATTTAAAGATTTGAAAATATCACTGTTCCTTTCATAACATAATTCTTCCTAAATTAGACATAGTTGATCAGGCTATGTATAATTGAGGACCAAATGATGTGATGTTTGGTTCAATCATATATTTCTATAAATTGTTTTAGATGGTGTTCAACGTGTTGTTTTTATAATATAACACGTAATTCCTTTTTAAAATAAAGTAGAAAATTTTAGGATTCACACTATAAATCAGAAATTTATAGAGTAAATATAGTATATTGTCATTTGGTAAATGAAACAGAAATTGAAATTAACTTAGATTATCATTATTATGGAAATATTACAAGGGAGATTTTTCGATACAGTAGAAAGATTATTGTTATTCTTAAGTTACATCCATCGTAACTTGAAGTGAAAAACAGGAAAGAGATACAACTTAGGAAATTTTAAACTAGATTTTATTTGTCTACAACAGGAATTTATTCATCTGTGTAAATCTAGTTGCCATTCCCTCGATACTATCAAGGTCTTTAAAGATTCTTCATTTTCTTGTAAAGCTCTTGGCTTTCCAATTAACATTGTAGTTTGGACATCGACTCATATAATGCCCTTTTCCACCACATCCATGGCATACTACTGTTGTTGGTTGTCCTTCCCTGTCCTTAGTCCTGCAGCTAATTGCCTGATGACATGTTTTCTGACATTTCGTGCATTTAACCCTACAGATTCCGGTGTGATGCTGGTTGCATTTTTGACACCAGGGTAAATTTCCACGATAACCACTTCCAGTAACATGTGTGACAAGACAATTTCTATTAGCTTTCTGATTGTGTTCCAGCTGACGTTGATACTCCATACGATCTTCTAGTTGTTTACGCTAACGGTCTTGAGCATTGATGATGTTGCAGTAGATGGGATTTATGGTTCCTATCTCGGGGAGTTTCCTCTTTTGATTATTTCCATTTGGTATAACCCCATGCCTAATTCTTTGATGATGGTTGATGGTAGGGTTGATCATTCCTTCTTGAATCTTTAAATGAGGTGGCCTATACTTCATGAAACTTGTAGGGTGTTGATTACCAAGTATACCCGTCTCTCTTATCGGATAAACTACGGTAGTCCCTTCTAATACCACCGACACTATGTCTTTTACCAATTTCTGGATAGCTCCAGGAGTCATGGTGATTTTTGATGATGATTGATATGCATTGTTCATGTTATCCATTTTCTGAAATCCTAAATGAAACTCAACATTAGAATCCATATAATATCAGAATAATTTAAATAATGAAGTTAATTATTTCATTGATGATAGACTGAATTGACTCCCTACTGTAATCTAATTTCAAGATATGTCTTTGTTGTATCATTTATCAATGATCAACTCTTGATATGGGATTACTAAGGAACAAACCGACTTGTCTATTAAAACTGAAGTTTAATTATCTTTTCTTCATTCTTTAAATTCCTTTTCAAAAATTGGTATCTAGACGATTCTTAAAGTTTTAGGTTAATTATGGTAAGTTTAAGAAATCTTAACAATTTGTAAGAAATCTTACAGTAGATTTGAATAATATTACAGAGATAAACAGAATATTAATAACTTGTCTGATTGTTTTTGCAAGATAAACGATACAAGATCTTTTATTAATACTCCATTGATCTGTGTAGATTCATTTGGTTATCAAAGAAAATAACAAATGATGAAATTTTTGCATGGAGATATGAGGATTCATTTCATGCACGATTGATACAAAAGAAAAGATTGATTCATAACATAGAGATATAACAGAAAGGATGTTATTATACAATATGCTTTGATTACAAGTTCTGAAGTTTCAGAATTATTGAACATTACATGAAATATTAACCAAATCTATTTGGTTTAGTAGGAACAACAAGGAAACTTGTAAATTTAAGATTAGTTACGCTTCTGACGTAAATATCTAATTTCTTTCTCAAGTTCAAGTTGTGCAGCTTCCATGTTTGAGAAACGTTCTTGACACATGTTCATTTGATTTGCCAACATACTCTCTAATGCGGCAATCTTTTGACCCTGGTTTCTGGCTGCATCTCTGGCCATCCATAGGGTTCTCTCAATATCTTCAATTCTTACATGTGTCTGACCGTGTTCTGTTCTTGCACAACGGACCCTGGAATCCAAACTTCCAAGTTCCTGGTTTGTGTTGTCCTTTATTTCATTAATCTTTATTCCTAACTCACACATTGTTCGCCTCTCAGCATCCGCCCTTTTGAACAATGCGTCAAGGTTACGGTCGTACCATTCAAATTGAGTTGGTCGTAACCCTTTTAGTTGTTCAGTGTGAGCATCCAATATGCTGGCTTGTCGATAAATAAGATTCCATATTGTTTCAGGATTGCTTATATTGTAGTCGGGTGAGTTAGGTGAGGATAAATTATTTGGAGAATCTGGCATTGTGGAATCTGAAGTATAAGGTAACGGAAAATTTGGCTCAACATTCGTCCATGATATCCCTTGGCTTGAACCTTGTCCAACTTCGAATGTTGCCTGGCTACCAATCAAATCTTCATATGATTCGGTAGCTCTCCTGAGCCTTTGACGTAAAGGTGAACGAATAGGTGACGATGGAGGTGATCTCTGAGTGAGTTCTATATTAGGTTGGGATTGTGATATTTGTACGTAAGGATCTTCAGTATTCGGAGAATTTTTGTTGATAGATGAGGTATTAGTATTTTGGATATTAGTTTTGACATTCACGGGAGTTCCTGAAGACATGCTACAGTAGTAACCGAGAATAATATTTTATGAGGATTTTGTATGTTAAAATATAACAGTACAGATGAAATAATTATTGTGTAAGAGTAATTTCTAAACATGTAAGATAATCTCAACATATAAAGTATTGAGCACGGCAGTCTGCAGACACGGAGGGCATAAAATGGTATGGTGTAAAATCATTTATTTTGAAAATATAGTTATAGATTTAATGTTTGAAAACATTTAATTCTCTATAACTATAGCTCTGATACCAATCTGTAACACCCCCAAATTTAAGTTTGTCAAAGCGGAAAAGTAAATTAGATGTTACGGGGAGGATCGAAGTTTTAATCTCATAAAACGGTTTAAAAGAAGCGTTTTGAAAGTTATTTGTCATTCAAATAATATTTTTGATAAAAGATGAACCATTTGATTTAAAATCTTATGAAAAGATATAAAGGCTTGAAAGAATGACATATTTGATTTTTACACCATTTTAATCTATCAGAGTAATAAATGCTCACTCCGTGTCTTGTCCTGCTCCGTTAAATTACCTAAGATACACATGCTTAAAAGTGTCAACACAAAGGTTGGTGAGTTCATAGAGTTTTATGGAAAACCATTTATTTTGATAGATTTCAGGAATATTTGGTATTGATAAAATACAAACAATGATGGAACAAGTATTTGGTAATATTGATTTTAATCACAGATAAATCATATAAATATTCAATCAAATTCAAATAAGGGATCAATAATCCTAACATGAGCTGGAAACTCATGATACTAATTTAATCAGATATACAATTCAAGTATGGTCAAATTCCTATACAACTATATCTAAATATATGTTGAAAACATACATTTCCTTATAGATATTGCACCAAGCCTAATGACACACAAGCTTAACAAAAGAGGTGTTTTATCAAGTTAATGATAAATTTTGCCCTCTTATAATAGGTGATTTGCCAATTCTTATTTGTCTACGAATATAGTGTATCACGACTAATACGACTAACCATTTGCAAATGGCATTCCGTCAAGTATTAGTGGGACAGGAGGTCAATCCTTAACAGGTTTCGAAGCTGTTCACTATATTCGTGCTCACTTAATAGTGATTAATGGCTCATGATTAAGGGACTTTATGGCGATAAGGTAACTTAGGCAATATCAAGGTAATAATGGGATCATTCAGGATAGCATCATATAATCAAGTATCATACCACAGTAATCAATTTGGGAATATTATCGTCTGAGTATAAGTAATTCAGTTTAAGTATTTCACCAGTAACATATGTATATCACATACCACAATAATCGAATTGGAAACATTATCATATGAGTATCAGTATTTCAGTCAAGTAATTCATCAGCAAAATATATATACCCCATACCACAATAATCAAATTGGAAGCATTATCATATGAGTATCAGTATTTCAATTAAGTATTTCGTCAAGTATTGTATATATCACATCTTAAATCACAAACCATATTAAATAAATATCAATTAGGAAATTGATTTGAATCATGTATTTTATTCATATACTTATCAATTTATCAAAGTATATGTAAGCATGTATCTCCCCCAATGAGTTTAAAACAATTATTGGAAATGGGGCTATGACTCACCTGGATTGATACGGAAATGATGAAAAGTAAAGTAGGATGAGATTTATGAGAATGATTATGGAAACGTCTTTGACACGGAACCTGATAAATAAATTTATCTGAGAATATAACCAAATACTATTTGGTAAATACGACCGAATAACGAATAAATATTATTCGTTATGACGAATAGATGATGTGCAGTGTAAATGTTATGCCATGCATGATATGATAAAATACTTTATTTAAATTAATCATCAAAGTTTTACCTTTTTAAACGTAAGTAAAAATATTAACTTTTGAAACATCGTTATATATATTATTAACGTAAAAATAAATAATATATAAATAAAACGTAGTAAAAATGCATATGACGTGATGGTTGATGTAAAATAGAAAATAAAATAAGAATGTCAAATAGATTATGTTTAGTCCTTGTCATTTTCCCATTTTTACACTTTTTATACTAACGGCGTTAGCGTTACACCGTTAGTCCTTTTCGTATCTAATTTACAATTATAGTCCACTACTTGTCCAAAATAACATTCTAAGCTTGGAATATTAAATAATATCAAGTTTTATCCTATAAATTCTGTTTTTACATTTTCAGTCCCTACTTTTCAGTCCTTGACAGTTTTAGTCCTCCTAAGTGTCGTCGTGTTATATTTTTAGTCCAAAATTACAAAAATGATTATAAAAATTTTCTTAAAAATTTCCGTAGCTTATTAAGTCAATAATAAGCTTATTTCAACTGCTTATTTAATAAAAGTACTTATTTTCCAGCTTATGGGCCTTAACGAGCCAAACTAAAAGCCCGTTAAGATTTTTAGAGGCGAGGGCATGGAAAATATTTTGGGCCTGAACTTGGGCTACTTTTGTGATTCCAAAAATGTTTCATATGGGCCCAGTGGGCTTATGTTTTGTTATTTCTTGTTGGGCCTTGAATAAGCCCACACGAAAACAATTAGTTTTATTAACTAAATAAGTTTTGAAAAATCTTGTGTTTGTCGATTCAAAATGGACTAATTTGGGTGTCGAATCGTGATTATTTTTACATGTTATCTAAATGAAATTGGTAGTTTTCTAGGTGGTCTATTAGGTCGAGTAAAAATATTGGGTGCTCGTTAAGTAATATTTCAGTTTATACGTGTGTTTCTTGGGTCACATGGAACGTTTATATATTTGTGAAAAACTTAGAATATATTCTAAGTGTTTTTATGAATTTTCATACGTTGGAAACATGGTTCAAAATGAGTTCGTAAAATGCATGTAACGTTTAAACTAACGTGAACTTTGTGTGCTACGTGACTCCTAGGCCTTCCAAGATAGAGGCTTGCCACTCGTTGTGTACTATATATAAATATGTATACGTAAAGTATATATGAAAGTATATACATTCGACACTAAATATAGCATGATGCATGTTAACTTTTAACGTGTAGAATGGATTCAAATGAGTTGTCAAGGACTTACAACGCTTCTAGGATGCTAGAGGGTCGAAAGAAATGAAATAGAACACAGAGATTGAACACGTTCGATTATAACCCAAATATACTTCGTATAGTTTTTAAACCCGATAACCTTTTTCTTGCTTCCTATTGTTCTCGTATAATCTCCTGGTCTTCCAAAGATGTTTTTGAGATAATATGGGAGTCTTGTTTGCGTGAATGAATGAAAGTATTGATGGAACAAGAGTAGAGTACATATGGAGATTTTCATACACGTAATGTGTCAAAATTTCAAGGAAACAATCTTACTATTGCATGTCAGTGACAATGCATGTTTTTGATTTAGTTTTCTTACACACTTGGACTTTAGAAAACGTTTGTGAGAGCACAATTTAAGGAAACTTTTCTTTGAGATTATTTATATGTCGACTAGAATAATAATATGCATACGAATTGAGGTTTTGCATAGAACTTGATCATAGCTGATAAATCTGAACATCTACACACGAAATCATCCTAGAAATAATATTTGGAACTCGTAGAAACAAACGGGGATTAAAACGGTTAAGAAATGAATATTTTATGAATCGATTGATATGAATATATGTCGAAACACTTTGCCACTTAAAAACGTATCAAACGTCGTCCAATGAACTTGGGATTTGACACACTAATAGTTGGCTAGGTGGTAAACGAGATGGTGTAAAAATATATAGGTGTCGTGTGTAAAAATTTGGAATACGAGAGATGATTTGGAGCTAGTTTGGTCGATGTATATGAAATGTTTAAAATGAAAATGGGTTTTGTTTTTGGGCCGGTTGGGCTTAGGAAAGATCAAGGGCCAGTTTGGTTTTGTAATTATTTTGTTAATTAGGATTAGTGAATTGTTAATATTTTGTTAATTGTGTCGAGAACTTGTTTTGTCGTTTGGTGAATTTTGCAATATCGTAATCATGACCATTTTAATATACTAAGAAAATTTTAAATTTCCCCGTAAAAATCGTGATTACAATAATGACAGAGATTACTATATAATTAAACATTTATTAATTATAAAGATTTTTGCGAGGTTTTACAGTGATGAATAAAAGATGAACCTACTTGGTCCTATCTATACACTGCCAAGGAGGAAATGGATTGTACTCACTGCAAGGAGTGTGTTCCGAGTTGTGTGATGCCATTGTTGTAGATGGAATTGTAGCATGACTGGTATAGCCCTTGTTGTGGAGAGGTGATAGGTGCCTAGTGATGCCAAGCTCTGATCTACTGTAGTTATTGTGGTGGTAGGTTGAATGACTATGGTGGAGAAGAGTTTAGGAATGTAGCTAGATGGTAAGATGCGGATTAAGGTGAATTGGTTAAGAATGATTGCTTGAAGTGATTTAGTTTTTAGAATTACAGCTTTTGCACTAGCTTCTTTTTACCCTATTAGGACTGTTTGGGTTTATTTAGAATTGTATCAGATTTAGTTTTCATTTGTTTTATCTTTTTCTTTTTGCTTATCTCCTTAGATTAGGTCTGTTTTTCTATGCTTATTTGACTTATTAAGTTGCATTAGCTTAGTAGTTATTTATTTTTTAAGCCTTGCTTGTAGCATTTAATCAGCTTATACCTTATGATCAGCTACTTTCTTTTCTTTTTGCTAGATAGTTTAACCTGTCCTCAAATTTTACTTATTTCCAAGCTTATTTTAAAAATAGTTCTTTCATATAAGTTGTCCTATTTTAGCTTATTTTAAGTTTCCAAAAAGAACAATTGCAAAAATAAAAAATTTCAAAAAAAGAGGTGCACAGGGTTCGAACCTGTGACCTCCTGCACCCAACACCTCACACAGCCTCACACTAAACCATTCTGCCCTTGGGACTTTTTCCAATAACCTTCTCACTTTCAATTCTTTAATCCCTTTTTCTTTTCCTTATTTCTTTTAGCTTAATAAAACTGATAAGCCCTTTTCTTGGCTTTTCAAAATAGCTTTTCCAATTTTTATAATTTTTCCTTAATTCTATTTCCTTCGAACAACCACGATTCTATTCCCGTTACGTTTTAATTCCCGTTTTTAGATTTAAGTTTATGTTTTTACATACATGTGCCCCCGTTACTTGTTCCCTTTCCCTTTTTACTTGTTTTTGGTTGTAATTTCATTATTTGTAGCTTAATTACTCATATATTCACTTTTACCACTATTCACTACACGTTTCAATATTCGAACAACCACGATTCTATTCACTCCTTCACGGGATAACGACTTGGGAATTCGTATTTCCTTCGAATTCTTTGGAGATATTATACAATAGTATTGATACTGTATCACATCTCGTCACATATATCAAAATAAAAAGAAAATTGAGCAAAAATAAGTTTATGTATGAATAAATTGGAAAAACGGGGCGTTTTTAGAATTAAAAAGAGGTTTGAAATTATTTATTTCAAAAGTGTAAGTTGATAACATTGCGTGAGGACACGGCAATACCTTAGTTTGGGGGATTTTGGTATGTGATTAAACACATACCTTTTCTTGACAAAAAACGGACCCAAAAAAAACAAAAACCGATCAAAAATGACAAATATATGTTTGTTTTTGTGTTTATGTATGTGAAGGATATTATAAAAGGACAAAAAGAAAGACAAAATGGAAAAAATCGAGCACTGGATTTGGAAAGAGCATGAAATTACGGGGATCAATGATAATTTTATTTGGAGTATCGAGGCAAAAGATAGAATTTTGAAAGACTAAACGAAGCCCGAACGAAGATTATTTTGAAGTAAAATTTAGAGCTGCATACAAAAGTGTTAAAAAATGAGAAGCTAAATATATCACCAAAGTTGTACTAGCTCAGTTGGGTGGAACATTTGTATGCCATGCGTGAGGTCGAGGTTTCAATTTCCACTCGCCTCCCTTTCTGTTTTTTGGTAGATCTGACCCAAAAGAAATTAGAAGAGCAGATCAAGCGAAGGCCAAAGACAGAACAGATCCAGCCTAAAGAAAGTATCAGGCCCAAGCTATATTGAAGTTCTATAATCTGATTTCATTCTTTGGCTTATACGTATGATTCACTCGCCTAAATTAAATGGGAGGAGCGTGTGATCTTTCCACCTCTTCCACACTCGCATCTCTATTATCCCTTATCCAACCAATGATCGACTGCCACGTGGCCCCTTTTGTATTAATTGGAGCCCGGATCCTATGAGAATGAGATAAGGAATAATTTAATTGTTGGTGATAGCTGTCATTTAACGTAATTGATAGCCATATGTATGGTAAATAATAAACCTACGACAACAGAAGGATCGAGAAACAATCAATCATCGGGTATAAATACAACGCACATGATTCAAGAGGGGGCGGCCTTCATTATTTTCTCTTCTTCACACATTAATATTTTTCACACAGTAGCTTTAATTTTTAGCAGTTTTTTTAGAGTGTTGGCTTATTTTCAAGTATTATATTTTACTTATTTCAAATGCTTATTTATTGTAATCAACTTTTATTTTATCAATGAAGTTTATGTTTTCCTTTTAGCTAATCTCTTTAGCTTATTTGCAATTCTTTTCATCTCTTTCATCTCTTTATTTTTCTTTTCTTAAATCTAAATAATCTATATAAGCTTTTTAGCTTATTATACCTTATTTGGATTTAGTTTTTTGAATAGCTTTTGCAATAAGCTTATTCATAAAGCTCTTATCTTATCTTTACTTTTTTTAAACTATCTTTTATATATATATATATATATCCAATTCGCGTCTATTCTTAGTAGTAGGCAACTTAGCTTTGGGTGAACTTAGATCTACTAGTTTTTAGCTATAAATTTTAAATCTTTTGGCTTTTTCTTCGTTTTTTTTTTATAAAAGTTTGGTACTTTCTTAACAATTAAGCTTTTCCATAGCTTAGTTGGTTCATATTATTGCTTATTATCACTAACCTTTGTCAAAGTTTTGATTTTTAAGCTTGCTATCTTCCTAAGGCGGGGAGCTTAAGGGTTTTATAAGCTATCTTATCATTAAAGTTTATAACTTTAATATCCTTTATTAAGCTAATTAGTCATAAAGTTCACAACTTTATTCACTAATTAGCATAATAAATGCTAATAGAGAAATAATCTTTAATATTTGTTTTAGTTTATAAAATCGGGTGGTTTATTACTCTCATCACGTTAGATCGGGTTCTATCTTCTTATCTTTTCACTTTTAGTTAACTAGTGTAGTAATATGAATATGTTGTTGAATTATTTATTTTTGTTGGTTTAGTTGTGATGATTAATGAGTAGATCTATTGTATGCTTGTTAAGTGTTGGTGGGTAATCTAAAAACTTAAGTTGGATCATTAGTTTTACTTTTCTTAGAATTCGCATAGCTTTTAGTACTTTTTCCAAATTTTTCATATTTTTCTTTAATAGTTTAATATTTTTAATATTATTTTTAGTTTAAAATATGTTTTAATTCATATATATATATATATATATATATATATCTTTTCTAAAATTATTTTTAGTCATTTAAAAGTTTTAGAAATTAAATTTGCATTTTTAGGCCTTAGATTTGATATTTAATGATATTACAACAAAATTGGTTACATGCTAATCGATCCATTGACCCGTGAAAAAAGCTAACTCACTTCAAAAATTCATTGGTACTAAAAAAATCATCTGGAATGTCTTCAAAGTAGTTATCGACTTCTAACAATGATGGCAAAGCAGCATTAAAAATCAAATCATTTAACTTATCACCAAATGGTATTTCACCAAGATCATCAAAATGAAATGGGTTAAGTGTCCCAAAATCATCACCCATAAAATAATCTGAAGCTTCATCCCTTTTTTCGTCCAATTCGGGTGATTTAAAAGCAAATAAATCATCCAAAAACGTCACATCCTCATAAGGACCCAATAACTCTTTCTTAACAATTACCGAATTAGCATCCTGGTATTCAAAGAGATTATCTAGCAATGACAAATCTCCAAAATTACCCAACCCATTCTTTTCTAGTTCTTGACCCTGATCTGACCCATTACTTGACTGACACTCTTCACCTTCTTTCACCCCTTCAATAACATCTTTCGATGGACCATTACTCTCACTCATGCTCTTATACCTAAGAACAGAAGTCAGAGACAAAAGAATATGCGACTCATCATATGATATGCGATTCGTGTGACGAGACGCTTACTCTTTTGTCTCCGACTTCCGTTATTAGGTATAAGAGCATGAGTGAGAGTAATGGTCCGTCGAAAGATGTTATTGAAGGGGTGAAAGAAGGTGAATAGTGTCAGTCAAGTACTGGGTCAGATCAGTGTCAAGAACTTGAAAAGAATGGGTTGGGTAATTTTGGAGATTTTTCAAAGCTGGATAATCTCTTTGAATGCCAAGATGTAATTCGATAATTGTTAAGAAAGAGTTATTGGGTCCGTCTGAGCACGTAACATTATTGGATGATTTATCTGCTTTTAAATCACCCGAATTGGACCAAAAAGGGGATGAAGCTTCAGATTATGTTATGGGTGATGACTTTGGGACACTTGACCCATTTCAATTTGATGATCTTGGTGAAATTCCATTTGGTGATGAGTTAAATGGTTTGATTTTTAATGTTGCTTTGCCATCATTGTTAGAAGCCGATAACTACTTTGAAGACATTCCTGATGATTTTTTTAGTACCAAAGAATTTTTGAAGTGAGTTAGCTTTTTTTCACGGGTCAATGGATTGATTAGCATGTAACCAATTTTGTCGTAAAATCATTAAATATTGAAATATGTTCTATATATAAGTGATATGATATTATATTTCTCTTAAAATAGAGATTTAGTTAGTATTATGGTGTAGAAAGAATTCAATTTGTCAGCATTGCAATTAATTTGACTTTATTTACCATTTAAGTATACTAATGCTGAAATCAAATAATCCTGATATTAAGTGTCAATTTTTCCCTAATATGCTCAATATTTGTATTGTTTATAGAGTAAATTGCATTTTTGGTGCTTAAGGTTTGGTCAAATTGCAAGTTTGGTCCCTAAGGTTTCGAAAGTGCAACAATGGTCCTCATTTTAAAGTTTTTGCTGCATGTTTGGTCACTAATCAACATCTAATGACCAAATTACCCTATCCTTCTTCTTTTTCTATTTTCTTTTCAGTTTTCAAACATAAATGGTCCATGTGTTTTTTTCGAAAAAAAAATTCAAAAAATTTATTTTAAGAAAAAATATTCCTAAATTTTTTTTTCTAATAAGAATTTTCCTTAAAAATCTGAAAAAAAAAATCTAAAAAAAAAGTTTTTTTTCAAAAAACTTTTTTTTCCTAAAAAAATTATTCATAAAAAAATTATAAAAAAAAATTCTAAATTTTTTTCGCATTGCCATTGTGCGATTTTTTTAACTTTTTTTTTTTAATTTTAGAATTTTTTTTTAAATTAATTTTTTTTAGAATTAATTATTTTAAATTTTTTTTTAGAATTTTTTTTTTAGAATTCTATTTTAGAAAAAATATTTCTAGGAAATTCTTTTCTACAAATAATTTTTTCCGAATTATTTTTTTAAGAAAAGTTTTTGGACAAAAAAACTTTTTCTTATAATTTTTTTCGGATTTTTTAAGAAATATTTTATTAGAATAAAAGTTGCGGTCCTTAAAGAGTTAATTCTAAAAAAGTTTTTCGAATTTTTTTAGAAAATTTTTTATTTAAAATTTTTTTTTAGAAAAAAATTTTTAGAATTTTTTTCGAAATCTTTTTCGCATTTTTTTTAGAATTTTATTTTAGAAAAAAAAATTAGAAACTTTTTTTCTAAATTTTTTTCCGAATTTTTTTTAGTAAAAAAAGTTTTTTGACAAAAAACTTTTTTTTAGAATTTTTTTCGGATTTTTATGAAAATTTTTATTCGAAATTTTTTTTTAGAAATTTTTGTTCTTAAAAAAAAGTTTTCGAATAATTTTTTTGATTTTTTTTTTTTTTTTTTTTGGAAAAAAATGGACCATTTATATTAGAAAACTGAAAAGAAAATATAAAAAGAAAATGGCGAGGGTAATTTGGTCATTTGATGTTGATCAGGGACCAAACATGCAGCAAAAACTTCAAAATGAGGACCACCGTTGCTCTTTCGATACCTTAGGGACCAAACCTGCAATTTGGCCAATCCTTAGGGACTAAAAATGCAATTTACTCTTGTTTATAAGGTTATATACTTTGATTTCTTTATATTTCAGTTCCATGTTACAAATGAGCATAGGAACTGAAGAGACACGAAAATTGGAAAGAACTTGCAAAAGATACATATCTTAGTATGCTGAAGAGAGCTACGGCGTAACTCATACTCTCAACTACGCCGTAGCTAGGAATTCAAAAATATTGACTAGTCAATGCTTATCAAGAGTTACGGCGTAACCAACTTATGAGATTACGCCGTAATTATTCGAAGACTTAGAAGAATTCGTGAGCTATGAAGGCTACGCCGTAACCACACTATGGAGTTACGGCATAGTTAAGGAATAGTACGTGATCCATAATTTTGTCAAGATTACGGCGTAACCACACATGAAGATTACGGCATAAGTGGAAACCCTAAGGAGCTACGGCATAACCTGAATTACAACTACGCCATAGCCAATGTTAATGGATAAGATCGTTACACGATAACACTAGTTACAGCGTAACCAACTCTTAGGGTTAAGCCATATTGTGTTGGGCCTATAAATACCAGCCATAAACTCTGCATTCTACATAACTTTCTCACCAACAAAAGTCAGAGAACGAAGGGAGGTTTTAGAGAGGCATTCTACAGCAGCATACGAAGCATTTTCAAAGGAGAAATCACGCCTATAACACCATAAGTTATAGTTTTTCATTGTTTCAATTACATTTCGAATTCATGTCTTCATAATGTTCATCCTAAGTGCAAGGGGAGGGTAAATGATGATACCTTATAGGATACAATTGCACTTGAGTTTGTTTGTTTGATGGTAGGTGTGTAATAAAACTAAAAAGAAATACTTGTTAGTGTAATTTTAGCGCCAAATTTAAAATTTTTTACAACATTTAAGAGTGAAACTTTAGCCTTAGCAAGCGTCTCATGGATAGGAGTTGTATGACTAGCACAAAACCGTACCATTCAGAAAAATTTTCCACCCAAATATGTGAGGTTCGCCTTTAGATTTGATAGGAAAACCATTCATTATTAGTGCTTATGAGTGTACCGGTAGCATTTAGATTCTAGAACTTGCGTTAGTGATGCATCCCGAGACCGCTAGTGAGACTACATTTGTGTAGTAGGATTTACTACATGATAAGAGGCATTAGGATTACCCTTGTGTTAAACCCGTATCATAATCACTTGACCATTTAAGTCATATTACTTGACTAGTAAAGTCAATTAATTTTTCCCACACCTTAGCGTTGTACTCATTTTTAGTACACAATACCCCTAGTACACCCCTCCGAGCCTATCTTTTCATTTCTAACTTTAAGCATTTTACTTAAAGGAAGAATTTGTTACAACCCACCCAAATGTGCAACCAAATCCCCTTAGCTTCCGTGTATGCACTCATCTTTAGTGCATTATTGTTACATGTTAAACCCTTAGTTAATTGTCTAATTGATTACATGGTTGCTAAGTCGAGTCATATCTTGTACATATTGTTTTGGGACGATTGGGACTCATGGGTAAAGTACTGGTGTTATGGAGTAATGGGGAAGAGCATCATATATTACCCCCGTATGCGCATTAATCTTAAAAAGTACTCCAAGTGTTTTGATTATCTTGATTCGATTCATCATATTAGTTTATTGTAAAGTATGTAAAAATTCAAGTGTAAGGGGAATGTACATTCCCTATGATGTATTATGTTGGATGGTAGGGTAAGAGTGTATGCAAAAAAAAAATAATAAATAAATAAAAAATAAATCAAAAAAATCAAGAAAAAGAAAAGAGAAAAAAACATACGGACTACCATCCCGTTTCATTTTATGTTTGTTTTATGTTTTTGTTATTTTTGATTCATTAGCATTAAGTCGAGTCTAGTCTTGGCTTAGCAACGCCATATTGTACATGTAATTAACCAAGATGATTAACTCGCCACCAGAAATATTGCCTTTATCCAACAAAAACCGTGTTTTTCATATCCCTACACCTAACGTTATAACCCTTTAAAAGACCTTTTTTATAGTTTATCCTAGGTGCTTACGCCAAATGGTGGAGGTCTGATCCTTTCCCAAGCCTATGGTAATCTATTTTGCTATGACAGTAGTGAGAGATGTTTTCCATTTCCTTATTGTGATATATACTTTATTACACCCGAGAGATGTGAGTATCTAAACACTATTTGTGAGGTGCTAGTGTATGACCTCCGTGCTTGTCTTTGGTTTTTAGTGGAATGATTATTTGTTGTAATTACTTTTATATTAGTGTTAAATGACCCCTAACTTGTATTTTGATTAGAATAAAAGCGCAATTGCTTGAGGACAAGCAAATCTCAAGTGTAAGGGTATTTGATGAGGCGAAAAGTGTACCGCTTTTAGGGGGTCATTTAAGCCCGAATTCTAGATTATTTGATCAAATATTGCCCTAAATCGTTTCTTTTGTCATTTTAGGTACTTTTGGAGAGAAATCTGGTAAAGGAAGCATTTTGGACGTTTTTGGAGCATAAAAGTGAAGAAAACGGCAAAGTCTCAATTTTTCTTGCTAGAACAGTACCTAACGGCGTCAAGAATCTCCACATGACGGCGTCAAGAGTTACAAAAGAGGTGGATGTGGAAAATACACGTGACGACCCAGAGAGTTTCTAAGTATAGGAGATGACGGCGTCACCCAAGGCCGTCATGGTCCAAACATTAGTGACGGCCCAGAGCACAACTACACATGACGGCATCACAAATAGATCTAGGAAATACGATTTTATTATGGCGGCGAGTTGACGGCGTCAAAATCCAATACATGACATCGTCACGATGTGTAATCTATATATAGTTTTCCAAATTTCATTCATTGGTGTACAACTTTGAGGGAATAAACCCTAGTCCGAATTTTATCAGCTTTTCAAGAGTTTCAACCCCTTGAATCTTTCATGTTCAATAAAAGATAAGTATCCCTTCAAATCATTCAATATGTCTATGTGTTGTTTGTGTTTTCTTAGATGTAGTGAAACCTAGATGTTGATTATGAGTTGATTGTTTGTTTATAATTGTTACGGATGATTGTATTCGATGTTAAGCTTAAGAAAACTGGCAGACTTCCATTGGTAACTTGCTTGAACGTCTTAAGAAACATGATCAGAGGTGTACTATGATTTTTGGTTGTATTTAATGCGTAGGAGAATTCTAATGATCCCATGTTAGGAGATTCTAACGGCTCGACATAGAAGTGAAGTAGGATCCTATAGAGTTAGGGAATATTGTACACGACCCTACGACTAGTATTAAGGAATACGAACCGTCATCCATGCAATTGTAACAAGCTATCAACCTGTAAAGGATATCTAGGGAGTAATGAAACCTAAGTAAACACAACTTTCCCTATCATTGTTTACACCACATTAGTATAATAGTTTATTTTTATTTTTATTGCATCTTTAGATAAATTCGGTTAGTTGGCTAGCAACTAATTCCGCCACTCCTTCAAAACCCGAGACTTTACTTGCTTTTATAAAAATATTAAAATACAAAAAGAATCATCCCTCACCTCTAGACCTAGTTTAGTAGGCTTTCTAATCCTAGCGACACTATTCTTGAGTTGAACGATCAATCCCCCGGTACTTGTCACTATACTATACTACAACGATCAGGTACACTGCCTGGTGGGGGTTGTAAGCTTCTCGAGATCCCTTGAGAGGTAAAACCTGTTGCGACGGTACGATCCCCACGTATCAAGTTTTTAGCGCCGCTGCCACGGAATAGTTATTGTCTAGGTTAGGATTTCTTTTTACTAGGTCTACTTGCTAGATTCCTTTCTAGTAAGGTTTTATTTTTATTTTTAGGTTTTCTTTAGTCTATCTCATTACTTCGTGTCTTTGTTCGTAACCTTTACCATCTGACATCATGGAAGGTGGTAACATCTTTGAACCCATCAACCCACTACAACAAAACCACCCACAAAACCCACCACTAGTAAACCCACCTCCTAGGCCCCGAACTTTAGGAGAGTATTCCCGTCCTAGCCACCAAGGCTATCGAAACACTATTGAGCTTACTCAAGGAGCCAATGTGTCCCCCTTGCGATCCGACACCATCCGGTTGGAGCAAAGCGGATGTGCATTCCATGGACTTCGTTCCGAAGATCCTAATCAACATCTCAAGGATTTCCTTAAAATCGTAGATTCCATAGACCTTGATGTTGCAACTAGAGAGTCAACCCGATTACGCCTATTACAATTCTTTCTACGTGATCAAGCTAGTCAATGGCTTGAACGTTTACCCGCGGGATCCATCACCTCATGGGATGATCCCACCACTCGATTCCTTGCTCAATTTTTCCCACCGGGGAGAACTACCAAGCTTAGAAATTATATCTTGATGTTCCAACAACGTCAAGGTGAAACTCTATATGAAGCATGGACTCGTTTCAAGGACGTACTCCAAAAAGTCCCTCATCATGGCATAGATCTTTGGCTCCAAGTCCAAATCTTCTATGACCATATCGATCTCTCCACAAGGTGAACCATTGACCAATCGGTCGGTGGCAAGCTACGTGATCTATGTGCGGAAGAATCATGAGAACTCATAGAAGATCTTTCTCTCTATGACAACGAAAGTTGGAATGATCCCCATGATTTGAACAAAACGGTCAAGGCAATATCTTTGCCTTCGAACAATTCTAGCACTCCCGACCATAGGATCATGGAACTTGAGGACCAAGTCAAGTTTCTCATGAAATCTTACGAAGCTCCTAAGCCTTCAAGCCAAGTGAACAAAATCACTTCTTCATGCGAATTATGTAGTGGTCCCCATGACACTCGTGATTGCGTGGAACTCCCCGGACAAGCTTTTGTGGATTACGCATCCTCGTGTACCGACGAAGCGAGAGACAAGTGGTACACTTTCAAACCCGAGCCAAACCCTTACGGTGATTCCTACAACCCTTCTTGGAAAAATCACACGAACCTTAGGTGGAAACAAAACCAAAACATGCCCCAAAACAATTCTTCCAATCCACCTAATCGTTACCAACCAAACGGTCCACCCTCTAACCATACTTTCAACAACAATCCTTCCAATAACTATGGAAGTACCAATAATCTTGAAGGATTGATGTCCAAATTTATGGCATCTCAAGAAGCTCGCATATCTAAGTTTGAAGCCGATTTCAAACAAAAAATCGACACATTGTTGAAAGTTCTCAATGACCGAGAAATGGGAGCACTCCCAAGCGACATAATCAAGAACCCGAAACTAAACGTTAATGCCATATCATCGGTTTCGTCACCTACTTCTTGTCCACAATACTATTCGGTCAAAGCAATGAGCACGTGTTTCAAGCAAACCCAAATTCTTCAGAAGGACCAATTGAATAAAACATCTGATATCAAACCAGTCAATAATATAATTGAAACACCTCCTACACAAGACCTTGACGAAGAATTCAAGGAGCTCCACCTTGAACGCCCCGTCATTGATGTCTTAGCCCGTGCTCCCTACTATAGTGCTCTACTAGAAAAATATGAGAAACTCAAATTGGGTAAAAATGGGACCGCCTTCGTTCAAAACAAGTTGCCTAAGAAGCTTGATGATCCGGATATATTTGTTTTGCCTTGTAAGATAGGAAGATCCAAAGCTTTCGACACACTAGCCGACTTAGGATCAAGCCTCAACTTGATTCCCTTGTCCCTTTTCACTACTCTTAAGCTAGGAAAGTTAGAGGAGACAGAAGTACTAATTGTTCTAGCGGATGGAAGTATTGCCCACCCGGTTGGAATGATCAAGGATGTAGTTGTTCACGTAGGAAAGTTAACTATTTTAGCGGATTTTCACGTCCTAGATATGGTTAGTGATACTACATGCCCATTGTTAGTAGGAAGAGGATTTTTAGCAACCGCTAGTGCCATGACAGATTGTAAGGAGTCTAAGATAGCGGTAGGAGAGGGTGAGACTTGGTCAGTTTATGATGTTAAGAAGCATAGCAATGATTGTGAGGATGAACCGACACCACATTGGGTAGAGATGAATAGGAAACCATCTAGATATGGGCCTTGGATAGAAAAAACTTTATAGGACCTCAACACCTATTCTATCTAGAAAAAGATTTCATCGATAAAACACATCCGGTGGAACAACTCATAGCTAGAGATGAGGAACTAGACCCTTTTGAGGATCCCCTAGTCTTTAGAAAAATGATTGAGTTCTTAAGCGTAATGCCTATCAACCTAAAGATGAACAAGTGGAAAAGGGAAGGGGATAAGTGTAAATGGAAGTGGGACAAGCCACCTAAGGAAGGTGACAGTTTATGGCATATGAAGATGATTTTATATGATCCGGATGGAGAAAAGTTTGAAAAGTCATACCGTACCAAGAAAACCGATAGGAAGTTGAAACCCAATTTTGATCCCAAAGATGTCCTCAACGAGGAGCTCACACATATAGGATAGCCCATGACCTTGAGTCTAGCTACAAGACTCGTAAATAAAGAAAAGCGCTTCTTGGGAGGCAACCCATGTTTTGTGTGATTTTTAATTGTTTGATGTTATTTGTTTCCGTATGCATGCTTTATTTTTATTGTTGGTAGATCATGTTTCAAAATAAATTGTGAAAATGCTTTATTTTGTTGTTTAACTTCGTCTTAACTTCATATAAAGGTATTTTGCAAAAGCTAAGTGTAAGGGGAAACCCCAAATTTGTTTATAAGAACAAAATTGATCATGATTCGCCACAATAATAAATGAACATGTGTATTAATATTTGTTAGAGTCAAATGCTTGTATCGAGTCATAATGATGTTTTGCAGGATTTTCCAGGAAGTAGGACATAATTTTTCCAGAAATTTTCCGGAAACATAACATAAAAATTTATGCAGGTCACTTCTGACGGCGTCATGCGTAAAATTATGGAAATTTTGCGAGTTTTGTTTTTCTAACGGAGTCTTAAAGTTTTTGTTAATTCTTTAGTTTTATAAACTCCTTGAAATCTGCAAACATTCATTCCACAAGCATTATATCCCTTACATTCCTAGAAAGTGATTTAAGATATATATGCTATTTTTCTAGGATTTGTTAGTTTATATAGATTGCCGCCGATTTTACGCGAGGTTGCCTTGAGTGTTTTCTCATGTTTAACAGGTTATATGTGACAAGAAGATGATTTATATTTTTGGAAGGGAAGCTTTGAACGTTCATTTTCTTGGAGGAAGATCTAACCTTGTTGCCACACTATCCACACCGAACGAATCAGGGGAGTATTAGTTTTCATTCTTTTACCGATTTTACTTTTACATCCTTTAATTGAACATTGGGGACAATGTTCATCCTAAGTGTAAGGGGAGGGTAAATGATGATACCTTATAGGATACAATTGCACTTGAGTTTGTTTGTTTGATGGTAGGTGTGTAATAAAACTAAGAGAAATACTTGTTAGTGTAATTTTAGTGCCAAATTTAAAATTTTTAACAACATTTAAGAGTGAAACTTTAGCCTTAGCAAGCGTCTCATGGATAGGAGTTGTATGACTAGCACAAAACCATACCATTCAGAAAAATTTTCAACCCAAATATCTGAGGTTCGCCTTTAGATTTGATAGGAAAAGCATTCATTATTAGTGCTTATGAGTGTACCGGTAGCATTTAGATTCTAGAACTTGCGTTAGTGATGCATCCCGAGACCGCTAGTGAGACTACATTCGTGTAGTAGGATTTACTACATGATAAGAGGCATTAGGATTACCCTTGTGTTAAACCCGTATCATAATTACTTAACCATTTAAGTCATATTACTTGACTAGTAAAGTCAATTAATTTTTCCCACACCTTAGCGTTGTACTCATTTTTAGTACACGATACCCCTAGTACACCCCTCCGAGCCTATCTTTTCGTTTCTAACTTTAAGCATTTTACTTAAAGGAAGAATTTGTTACAACCCACCCAAATGTGCAACCAAATCGCCTTAGCCTTCCGTGTATGCACTCATCTTTAGTGCATTATTGTTACATGTTAAACCCTTTGTTAATTGTCTAATTGATTACATGGTTGCTAAGTCGAGTCATATCTTGTACATATTGTTTTGGGACGATTGGGACTCATGGGTAAAGTACTGGTGTTATGGAGTAATGGGGAAGAGCATCATATATTACCCCATATGCGCATTAATCTTAAAAAGTACTCCAAGTGTTTTGATTATCTTGATTCGATTCATCAGATTAGTTTATTGTAAAGTATGTAAAAATTCAAGTGTAAGAGGAATGTACATTCCCTATGATGTATTATTTTGGATGGTAGGGTAAGAGTGTATGCAAAAATAAATAAATAAATAAAAATAAATAAAAAATAAAATAAAAAATAAATCGAAAAAATCAAGAAAAAGAAAAGAGAAAAAATCGTACGGATTACCATCCCGTTTCATTTTATGATTGTTTTATGTTTTTGTTATTTTTGATTCATTAGCATTAAGTCGAGTCTAGTCTTGGCTTAGCAACGCCATATTGTACATGTAATTAACCAAGATGATTAACTCGCCACCAGTAAATATTGCCTTTATCCAACAAAAACCGTGTTTTCCATATCCCTACACCTAACGTTATAACCCTTTAAAAGACCTTTTTGATAGTTTATCCTAGGTGCTTATGCCAAATGGTAGAGGTTTGATCCTTTCCCAAGCCTATGGAAATCTATTTTGCTATGACAGGTAGTGAGAGATGTTTTCCATTTCCTTATTGTGATATATACTTTATTACAAACGAGAGATGTGCGTATCTAAACACTATTTGTGAGGTGCTAGTGTATGACCTCCGTGCTTGTCTTTGGTTTTTAGTGGAACGATTATTTGTTGTAATTACTTTTATATTAGTGTTAAATGACCCCTAACTTGTATTTTGATTAGAATAAAAGCGCATTTGCTTGAGGACAAGTAAATCTCAAGTGTAAGGGTATTTGATGAGGCAAAAAGTGTACCGCTTTTAGGGGGTCATTTAAGCCCGAATTCGAGATTATTTGATCAAATATTGCCCTAAATCGTTCCTTTTGTCATTTTAGGTACTTGATGAGTGTGTAAATACTCATCATTTTTATCGTATCTGAACTACCAAAAAATCCAAAAACACTCAAATACGCATCAAAATACAGAAATTATTCCAGGAAATGTGTTTTATATGTTTTAGATGCAAAATGTTTAAAAACAAATGAAAAACGAACAAAGTTTGCATAATTGGCAGTTTCAGTCCCTCAAGTTTCAAAAATTGACAAAACTAGTCCCTGGAAGCTTAAAATGAAAGAAAAGTCAACCCAAGGTTTTCTAAAGTCCAAAAATTATCAAAAACGATCCTTGGGTGAAAAGTTTGAGAAAATTACATGTTTGGTCCCTGAAGTTTCAAAAATGGCAAAAATGGTCCCTGTGTTTTTAAAAAATGGAAAATTATCATTCAAAACCTTTGTACTATTTAGACTTGGCAAAATAAACCATTTTTGATAACTTTTGGAAATTTTCACTTTTAACCCTTCAACTTTGAATTTTGGCAAGTTTAGTCCCCGGGATTTTCAAAAGTGGAAAATTGTATTTATAGTCCATGGATTATGAAATGTGGCAAGAGTGGACCTTATGAATACTTTGGAATGATGACAGGTTTGGTCCTTCATTTTTCAGAAAATGGCAAATTTGGTCCTTGTGTTTTTTTTTCACTAACTAATCAAACGGACCCTTTTGTATATCTCATAAACCTAAAACACAACCTAATAATACTACTCCCTAATCCAAAACACTACCAAATCCATTACCAAAGCCCACCATCTCTTTTTCTTGGCCCAAACTCACACACAGCCCACCCCCTTTGATAAGTTTGACCCTAGTCAAACTATAAAACCAAAACTACCCGTCCCTTTTTATTATCCCAGTCAACACCCCTCACCCTTCCACCTCACCTCCCACTCACCCCTGTAACTCCATCATCACCCTAGCCTGTCAACCCCTCCTACACACTCAACCCCCCCCCCCCCTTGCATCTCAAACAAACACAAATCTCCAAAAATATACTTCTGGCATCAATAATAAAAAGAAACAGACAAACACCATTTTGGCGCCAAAATTACAAACAGCCAAGATTTGATTTGATCATTCAATGGTGGGGAATTCAGCTGGGAAAGAGACAGGATCACTCAGAAACCTTAATTCTCACATATAAAAGGGAAAAGAGAAAGAGTGGAGCAGCAGTAGAATTTAGTTTAGTTTTATTGTATTTTCAAATTTGATGTAACTTTTTAATTCAGTAAAAAACCAACGTTGTATCTGTTTCCTTTTTATTAATATAAGTTTTCAGTTCTGCAAATTTACTTTCAGTTTACATTTCAATTTCAATATAAATAGAAGAAAATACAAAAAAATAAATAAATAAATAAAAAAGGGAAAAAGAGAAATAGAAGAAGAGAAGGAGGAATACAGGATGAGGAAGTGGTTTAGAGCTCAGAGGGAGCATAGGATTGATTAGTGAGTTGTTCTGGTTCTCATAGGTTCCAAGCTTGAATGCAAATTGTAAGAACTTTTCCATATTTTAGCATAATCCATTAGACTAAGTTATGTTGGTAAAAGATGTTCATTACTGTCCATTTGTGTTATTGAATGATTAGTATAGTGTTAATTTTCAGTTTCATTTGTTATATAAATTTGTAGCTTCTTTAAGTTCTCACACAGCTCCAATTTAGGGTGTTTGGATTAGGGTTTTATCCTATGTTATCGATGTTGTTTTGCTGTATTGCTAGTGCAATTAGGTTTCATTAAAGGTGTTCGGGTTAGTTTACGTCTAAAAGTCAGTTTGCATATGATAAAAAGTCAAACTCAGTTGTAAAATTGCTCATTCGTTTAACTGTTGTAGTGTTGGTCTGCATAACTAGGTATGTTGGTCTATCAGTTGTTTATATAGCTTAAATCAAGTTCATCAAAGCTTACTACTTCACTCTTAATCAGTAGAATTCATTCTAAATCCCACAAAAGTCAAACAAATTGAATTAGCTAAAAAGTCAAAGTTGAAATCTGACTGAAATGGGACAAATTGGCAAATCATTTGTAGGCTTCATCTTGGGTGAGAAATCTATAAAGATTATTGTTTTATAATCTCTGGCTGCTTATCTTTCAAGATTAAAAAGGATTTTATAGTTTGGAATTCGATTGGTCACTTGAATTTGACCTCAAAGTACCCTACAGGCCTTGAGCCTGCCCTGCACCCAGTTCTCACCCAGCTTAACTGAGCTTTTTCATGAGCTCATCTAGAGCTAAATAGTGGACTCCGCCCTCATTATTTTGGATTTTTAGATAGCTTGTCAGTAGAGCTTTTCATATCTAGGCTTATTTTAAACTTTAGCTTATTTGTCCCTTGCTTATTTGGTCCTTATACCTGACCTGTCCATAGGGTGCATGCTGAGTAATCAGTATTGTGTTCCAAGCCCTCCAAATTGTCCAATAATAAGTCATAAGCCCAGCTCATGGGGTTATTTTCAAGTTGACCAACCCATCTTTGAAAGTCAACTGTCTATTTGGACTTCCATTGACCTTTGTGGACCCCACAGAGGTCCAAAAACCCCTCTCAGGCCAGTTTGGATTTGTGGGTATGTTGGAATTGCTTATTGGTGTAACTGGCTTATTCAGTGGTTACTCATTGTTGTTTTGTCTTCATTCTAGTTCCTTAAAGTTGTTTCCAGCTTATTTTCCAACTGTATAGCTTATGGAAAGCTTATGTGAGCTTAAAACTTCCTTTTAAGCCATTAAGCTTTCTGTTGAGCTTATTAGAGAGCACTGAGCTTATTATTGAGTTCCACAAAGTTTGTTTTTACAAAAGTTTTTCATTTTTAGGTGTAAAACAAGTTTCCAAAAGGAAATTCCAGAAAATCAAAAATTAATTTCAAGTGATAGTTTCTATTTAATTTTATTTTTCATTTTTAGATTTTTATTAAGTATTTAGCTTTTTTATATTTTTCTTAAATTTCTCTTATATTAAAGTATTTATAGTAACTTTATCAGATTTTTATATTATCATTTGGTATTTATTACATATAATATTAGTTTTATTTATAATTAATTAATAATTAAGTTTTAAATAGCATATTTAGTTTTTATTAAGTAAAACCTAGTTTTTATATTTTTCCTAGCTTTTATATAACATAATATAATTTTAGGAATTTTCTAGAATTTTTACTGTTCATTTTCTATTTTTCTTAATTTAAAATAGTTTAATTAGGTAATTAATAATTAATTAGTAATTAATTAATATAAAAATCACAAAAAGCCAAAAATACTTATTTTTAATTTTAAAACTTGTTTTTAGTTATTTTATAATTTTAGAAATTTTATTTTCATTTTTCTAGTATTTAATTAATATTATATTGTATTTAAGTAATTTAAATATTAATAATTAGTTTTAATTAGTAATTAATTAATATTAAATAATTAAATAGTGTAAAAATTTATTTTTTTTTTCTAAAAATTTTCTTTTATCCTTAGGTTTGTAAAAAAGTCATTTTCACCCCTTGTGGGTTTTCAGATTTCACTTTTCACGTTTTATTTTGTACATTCGCGTTATTTAAAACGTAAACGTACGCGTTTTTAGGTTTTGAACGTTTCGGGTTTTTCTACTTTTACAGTCTTGTCTATATAGCTTGTTTAAGCTATTTCTTCGTATATTCCATAGTTCAAATCATTCACAACCCCTTTCCCGTCCAGATTCACCCGATCACAAACCCGTTTAATAACCATCATACCTCGTCGGGACATAACGACCCGGGGAAACCCTATACTTCCGCGGAGATTTGGTCTGAGACGTTTGACTTAGTTGACCATTCACCTGGTCAATTTAGGTTGACCGTTTGGGACCCAATCAGTACTTTTGGAGAGAAGTCTGGAAAAGGAAGCATTTTGGACGTTTTTGGAGCATAAAAGTGAAGAAAATGGCAAAGTCTCAATTTTCCTTGCTAGAACAGTACCTGATGGCGTCAAGACTCTCCACATGACGGCGTCAAGAGTTACAAAAGAGGTGGATGTGGAAAATACACGTGACGATCCAGAGAGTTTCTAAGCATAGGAGATGACGGCGTCACCCAAGGCCGTAATGGTCCAAACATTAGTGACGGCCCAGAGCACAACTACACATGACGGCGTCACAAATAGATCTAGGCAATATGATTTTATTATGGCGGCGAGTTGACGGTGTCACAATCCAATACATGACGCCATCACGATGTGTAATCTATATATTGTTTTCCAAATTTCATTCATTGGTGTACAACTTTGAGGGAATAAACCCTAGCCCGAATTTTATCAGCTTTTCAAGGGTTTCAACCCCTTGAATCTTTCATGTTCAATAAAAGATAAGTATCCCTTCAAATCATTCAATATGTCTGTGTGTTGTTTGATTATATCTTACGCTTGTCTTCTATTTAACATGCTAGGCTCGATTTCTTTTGTGTTTGCTTAGATGTAGTGAAACCTTGATGTTGATTATGGGTTGATTGTTTGTTTATAATTGTTACGGATGATTGTATTCGATGTTAGGCTTAAGAAAACTGGCAGACTTCCATTGGTAACTTGCTTGAACGTCTTAAGAAACATGATCGGAGGTGTACTACGATTTTTGGTTGTATTTAATGTATAGGACAATTCTAATGATCCCATGTTAGGAGCTTCTAACGGCTCGACATAGGAGTGAAGTAGGATCCTACAGAGTTAGGGAATATTGTACACGGCCCTACGACTAGTATTAAGGAATATGACCCGTCATCCATGCAATTGTAACAAGCTATCAACCTGTAAAAGATATCTAGGGAGTAATGAAACCTAAGTAAACACAACTTTCCTTATCATTGTTTACACCACATTAGTATAATAGTTTATTTTCATTTTTGTTATTTTATTTTTATTGCATCTTTAGATAAATTCGGTTAGTTGGCTAGCAACTAATTCCGCCCACTCCTTCAAAACCCGAGACTTTACTTGCTTTTATAAAAATATAAAAATACAAAAAGAATCAACCCTCACCTCTAGACCTAGTTTAGTAGGCTTTCTAATCCTAGCGACACTATTCTTGAGTTGAATGATCAATCCCCCGGTACTTGTCACTATACTATACTACAACGATCAGGTACACTGCCTGGTGGGGGTTGTAAGCTTCTCGAGATCCTTTGAGAGGTAAAACCTGCTGCGAGGGTGCGATCCCCACGTATCAAGCTCACTTACAATAGATGGCCTTGTAACTTGGTTTTTTCTAGGTCTAACTCACTAATAAGATCTTGGTTCTGTAATCCAATAGGCCTTAGTTATGTAATTGGGTGATGAAACATAGATCTCATCAGTCAAGTAGCCTGGGTAAACCATCAAGTAGGTTTCCTTTTGTGAAGGGTAAAGTAAGTGGGAGGGCAGTGTATGAAGATAGGAATAGTGACGAGTGAAATATGAACCTACTTGGTCCTATCTATACATTGCCAAAGAGGAAATGGATGGTACTCACTGCAAGGAGTGTGTTCCGAGTTGTGTGATGCCATTGTTGTAGATGGAATTGTAGCATGACTGGTATAGCTCTTGTTGTGGAGAGGTAATAGGTGCCTAGTGATGCCAAGCTCTGATCTACTGTAGTTATTGTGGTGACAGGTTGAATGACTATGGTGGAGAAGAGTTTGGGAATGTAGCTAGATGGTAAGGTGCGGATTAAGGTGAATTGGTTATGAATGATTTCTTGAAGTGATTTAGTTTTTAGAATTATAGCTTTTGCACTAGCTTCTTTTTACCATATTAGGACTGTTTGGGTTTATTTAGAATTGCATCAGATTTAGTTTTTATTTGTTTTATCTTTTTCCTTTTCCTTGGCTGCTTAGATTAGGTCTGTTTTTCTATGCTTATTTGGCATATTAAGTTGCATTAGGTTAGTAGTTATTTATTTTCTTAAGCCTTGGTTGTAGCATTTAATCAGCTTATACCTTATGATCAGCTACTTTCTTTTCTTATTGCTAGATAGTTTAACCGTCCTCAAATTTTACTTATTTCCTAGCTTATTATCAGTTTTTAAAAATGGCTGTTTCATATAAGTTGTCCTCTTTTAGCTTATTTTAAGTTTCCAAAAAGAACAATTGCAAAAATAAAAAATTTCAAAAAAAAGAGGTGCACAGGGTTCGAACCTGTGACCTCCTGCACCCAACACCTCACACAGCCTCACACTAAACCATTCTGCCCTTGGGATTTTTTCCAATAACCTTCTCACTTTCAATTCTTTTATCCTTTTTTCTTTTCCTTATTTCTTTTAGCTTAATAAAACTGATAAGCCCTTTTCTTGGCTTTTCAAAATAGCTTTTCCAATTTTTATTATTTTTCCTTAATTCTATTATAAAGATAAACTTTCTGTGAATATTTTATAATTTTCACTTAATTCTATTATAATTTTTATAAGTTTTCCTTAATTTTCCTTAATTCTATTATAATTTTTCTTAAATTTATTTCCTTATTTTACATTTTAAATCATAATAAATAATTAAAAAGTTCAAAAAAAATTTTTATCTTTTTCCCATAAACTTTTTATCATTTAGAATATAGGAAAATTATTTTCATACCCGTAGGATTACTATTGCTTAAATTTCACGTTTTATCTCGTTACGTTACGTTTTAAATCTCGTTTTTAGATTTAAGTTTACGTTTTTACATACATGTGCCCCCATTACTTGTTCCCTTTCCCTTTTTACTTGTTTTTTGTTGTAATTTCATTATTCGTAGCTTAATTACTCATATTTTCACTTTTACAACTATTCACTACACGTTTCAAGATTCGAACAATCACGATTCTATTCACTCCTTCACGGGATAATGACTCGGGAATTTGTATTTCCTTCGAATTCTTTGGAGATATTATACTATACTATTGATACTGTATCACATCTCATCACATATATCAAAATAAAAAGAAAAATGTGCAAAAATAAGTTTATGTATGAATAAATTGGAAAAACGGGGCTTTTTTAGAATAAATGATTTCTTAATCTCTTTTGAATGTTATTGCTACTTTTCGAAAGTTATTAAAAATAGGTTTTAAATCATTTATTTCAAAAGTGTAAGTTGATAACATTGCGTGAGGACACGGCAATACCTAAGTCTGGGGGATTTTGGTATGTGATTAAACACATACCTTTTCTTGACAAAAAACGGACCCAAGAAGACCAAAAACCGATCAAAAATGAAAAATATATGTTTGTTTTTGTGTTTATGTATGTGCAGGATATTATAAAAGGACAAAAAGAATGACAAAACGGACACAATCGAGCACGGGATTTCGAAAGAGCATGAAATTACGGGATCAATGATAATTTTATTTGGAGTATCGAGGCAAAAGATAGAATTTTGAAAGACTAAACGAAGCCCGAACGAAGATTATTTTGAAGTAAAATTCAGATGCACTTATACTATAAAAGGAAATGGGATGCAATGTATATTCTATTGAAACAAATATGTTCTATTGAAATAAAAGCCAGCCGGTAGTGTTGTAAGCAAATGGTCAAAACAGATGAACTTATACTATAAAAGGAAATGGGATGCAATGTATGAAAAGGGTAAACAACAGGAAAATAATATTGAGAATATAGAATTCGATGAGAATGACGTTTATATAGACAAGTCTGGTACTGCTAGATTCATGTTTGAGAATTGGTTCTTTGTCATGGAGATGTTACATCTGTTAAAACTATTAAAGAAGATCTTGGGAAGTTTAGCAGAGTTTCTGGGCTGTATCCAAACTTAGGTAGGAGTACAATGTTTTGTGGTAGCTTGGGCATGGAAGAAATTAAGAATATTCAGGAAATTTTACCTTTTCAAATTGGAAAAATGCCTGTAAGATATCTTGGGGTACCATTAGTGGATAAGAAGATTGGTATAAAGGGATTGATTGATAAGGTGAGACAGAAGCTAAATGACTGGAAGAACAAAAGTATGGTGGAAGAAGTCAACTTATTGCATCTGTTTTGTCATCTATGCAAGTATACTGGGGATCTGTGTTCAAACTTCCTAAGGCTGTTATTAATGATATTGCAAAAAAATTCAAAGGCTTCTTGTGGTGCAATGGGGAGCTGACTAGAGGAAAAGCTAAAGTTGCATGGAAGGAAGTATGCAAACGTAAAGATCAAGGGGGTTTGAGATTAAAACCTTTGGAGCAATGGAATAATACTCTACTCATTAAGCATTTATGAAACTTGGCTACTATAAAGGAGTCTTTATGGGTTAAATGGGTGAGTACAGTAAAGCTTAAAGGGAGGAGTGTTTGGGAAGTTCAATGCTACAAAACTGATAGTTGGTGTTGGAAAACATTGTTGAATTTAAGGCAGAATGTGGAGAATCATATTATGTACAAAGTTGGAGATGGTAAAAATTTATCTGCATGGTATGATAGATGGTCAAATCAACAGGCACATGCTAAAACTATCAGTAGAAGAGATATGCACTCAGCAGGATTCAATGAAAAAAGTAAATTGTGTGAGGTTATTGATGCTAATGGATGGAAATGGCCAGCTGAATTGAGTGCTAAATATGATGTCATTACTAACATGAGTGTTCCAATGCTGACACAAACCTCAAATAAACCTGTTTGGATCACCAATAATGGTAATATGGTTGATTTTGCTACTAGTAAAGTGTGGAATGGTAATACTCTTGACGCCGCCATAATAAAATCAATACTTTTGGAGAGAAGTCTGGAAAAGGAAGCATTTTGGACGTTTTTGGAGCATAAAAGTGAAGAAAATGGCAAAGTCTCAATTTTCCTTGCTAGAGCAGTACCTGATGGCGTCAAGACTCTCCACATGACGGCGTCAAGAGTTACAAAAGTGGTGGATGTGGAAAATACACGTGACGATCCAGAGAGTTTCTAAGCATAGGAGATGACGGCGTCACCCAAGGCCGTAATGGTCCAAACATTAGTGACGGCCCAGAGCACAACTACACATGACAGCGTCACAAATAGATCTAGGCAATATGATTTTATTATGGCGGCGAGTTGACGGTGTCACAATCCAATACATGACGCCATCACGATGTGTAATCTATATATTGTTTTCCAAATTTCATTCATTGGTGTACAACTTTGAGGGAATAAACCCTAGTCCGAATTTTATCAGCTTTTCAAGGGTTTCAACCCCTTGAATCTTTCATGTTCAATAAAAGATAAGTATCCCTTCAAATCATTCAATATGTCTGTGTGTTGTTTGATTATATCTTACGCTTGTCTTCTATTTAACATGCTAGGCTCGATTTCTTTTGTGTTTGCTTAGATGTAGTGAAACCTTGATGTTGATTATGGGTTGATTGTTTGTTTATAATTGTTACGGATGATTGTATTCGATGTTAGGCTTAAGAAAACTAGCAGACTTCCATTGGTAACTTGCTTGAACGTCTTAAGAAACATGATCGGAGGTGTACTACGATTTTTGGTTGTATTTAATGTATAGGACAATTCTAATGATCCCATGTTAGGAGCTTCTAACGGCTCGACATAGGAGTGAAGTAGGATCCTATAGAGTTAGGGAATATTGTACACGGCCCTACGACTAGTATTAAGGAATATGACCCGTCATCCATGCAATTGTAACAAGCTATCAACCTGTAAAAGATATCTAGGGAGTAATGAAACCTAAGTAAACACAACTTTCCTTATCATTGTTTACACCACATTAGTATAATAGTTTATTTTCATTTTTGTTATTTTATTTTTATTGCATCTTTAGATAAATTCGGTTAGTTGGCTAGCAACTAATTCCGCCCACTCCTTCAAAACCCGAGACTTTACTTGCTTTTATAAAAATATAAAAATACAAAAAGAATCAACCCTCACCTCTAGACCTAGTTTAGTAGGCTTTCTAATCCTAGCGACACTATTCTTGAGTTGAATGATCAATCCCCCGGTACTTGTCACTATACTATACTACAACGATCAGGTACACTGCCTGGTGGGGGTTGTAAGCTTCTCGAGATCCTTTGAGAGGTAAAACGTGTTGCGAGGGTGCGATCCCCACGTATCAAGCTCACTTACAATAGATGGCCTTGTAACTTGGTTTTTTCTAGGTCTAACTCACTAATAAGATCTTGGTTCTGTAATCCAATAGGCCTTAGTTATGTAATTGGGTGATGAAACATAGATCTCATCAGTCAAGTAGCCTGGGTAAACCATCAAGTAGGTTTCCTTTTGTGAAGGGTAAAGTAAGTGGGAGGGCAGTGTATGAAGATAGGAATAGTGACGAGTGAAAGATGAACCTACTTGGTCCTATCTATACACTGCCAAGGAGGAAATGGATGGTACTCACTGCAAGGAGTGTGTTCCGAGTTGTGTGATGCCATTGTTGTAGATGGAATTGTAGCATGACTGGTATAGCTCTTGTTGTGGAGAGGTAATAGGTGCCTAGTGATGCCAAGCTCTGATCTACTGTAGTTATTGTGGTGACAGGTTGAATGACTATGGTGGAGAAGAGTTTGGGAATGTAGCTAGATGGTAAGGTGCGGATTAAGGTGAATTGGTTATGAATGATTTCTTGAAGTGATTTAGTTTTTAGAATTACAGCTTTTGCACTAGCTTCTTTTTACCATATTAGGACTGTTTGGGTTTATTTAGAATTGCATCAGATTTAGTTTTTATTTGTTTTATCTTTTTCCTTTTCCTTGGCTGCTTAGATTAGGTCTGTTTTTCTATGCTTATTTGGCATATTAAGTTGCATTAGGTTAGTAGTTATTTATTTTCTTAAGCCTTGGTTGTAGCATTTAATCAGCTTATACCTTATGATCAGCTACTTTCTTTTCTTTTTGCTAGATAGTTTAACCGTCCTCAAATTTTACTTATTTCCTAGCTTATTATCAGTTTTTAAAAATGGTTGTTTCATATAAGTTGTCCTCTTTTAGCTTATTTTAAGTTTCCAAAAAGAACAATTGCAAAAATAAAAAATTTCAAAAAAAGAGGTGCACAGGGTTCGAACCTGTGACCTCCTGCACCCAACACCTCACACAGCCTCACACTAAACCATTCTGCCCTTGGGATTTTTTCCAATAACCTTCTCACTTTCAATTCTTTTATCCTTTTTTCTTTTCCTTATTTCTTTTAGCTTAATAAAACTGATAAGCCCTTTTCTTGGCTTTTCAAAATAGCTTTTCCAATTTTTATAATTTTTCCTTAATTCTATTATAAAGATAAACTTTCTGTGAGTATTTTATAATTTTCACTTAATTCTATTATAATTTTTATAAGTTTTCCTTAATTTTCCTTAATTCTATTATAATTTTTCTTAAATTTATTTCCTTATTTTACATTTTAAATCATAATAAATAATTAAAAAGTTCAAAAAAATATTTATCTTTTTCCCATAAACTTTTTATCATTTAGAATATAGGAAAATTATTTTCATACCCGTAGGATTACTATTGCTTAAATTTCACGTTTTATCTCGTTACGTTACGTTTTAAATCTCGTTTTTAGATTTAAGTTTACGTTTTTACATACATGTGCCCCCATTACTTGTTCCCTTTCCCTTTTTACTTGCTTTTTGTTGTAATTTCATTATTCGTAGCTTAATTACTCATATTTTCACTTTTACAACTATTCACTACACGTTTCAAGATTCGAACAATCACGATTCTATTCACTCCTTCACGGGATAATGACTCGGGAATTTGTATTTCCTTCGAATTCTTTGGAGATATTATACTATACTATTGATATTGTATCACATCTCGTCACATATATCAAAATAAAAAGAAAAATGTGCAAAAATAAGTTTATGTATGAATAAATTGGAAAAACGGGGCTTTTTTAGAATAAATGATTTCTTAATCTCTTTTGAATGTTATTGCTACTTTTCGAAAGTTATTAAAAATAGGTTTTAAATCATTTATTTCAAAAGTGTAAGTTGATAACATTGCGTGAGGACACGGCAATACCTTAGTCTGGGGGATTTTGGTATGTGATTAAACACATACCTTTTCTTGACAAAAAACGGACCCAAGAAGACCAAAAACCGATCAAAAATGAAAAATATATGTTTGTTTTTGTGTTTATGTATGTGCAGGATATTATAAAAGGACAAAAAGAATGACAAAACAGACACAATCGAGCACGGGATTTGGAAAGAGCATGAAATTACGGGATCAATGATAATTTTATTTGGAGTATCGAGGCAAAAGATAGAATTTTGAAAGACTAAACGAAGCCCGAACGAAGATTATTTAGAAGTAAAATTCAGATGCACTTATACTATAAAAGGAAATGGGATGCAATGTATATTCTATTGAAAACAAATATGTTCTATTGAAATAAAAGCCAGCTGGTAGTGTTGTAAGCAAATGGTCAAAACAGATGAACTTATACTATAAAAGGAAATGGGATGCAATATATGAAAAGGGTAAACAACAGGAAAAGAATATTGAGAATATAGAATTCGATGAGAATGACGTTTATATAGACAAGTCTGGTACTGCTAGATTCATGTTTGAGAATTGGTTCTTTGTCATGGAGATGTTACATCTGTTAAAACTATTAAAGAAGATCTTGGGAAGTTTAGCAGAGTTTCTGGGCTGTATCCAAACTTAGGTAGGAGTACAATGTTTTGTGGTAGCTTGGGCATGGAAGAAATTAAGAATATTCAGGAAATTTTACCTTTTCAAATTGGAAAAATGCCTGTAAGATATCTTGGGGTACCATTAGTGGATAAGAAGATTGGTATAAAGGGATTGATTGATAAGGTGAGACAGAAGCTAAATGACTGGAAGAACAAAAGTATGGTGGAAGAAGTCAACTTATTGCATCTGTTTTGTCATCTATGCAAGTATACTGGGGATCTGTGTTCAAACTTCCTAAGGCTGTTATTAATGATATTGCAAAAAAATTCAAAGGCTTCTTGTGGTGCAATGGGGAGCTGACTAGAGGAAAAGCTAAAGTTGCATGGAAGGAAGTATGCAAACGTAAAGATCAAGGGGGTTTGAGATTAAAACCTTTGGAGCAATGGAATAATACACTACTCATTAAGCATTTATGAAACTTGGCTACTACAAAGGAGTCTTTATGGGTTAAATGGGTGAGTACAGTAAAGCTTAAAGGGAGGAGTGTTTGGGAAGTTCAATGCTACAAAACTGATAGTTGGTGTTGGAAAACATTGTTGAATTTAAGGCAGAATGTGGAGAATCATATTATGTACAAAGTTGGAGATGGTAAAAATATATCTGCATGGTATGATAGATGGTCAAATCAACAGGCACATGCTAAAACTATCAGTAGAAGAGATATGCACTCAGCAGGATTCAATGAAAAAAGTAAATTGTGTGAGGTTATTGATGCTAATGGATGGAAATGGCCAGCTTAATTGAGTGCTAAATATGATGTCATTACTAACATGAGTGTTCCAATGCTGACACAAACCTCAAATAAACCTGTTTGGATCACCAATAATGGTAATATGGTTGATTTTGCTACTAGTAAAGTGTGGAATGTGATTAGGCGAAAAATGAACCACTTTTAGGGGGTCATTTAAGCCCGGAATTGAATTTATTTGATCAAATATTGCCCTAAATCGTTCCTTTTGTGATTTTAGGTACTTTGGGAGAGAAATCTGGAAAAGGAAGCAATTCGGACATTTTTGGAGCATAAAAGTGAAGAAAACGCCAAAGTCTTAATTTTCCTTGCTGGGAACAGTAGGTGACGGCGTCAAGAAGAAATTCTTGACGGCATCAAGAGTAATTTCCATGACGACCCAGTACAGAAATGACGGCGTCACGAAGTAGGGCGTCAAGAGTAAAATTCATGACAGCCTGGAAATGCATAACACATGACGGCGTCAAAAGTAGATCAAGGCAGTCCGAGAAGTATTTTGGCGGCGAGATGACGGCGTCACAAGATTTGTCTTGACGCCGTCAGACCCTATTTCCTATATATAGTTTTCTTATTTTCACATTAAAAAAAGGAGAGAAGTTTTGGAGAAACCCTAAGTACGAACTTGGTTCGAATTTTACAGGTTTTTCAAGGGTTCTAAGCCCTTGATACCTTTCATGTGTAATTGAGATAAGTATTCTTTTAATTCAATCAATATGTCTATGTGTTGGTTGTCTATATCTTGTTCTTGTCTTAATTCCATCATGCTAGGCTAGATCTATCTTGTGTTTGCTTGGATCTAATGAAACCTAGATGTTAATTATGTGTTGATTACTTGTTTATAGTTGTATTGGATGAATGATTTCGATGTTAGGCTTAAGAAAACTGGCAGATCTCCAAATGGTAACATGCTTGAACGTCTTAGGAAACATGAACTGACGTGCACTAGGTTTTATTGGTTGTATTTAATGCATGAGTAAATTCTAATGATCCCATGTTAGGAGCTTCTTAGCCGGCTCGACATAGGAGTGAAGTAGGCACTCATAGGATTGGGGAATTAAGTGCGCCACCCCATGAATGGTATTAACGAATACAATCCGTCATCCACGCAACTATAACAAGTAATTAACGTGTAAAAGATATCTAGGGAATAGTGAAATCTAAGTAAACACATTTTCTCCACTTATTGCTCACAACCTTAGTTAATTTAGTTTATTTTCATTTCTTGTATTTTATTTTGATTGCATCTTTAGTATTGGGTTAGTTGACTAGCAACTAATTCCGCCCAAATCTTTCAAACCCGAGATTTTTACTTGCTTTTCAAAAAAATATAAAAATACAAAAATAATCATCCCTCATCTTTAGAACTAGTATTTAGGTTTTCTAATCCTAGCGACACTATTCCTAGCTGAACGATCAATCCCCCGGTACTTGTCACTATACTATACTACAACGATCAGGTACACTGCCTGGTGGGGGTTGTAAGCTTCTCAAGATCCCTTGAGAGGTAAAGCCTGGTGCGATTCCCACGTATCAAGTTTTTGGCGCCGCAGCCCGGGGAATAGTTATTGTCTAGGTTAGAATCTCCTTTTATTAGGTCTACTTGCTAGATTCCTTTCTAGTAAGATTTTATTTTTATTTTTAGGTTTTCTTTAGTCTATCTTTTTCTTTGTGTCTTTGTTAGTAAATTAAATTCATTGACTATTCCGTTGACCATTATGGAAAACGCGAATCCATCCATTTCCCCTAGAGAAGTGGATGTGTTACGAGAACAAATTGAGAGTGAGATTAGGGAACTTAGGGAGCTTAATAGGTTGATTAAGATTGAGCTCGACCAGGCATTTAGTGACCTAGCGACCGCCTTGTATTCAAATGAGGACCTAGGGCCTAATGATTTTGTGAATGTTGTTGAGGAACTAGAGGAAGGGGAAATAGATCCGAAGCTTAATGATTACTTTAATCTATACCCCACTAAGGAGGAGATTGCATATTATAATAATCTTATTGACAACCCGCAATCTCCTTTCACTATAATCGAACCTAAGATAAAGAGAGGTGATCCTAAGAATGCTAAAATACCATGTATGATTGGGTACAGACACGTTGAAAATGCTTACATTGACTTTAAATCCCCAATCAACATCATGTCCTCAAATGTTTATAATGATATTGTGAAAACAAGACTTGAACCTAGAAGAGATCCCAAATACCCCGGTGGAGTTTGTAACTTTGTCGGGAGAGTTAAAGGTTTACATGTCTTTGTTGGTAATTTCACTTTTGTCACCGACTTTATGATTGTGGAGGATCTTGCTAATGTTATTGATTGTCGATTGTCCAATGTTGTGTTTGGCAAACCGTTTGTTGAGGAGTCTAAGTTGGAATATGATGAGATAGAAGGGACAATCCGATTTGCAAGTAACACCGATAGTATCACTTATAGGATGCCCAATAGGATGAAAGAATTTCGCTTTATATCCCGAGTTGATAAGGACAACGTTGGGGCTTTTGAGGACATCAATGAAGAGGATAAGAAAAAGGGCATGGATTATGTATGGGAAAAGAGGAGTCTTTTTTACAAGGATTGCTTAGCCCTAGGACCAAGGTATAAAGTTGATAAGGAATTGGCCCAAAGGATTATGGGTGCGATTGAGAAAAAGGTGATTGGTTTCTACAAAGAATATTTACAATTGGAGAGTGGAACCAATGATGAGGTCACGTAGTAACCCATGACCTTGAGTCTAGCTACAAGACTCGTAAATAAAGAAAAGCGCTTCTTGGGAGGCAACCCATGCTTTGTGTGATTTTATTTTGTTTGTTTGTTATTTGCTTCCGTATGCATGCTTTATTTTTATTGTTGGTTGATCATGTTTCTAAACTAAATAGTGGAAATACTTTACTTTGTTGTTTTGGCCTAGTCATAACTCCGCCTAAAAGTATTTTTGCAAAAGATAAGTGTAAGGGGAAACCCCAAATATGTTTTTAAGAAACAAACCGATCATGATTCTCCACAATATTAAATGAACATGTATATTCGTATTTGTTAGAGTCAAATGCTTGTATTGAGTCATAATGAAGTTTTGCAGGATTTTCCAGGAAGTAGGACCAAGTTTTTCCAGAAATTTTCCGGAAACTTAACATAAGAATTTCTGCAGGTCACTTCTGACGGCGTCATGAATTAATTCTTGACGGCGTCACTTGTAAAAATCTGTAAATTTTACCGGTTTTGTTTTTCTAACGGAGTCTTGTGGTTTTTTTGAATTATTAAGTTTTATAATCTCCAGGAGATCTGCAAACTTCATTCCACAAGCATTATATCTTATCTTGTTTTCTAGGATTTAGTAACTTATATAGGATGCCGCCGATTTTATGCGAGGTTGTTTTGTCTGTTTTCTCAGGATTTACAGGTTATGTATGACAAGAAGATGATTTATATTCTGGAAGGGAAGCTTTGATTGTTCATTTTCTTGGAGGAAGATTTAACCTGGCCACCTTATTATCCATACCGAGCGAATCAGGGGAGTATTTGATTTCATTCTTTTTACTTTTTAACTTTTACATTCTTTACTTGAACATTGGGGACAATGTTCATCTTAAGTGTAAGGGGAGGGTAAAAAGATGATACCTTACATATGCACTTTCGCTTGAGTTTGTTTTATTTAAAGGTAGATGTGTAATAAAACTATGAAAAATACTTGTTAGTGTAATTTTAGCGCCAATTTAAAATTTTTTACAACATTTAGGAGTGAAACTTTAGCCGTAGCAAGCGTCTCATGGATAGGAGATTGTATGACTAGCACATAACCGTATATTCAGAAAAATTTTCCACCCAAATATGTGAGGTTCGCCTTTAGATTTGATAGGAAAAGCATTTACTATTAGTGCTTATGAGTGTACCGGTAGCATTTAGATTCTAGAACTTGCGTTAGTGATGCATCCCGAGACCGCTAGTGAGACTACATTCGTGTAGTAGGATTTACTACATGATAAGAGGCATTAAGATCACCCTTGTGTTAAACCCGTATCATAATTACTTGACCATTTAAGTCATATTACTTGGCTAGTTAAGTCAACTAATTTTCCCACACCCTTAGCGTTGTACTCATTTTTAGTACACGAAACCCCTAGTACACCCCTCCGAGCCTATCTTTTCGTTTCTAACTTTAAGCATCTTACTTAAAGGAAGAATTTGTTACACCCCACTTAAATGTACACCCAAATCGCCTTAGCCTTCCGTGTATGCGCTCATCTTTAGTGCATTATTGTTATTTGTTAAACCCTAAGTTAACTATCTAATTGATTACATGGTTGCTAAGTCGAGTCATATCCTTGTACATATTGTTTTGGGACGATTGGGATGATTGGGTAAAGTACTTATTTTATAGAGTAATGGGGAAGAACATCATATATTACCCCCATATGTGCGTTAATCTTAAAAGTGCTCCAAGTGTTTTGATTTTCTTAATTCGAGTCATTAGATTAGTTTATTTTAAAGTATGTAAAAATTCAAGTGTAAGGGGAATGTTCATTCCCTATGATGTATTATTTTGGATGGTAGGGTAAAAGTGTATGCAAAAAAAAAAAAAAAAAAAAAAAAAAAAAAAAAAAAAACGGACTACCATCCCTTTTTATTCTATGTTCATTTTATGTTTTTGTTATTTTTCATTTATTAGTTTAAGTCGAGTCTAGTCTTGGCTTAGCAACGCCATATTGTACATGTGATTAACCAAGATTGTTAGCTCGCCGCCAGTAAAACTTCCTTTATCCAACAAAACCGTGTATTTCATATCCCTACATCTAACGTTACAACCCTTTAAAAAGACCTCTTTGATAGTTTATCCTAGGTGCTTACGCCATGTGGTGGAGGTTTGATCCTTTCCCAAGCCTATGGTAATCTATTTTGCTATGACAGGTAGTGAGAGATATCTTTTGTTTCCATATTGTAATTTATACTTTATTACACCCGAGAGATGTGAGTATCTAAACACTATTTGTGAGGTGCTTGTGTATGACCTCTGTGCTTGTCTATTGGTCTTTAGTGGAACGATTATTTGCGGTAATTACTTTTATATTAGTGTTAAATGACCCCTAACATGTATTTTGAGTAGAATAAAAGCGCATTTGCTTGAGGACAAGCAAATCTCAAGTGTAAGGGTATATGATGAGGCGAAAAATGAACCACTTTTAGGGGGTCATTTAAGCCCGGAATTGAATTTATTTGATCAAATATTGCCCTAAATCGTTCTTTTTGTGATTTTAGGTACTTTGGGAGAGAAATCTGGAAAAGGAAGCAATTCGGACGTTTTTTGAGCATAAAAGTGAAGAAAACGCCAAAGTCTTAATTTTCCATGCTGGGAACAGTAGGTGACGGCGTCAAGAAGAAATTTTTGACGGCGTCAAGAGTAATTTCTATGACGACCCAGTACAGAAATGACGGCGTCACGAAGTAGGGCGTCAAGAGTAAGATTCATGACGGCCTGGAAATGCATAACACATGACGGCGTCAAAAGTAGATCAAGGCAGTCCGAGAAGTATTTTGGCGGCGAGATGACGGCGTCACAAGATTTGTCTTGACGCCGTCAGACCCTATTTCCTATATATAGTTTTCTAATTTTCACATTAAAAAAATGAGAGAAGTTTTGGAGAAACCCTAAGTACGAACTTGGTGCGAATTTTACGGGTTTTTCAAGGGTTCTAAGCCCTTGATACCTTTCATGTGTAATTGAGATAAATATTCTTTTAATTCAATCAATATGTCTATGTGTTGGTTGTCTATATCTTGTTCTTGTCTTAATTCCATCATGCTAGGCTAGATCTATCTTGTGTTTGCTTGGATCTAATGAAACCTAGATGTTAATTATGTGTTGATTACTTGTTTATAGTTGTATTGGATGAATGATTTCGATGTTAGGCTTAAGAAAACTGGCAGATCTCCAAATGGTAACATGCTTGAACGTCTTAGGAAACATGAACTGACGTGCACTAGGTTTTATTGGTTGTATTTAATGCATGAGTAAATTCTAATGATCCCATGTTAGGAGCTTCTTAGCCGGCTCGACATAGGAGTGAAGTAGGCACTCATAGGATTGGGGAATTAAGTGCGCCACCCCATGAATGGTATTAAGGAATACAATCCGTCATCCATGCAACTATAACAAGTAATTAACGTGTAAAAGATATCTAGGGAGTAGTGAAATCTAAGTAAACACATTTTCTCCACTTATTGCTCACAACCTTAGTTAATTTAGTTTATTTTCATTTCTTGTATTTTATTTTGATTGCATCTTTAGTATTGGGTTAGTTGACTAGCAACTAATTCCGCCCAAATCTTTCAAACCCGAGATTTTTACTTGCTTTTCTAAAACATATAAAAATACAAAAATAATCATCCCTCATCTTTAGAACTAGTATTTAGGTTTTCTAATCCTAGCGACACTATTCCTAGCTGAACGATCAATCCCCGGTACTTGTCACTATACTATACTACAACGATCAGGTACACTGCCTGGTGGGGGTTGTAAGCTTCTCAAGATCCCTTGAGAGGTAAAGCCTGGTGCGATTCCCACGTATCAGAATGATATGAAACAGAATGATGGTAAGGTGACATGGAGCAGGATTGTGTGGCATTCTCATTATATCCCAAAACACAGTTTTGTTTTATGGTTAGCAATAAAACACAAACTCCTTACATCGGATAGATTTCTAAAATGATATCCCGACAAAGGTATGAAGTGTTCCTTGTGCAAGACTGTGGAAGATTCTCATGATCATTTTTTTTCAATGCATGTATTCCCAAGAGGTGTGGACTGCAGTTAAAAGTATGGCCATGATTAGATCTAATGCTAGTAATTGGGCCAGTTATGTGGGAGAAATGTGCAATATACAGAGTCATAACAGAATTTGGAATGTGATTAGAAAGCTTTGTTTTGCTGCTACAGTCTACCACTTATGGCAGGAAAGGAATCAGAGAGAGTTTCAACAAGAAGAAAGAGATAAAGAAACTTTGATTAAAAGCATAAGAGAAGATGTAAGGTTCAAATTAATGTCAATAAGAGTCAAAGATTCAAATGCTATCAAGGAAGCCTGCAACCTTTGGGAAATCAGATGAGCTAGTTCTAGTTCCAGAATTTAAAGGGGTGTTTGGAAGAAGGGTTTATGAAGAAGCAGATGGCTAATACCTTAACCTCAATTCTTCTTATACTCTTTTTTTTGATTCTCTGAGACATTTATGAGGTGATGGAATTCATATATGGATAAATAGAATCAAAGATGGGTTTATTAGAAGTTGGTAGGTTAAAATGTAGTTTCCTGCTGATTTGGTGATTTGTGCTGCTTAATAGGTACAAATCAATTGAAGATTGATGTAGAAAACACATTGTTTTCTATCCTGAATGCTCACAAAAATGCAGAAATGATTATGGAGTCTGCAATGGATAGGTATGTATACCTAAATATTTTCAGTTCTATTCATATGAACTGGAAATATTATTGAGCTCACTTACAAAAGATGGCCTTGTAACTTGGCTTTTTCTAGGTCTAACTCACTAATAAGATCTTGGTTTTGTAATCCAATAGGCCTTAGTTAGGTAATTGGGTGATGAAACATGGATCTCATCAGTCAAGTAGCCTGGGTAAACCATAAAGTAGGTTTCCTTTTGTAAAGGATAAAGTGAGTGGGAGGGCAGTGTATGAAGATAGGAATAATGAGGATTGAAAGATGAACCTACTTGGTCCTATCTATACACTGCCAAAGAGGAAATGGATGGTACTCACTGCAAGGAGTATGTTCCGAGTTGTGTGATGCCATTGTTGTAGATGAAATTGTAGCATGAATGGTATAGCCCTTGCTGCGGAGAGGTAATGGGTGCCTAGTGATGCCAAGCTCTGATCTACTGTAGTTATTGTGGTGGCAGGTTGAATGACTATGGTGGAGAAGAGTTTGGGAATGTAGCTAGATGGTAAGGTGCGGATTAAGGTGAATTGGTTATGAATGATTGCTTGAAGTGATTGTAAATCAGTGAGCTGATATATAGAATTATGTATAGATTTCTTAGTTTGTCAGATATTGGATATTGTAACATCTGATATCGGATAAACTCTTGTATTCTCTGTTTTAGGGTTGTCCAAAACAGGGTGTTTATTCAAGCATTGTACAAATTTGTGGAGTAATAATACATTTCACCTTCGCACCAAAAAAAAATACTAATAAGTGTACTATTGCACATCGATACAATAGATAATCAGTAACATCCAAACACTTGAAACTGCTTATCTACTAAAAAAACACTATACGCAAATTAAAACCCAAAAATTAAAAATTAAATTAAATTAAATTAAAACCAATATTTTATTTTTTTCATACCTGGTTGTTTCGAGGTTGGTGTATGAGAATCATCCGCTATCTCTGTAATCGGAAAAGTAAGATGATGCTTCGCTTATGTTTAGCAAAAATGAAGTGGAGCGGTGGTGGTCGTATTAGCAGAAGAAGAGGCAGTGATGTGTGTGTTTGTTAGTTAGGTGGTATTAGAAGAAGAGGCGGTGATATGAGATTAATGGTTGCTTCTGTATCCATAAGATGGTCAAAAGTTTGGAGACACTTGTATTTTGGTTGTGGCATCGTACAAAGTTTAGGTATACACTTGTTAGTTTTTGCCTCAATCGTTCAGAGATTAGAAGGTGTTTAGAGAGTATTTATCATTCCAAAGCAATCGTACAGTGTTTAACCCACAATTACACCAAAACAGAGGTTGAATTAGGGGTGTTCATCGGTTCGATTCTCGGTTTAATCGGTTTATTCGGTTCGGATTGTTCGGTTATTATTTTTTTGGGGTCATAACCAAAAACCGAACCGAACCGAAAATATTTGTGACCGAACCGAAAATATTTGTGACTGAACCGAACCGAGAGCCGAACCAAAGTTCGGTTCGGTTCGGTTATGGGTCAAAACCGAAAACCAAATTTTGTACTTAAAATTTGAAACCAAACTAGCCTTAATGCCATATACAGTTGAGATCCATGAAGAACTCATACATGTCATAGAACCTATCAACCAATCATAGTCACTCATTTATATTTTTCACCTTTTTTTTTCAAAACAACATATTTTGTATACGGTAAATCTTCAAGCTACAAAAAAAAAATACCATCGCGACGAGAATTAAATCATCTTTCTATAGATATGCATTGTTATATACTTTCGATAAACTTTTTTTTTTAATTTCCGCCCAGAAAGAATCATATATGATTCGTAAAAATCATATATGATTAGTAAAAATTATATATGATTCGATTCTGACGAATCATATATGATTCGTAAGAATCATGTATGATTTGTTAAAATCGAATCATATATGATTTTTCTGGGCGAAAAAAAAAATTCATCGGAAAAAAAATTCGTCGAAAGTATATAACAATGCATGTCTATAGAAAGATAATTTAATTCTCGTCTCGACGGTATTTTTTTTTTGTAGCTTGACGATTTACGGTTTGCGAAATATTTAAGTTTTAAAAAAAGGGTGGAAGTTTATTTTTTTATTTTGATAAAAAAAAATGAGTGGCTAAGATTGCTTGATGGGTTTTATGGTAAAAGTTTGATCTACAAAGAACTTTTTGCATGCCATATATTGACTCAATCCAACTCTTCCAGTTTGCAGCCTCTAACCCCTTGTTGCAAATCTTCAGTTTGCTCAAGTATTCTTCTCAAGTACATTCTTTTAAAAGCTACAAACAATAGAAAAATTACTTCGTAATGTCTCGCCGTTATATACCACAAAGTTATCACAAGAGTCTATTAATTAGGGGCTAAATTATTCACCCTTCTATACTTATCCATGCAAGTTTAGAACTTGTTGCAACTTTAGAACATAATTTGAAGCAATATTGATTTTGAATCTTGTTGCAATGTTGTGGATAAAAAGTTAATAAGCCAAGTAGGCCAACAAAATAAGTTCATAAATGTCAACAAAATGAAGTAGCAACAAGAGAAATTGACATTACCACTTATCAGAAAAAAGCTTCTCAATTGATTTTTTTTAGAGGGTCTGTTTCATGGGTTGGATGTAGAATGAGAGAAGTTAGGTGAAAAGTAAAATAAATAAATAAATAAATAAAATATATTATTTTTTAACTAATATATAAAAAATGTTAAATATTAACTATAATTAGGTTTTTTGTTCGGTTCGGTTATCAATATGGTAAACCTATAACCGAACCATAAACCGATTAAAATTTTCGGTTCGGCTCGGTTTACCAATTCGATTCGGTTAAGACTTCGGTTCAGTTTGGTTCGGTTTTGGTTTTCGGTTACTGCGGCTATTACCCTATCCATGAACACCTCTAGGTTGAATAGTCGATCCACTATGGCATACGGGCCAATCAAATTGTGACAACACTATACTTTACTAATTAATGGGCTCGAGTTTCTAAACCCAAATTGAAGCCACCAATCACAATCCATAGTTGTAACGGGGTCCGCAAAATTTTATTAATGACCCCGTTAAATTTTGGGTTTTAGTATATCTTATAATATAACATGATCTATATTTATATTGTAAAGAGGTACGGAGTACAAGATAATTAAAGAAAATATTGATTAGAATCACATTAATACGAAAAGGTGAATTATTCGTAACTTCACAACTCTCTCTCTTGAATGTTCACAGTTTATTATATGCTATCAATATGGTGCTTGAAGACCGATATTGTTATAGACTGGCTCGTTAAAAACTTTATAAGAAAGACTCATCGAGATAAAAACTTGATGAAAGAAAAATGAGTGCACCATTTATAATACTCCCAGTCACTTTAGTGCACTCCAACCTAATGTCAATATATTTTTCAAGCGTTGAGTGCTCATTTTATAAACGAGTTAGGTCAAAAACTTTTGATGGCAACAATTTTGTAATGAAGTCCATCGAATTGTTTGTGATATAAATAAGTCCGGTAAAGATGACATAATGTATGTGTAGCTCCCAACCCAATATCAATGTATTGGTTTGAAAGTATATATTGCTATTACAAATAAAATACAACCTCATGACGCATATTAATTGCAAAATTGATATCAAGTCTAAGTTACACTTATGTATCCATTTAGTTATAAAATCTTGCCAGGATCAATAGAATATGATTTTTCATTACGAATTTGCAATTGCTTCTTCTATCCCTTTGAAGGAATTCTTATGAAATTTTTCGAGAACTTATGAATTTGATTAGACAACGTAAACTTGGATGTCGTTAAGAAATTTACCTTTGACCTCCCACCTACATGAAATAGTTTGTCTGAGAAACTTGTGTTTCGTACTAGATACTTGAAGACTGATTAAAGCCCAAATGTCACCATTTTTTAGGACGTCTCGGGTATTGCTTCTCTTAAACAAAGAACTTTTACTCCGCAGTTGTTCAGACTATCTCAATTTTCATTTTGGTTATATAGCAAGAAGAAGAAAGACTGCAGCAAAAATAAAATTACAAAAAACAAATGAAATAATCTATAAGGGATTAACCCTTGTATTTAACCATGTATCATTAGAAATAAACATGTTTAAATAAACTATACGCAATTCCAGATGTTGAAAGATAGGATATAGGAAAAAAGAGTTAAAAAAGTTAATCAAAATCTTCCTCATTCCTAAGCCATTTCGTTGCTACCCATTTCTGGCCTTTGATGACAGGGCAGCTCCCATGAAGCGATGTCTGCATCAAGAACCATTAAAATCATTAGCAAATTGCAGTAAATATAGAAATGCCAGTTAATAAAAAGTTAACAAATAATATCAACCAAAGATAATTACACTTTCAATAGAAATGAGAACTAACCGGGTCAATAGTACCATTCGGGTATAAGGAATAGAACAAAAGTCCATCACCTTTCCGTGGTTTTATTTTCAAACCTATACACTTCTGAAAATCATAATTTGAATCCGCATTTTCACCATTCTGAAAATCCGAGCAATACAATCTATAACTCTTGAGCTTAGATAGGGGGGGAGGAAAAAGTAGGCAATATAAATCATAGAACTTACCTCAAATGGAAACATGGTTTCTCCGCCTTTTTCAACATCAGATAGATACAGCAGGAAAGAAGCGATCTGTGAGCAAGCCAACATTAAAATGAGAATTATTATGACCATCAAAAACGAAACAACATTTTCTTATTAAGGAACCTACAGTTTCATAAAAAAGAAGGCTATTGGAAACTTTTAAGGCCAATGAGTGTAAGAATTTGACAATGGCGAAAAAAGCTAGCAGTACTGACTTAAAGAAAAATCGTAAGGAATGCAACAGTGTGAAAATCAGGGGTGAGCATGGTGCGGGTTTTGGTAAAAACCGAACCGCATCCGCAATTGCGTTTTTTTAAAAGTTAGAATCCGCAACCGCGCGGTTTTGCGGTTTTTACGGTTATGCGGTTTTAAAGGTTTTTTTTTTTTTTTTTTTTTTCAAATTATATTGTTTCGTATATATTTGTTATAGAAGAAATATATCATAAGGTTACATGATGGGTTGAAACATATATACAAAATGTTGTGTATCAATATGAAATTATAAATCTATACAATAGTACAAGTCAAATGAGGTGAAAAATTTTTAAAATTTCGGTGATAAATTGATTGAAAAATAAAAGTATATGACCTAAAAACTCAGACAATAATTAACCTTTAAAATGCGTTTGAAATAACTAATTATGAAAGTATAGACAGAAGCATTTTATCATACAAAAATACAAAATTATGAAATTTAGTTTGTTTATTTAGAAAAAATAGAAAATATATTTGAATATGACTTTGCGGTTCGGTGCGATTATGGCAGTGCGGTTTTTCAGTGGAAACCGAAACCGCACCACAAAATGTGGGTTTTTAATTTTCAGGAACCGCACCGCGGTTTTTGTAGCGGTTTGCGGGTTTTGCGGTTTTTTTGCTGTTTGCGGTGCGGTTCCTGCTCACCCCTAGTGAAAATCCTATATAGCTGAGGCTCTAAGGTGATAAAGTATGCTGACAGAAGTCATTAGGCTGCCTAAATGTATTTATATTATTTTGCTAATTCATTTCGGGTGATTCTGAATCTTCAAAGAAATATAAAAACTAATAATCCAAATTGACTAATACATACAAAGTGACAAAACTGTACATTAAGTTACGAAAGGGTTGTAAATTTTGACGATTCAATTTAGCTTAGAGAAAACAAAGTATTATGTTGATTCAACATACATTCAAGTCACAGATTGTTCTTTAGACTTTAACACCGTCCAAGCATTTGTACATGGAAGTCTAAAGCAAAAGTGTATTCCAAATGTCCTTGATAAAATAATATTTGTGACTACTGACTATCAATTGGCAAGAAGTTGGAAAAACCAAAAAACGAGCTAGAAATTTGCAACTGTTAATTATCAAAGCAGCAGTCCATATCGTGAAGTATGATAATTTTACAAAATAGCACTGTATTATATGCCTCGATGATACAATATTCTTTATAACTTAGCACAAAGGCTTATTGATGATATGTGTGATTATTGTTCAACTAAAGATATAAGCAGATACTATTTCAATTTCAGAGGTCACAACGGAATTTTAAAATAACAGCATTAATGAGGTAATGCCCTGTTAACTTAACTATAGTGGCCTAGTGGGGGGCACACTCAAACTAAATTTTATTATTATGAAGGGATTAAAAGCTTCAATGGTGCTTTCCCCATTAGCCGCCACTTAACTATGACCTTTATAAAAGTCACAAATATTATAGAAATGCTTGCATAGTGAGCTGATATTCTATGTGTAATAACCTTCCATACCCTATACTCCTATAGATAATACAACAGTTTCAGTTCAAATAATAACCATTCCGTCGGTGTTGTCCCTAACCCAATCTTCTCCAATTTTGTTAACTTATTATTGCAATTCTACACGTAATAAGAATCTAAACTATAATAAAAGCATCAATCATCACGCAAAAAATATAATGATATGCAACCAGTTGAAGGTAACATGTCATGCAACCGCACAGCCAGCAAATAAAGAACCAGTACATGAAGAAAAAAAATGTTTATTAACTAGAAGGTGTAAGGAAATTAGGAATAAGGTTTAGTAAATGAAGTACCCGTTGGCTCTTCTGTGGACCATATTCAGTAGGGTTGAAAGCATCGTAATGTGAATTATATTTCTGCCCAAGATCATACCTTAGAACATTGAATGCCTGAAAAAGAATCACATTCTTGAATCAAACAGCTGATAATAAACGAGTAATACAATATTACAAATACCCAACGGTGACTTAGACACATGCCATATATGGAAGAAGGTAATAGAAGGCAGATCCTACTGTAATATACTAATATCTAAACAGTCATGACATTATTTGGTTACATCTCCCAACCATGATCCATGAAACAATTATATGATTAATCAGTTCTAAGCATATTACACTGAACTTCTAAATTGTTGCGTTTTGAAACCATTATATAACAATGAAACCATACAAACTTATTATGAAAGTCACAGTGTACAATGTAAATTTTATACCTCTCCATGCCTTCTAGGAATCATTGTCGCTCTTTCAATTTTCTTCTCGATTTGATCCAAGATCCCTGTTTTGTCTTCTGACGAACTAACGAACATCCCAGAACTAGTCCAATAGAAAAACAAAGAATATCATATACACATCTAAATTACGATTTCTCATGACTTGCTAAATAGCATTTAGCCATTTATCAAACATCATATCATTTGAGCAGTTCATTGTCATATGGATACCTTGTTCTAATTCCCTTAGTATTCTCGGCTGTTTCTCCCTTGCGTAAAGCTAAAGTCGAAGGCGCAAGTTTCACCTTGGCCATCTTGATTATACCGTTACACTGTTGTTCCGTTGCAAAACCAGGAAAGTACAGCGCTCGAGGTTTCCAGCTCAAAATCTAATAATAACAATATAAACCATAACCTAAGCACCAGTATACCCCCAAATCAAAACAAGCTTATATAAGAGGGTGTTTGGAATCGCTTTTCTTTTTCCTGCTTATCTGCTAATTATTAACGCGAATAAGCAGTTTCAACTTTGGAGTATTTGTATAGGAAAAACTGTTTCTCCTTATCAGCTTATTTTAGGATAAAGAAAGCAGTTTTAATAAGAGGTTAGGGCCTGCTTATTTCAAAGTGCTTATTTGAGATGAAAATAACATAATTTTTTTAACCCCGGATTATAATGGATTCGACAGATACTTTCTAACAAAATATTCTTTTTTTTCAGAATTTATTGCATATTGTTTAAAGCATACACAATCCAAACACAATTTCCTGAGCTAAACTGCGTTTATGTAAGCTGCTTATTTGCTTCTGATTATAAGCAGACAAAACAAGCAACCCCAAACACACCCTAAGCTATTCAATGATCTAACAAACCAATTTCAGCACACGAATACATTATCTATATCACGCCATAACTCGTCAAATTTCACAAATAACACTAGAAATCAAACTACAACTTCCAAGTTCTAGGTTTATACATACCATGATCACTACTTGTATTCATAAATCATAATCATAGCTCAAAAGTTTAACCAAAAATAAGGCACCTGGAAAGGAATGGTAGTAAAGTAATCATCGCCAGACTCGCCTTGAGGCATAGGATCATATTCATTCTCATTAAGCAGCCTAGACCTTCTTATAGGTAAACTAGATTCATTCTCAACCTGTCATTAAAATATTAAACTCCAACAATAGAAATAGAATCAACCTCAAAACCAATAACTAAGAAACAAAAAGAAATACCTGTTGAGAAAAAAGAGAAGAACCAAAGAAACCCAAAAAGAAGAAAAAGATACATAACAGAAAAACAGCAGGTAAACCCATACTAGACCGGACGGTTATTATTCCGGCCCAGCTTTTGCCTCTGGATTTCATGATTTATGACGATCGGATCAAATAAGTGATGGCGGGAATAGTTGAAGTTGGTAGGGAGAGATGAATGTAGTTTGGATTTGAGGAAGATAGTGGTTTTTGTTTGGTTTCTTGGTTAGAACCCGACCCGGGTCAACGACATAGACAAAAGACACTGTGAAAGGTTGGAGGTGGAAAGAACTCAAGTTAAAAAGTCTTTGCTTTTTATAGCCTTTGTTTCTAAATTACCTTTTTATCCTTGTTTTTAAGACCATACTAATTATTTGTCTAGTACATTCACTCTTGAACACATAAATTGTACTATTTCTTTCTAATCATGTACTGTAAAAGTTTGGTATTTCAGACCACCATCACAAATGGAAGAAGGGAAAAACACAAAAAGAAGTGGTGTGTTACATGATTAGTATGGTATGTTTGTGTTTAAATTGATGCGGCATTGGCATTGAGGTGGTCAAAGCATCGCTATATCCTGCCTACCATATATTGTTTGCAGATTACTTCTTTGACCTGACCAAAATAGTTTTCTCCATGCAAGATGTGTGAGTTACATCCTAACAGAATTTATGTGAGGGGAAAATATCGTGATGAAACTATAAACAAAGGTTGTGTGTCGAATTTAGGCCGATTTTTGTAGCATTTTGAAACTCATTCATTGAAAAATTTTAAAGATTGATTTGAGGGCTTGAGGCTAGTCAAAAGCTTCTAAATTACATGCAATTAAAATTTGTGAAAATTTGATGTACGTTTAATCTTACAAAGTTTCGAATATTCTTTAATTAGAACCAATCTTATTGAACATCTATTTGTTGATCTAGAAACCAAATTGATAGCTCGAATCTTATTTTATATGTTAAATAGACTCGGCTTACTTCTATACTCAGATAGACTTTTTGTAAACTTGGTCCAGATGGTGTTCAAATAATGGCTTGTACATCAACCAATGAGAGTATTAGCTGAGCCCAATTTCCACATATAATGTTTTAATAACACCAAAAGCCCAACCCCACTCATTCACATTGTCTTTTTCATTTTGAAAAATGAAAATAACTGATTTAGCATCTTTGAGATTGATCACAATTATGAATACAATTATAATTCATAAGTTTTATCCAGTAAATTGGTGATATATACCATAACTAAACATGAGGCTGTATTAAACCTTAACATCGTTAAATGTATTCATTCAACATGTTCTCAAATATTGGTAAAAACTTTATGATGCGATCACTAGTATGATAGGCCAAATCCTAGAAACTATACTTTTGAGGTTAAAAAGAGTTTGTTAAGAAAAGTTAGGGGCCGATTGGTTTATAGGTGGGTTTGGAATAGGATTTGAATTCGGTTTAAGATTTGAATTTGATTTAAGATTTGAAGAGAAAAAATATATTTATTAAATGTATTTTATAATAAAATAATAGTAATAAAATATCATTTAAAAATTTAAATAAAAATTATATGTGAGAGTAGAAAATGGTAGGTCTCACGGGTTTTGACAAAACCTTTCAAATTAAGGTGGAATGAAATTTGATTGAATCTATAATTCTTTTTATTCAAAGAATGAACCAAACAACAAATTATGTCACAACAAACTTAAAAACAATTCCAAAATATCAAACCAAACGCACCCTTATAAACTAAAGTCCCTTGTTAAAGGAGGTCCGGTGCGACTACCCTTATTGAACCATCTAATCTCCGCCACTTATTGCATTTAATCTAATTTGAATAAAGACAACTGATGTTGATTTAGAATCGAACATAGAGTATGCTAAAAGTTACTTATGTTTAATAATAATAACAATAATAATAATAATAATAATAATAATATGTATGTGTTTATTTGACTGGGTCATCACTCTTGACGCAAACAAGTACGGTTGATTTTGTGCCGGGTCGTGCGGTGGCTGAGGCTGCACAACGTAAACGCGTCAAGTATGAGGCTAAGTGCGCAAATAGTGGATATGGGTTCCTCCCCTTCTCTTTCTCTTCTTTGAGGGTGTAAGATATTGGATATCATAACACTGAAACACACAATAGTAGCTCGTATAATTCTAGAGAGAGAAAGAAAGAGAGGGATATTCTAGTGAGAGAAAGTGAAGTTTATTAGCTTCAAGTAAAGAGAACATCCAACCCTCTCCCTTGGTGGGAGAGGGGTATTTATAGTCACATACAAAAACGCCCCGCCTCGGGTTGTGGATCAGGTATACAGTGGGTAAAGACCCGTCCTTCCTCCACGGTGTTACTTAACCTAAACTACGACTAACTACTAATAATAATGTTTGCGAGCTAACTTAATGCTATTAGGTACTCGGGGTGACCGAGTCTTTCATATGAATATTTATATTCCTAACAGTCTCCTCCTAAGGGAGGTCACCCCGGAATTTACAAATTGAATTCAAGCATTTTACTCTTCAAGTTAATCTTCGTAGCTCGTAGTCATTGATTCTTCATAGTCATAGCTCTTTGTGCTTCAAGTAGTGGACTTTTGATGACTTGTTTTATATCTTGGATGATCTTTGCCGATTGCTTGAGTTTATCATCCAAATGTGTGTCTCCAAGTCATCTTTGTGCAGTTACATCTCCATGTGACGTGGACATCTTAGTATCGGCATGCTCACACTTTTCTGGATCATGATTTTCAGCATCAGAGTTGCAGAAGCATAGTTGAGGGCCTTTCATTTATCATGATTTCTTTGATTATGATGTTGATGCGTGGGAATTGCACCAAGCTTTACCTCTCGAGGGATCTCGAGAAGCTTACAACCTCCACCAGGCAGTGTACCTGATCGTTGTAGTATAGTATAGTGACAAGTACCGGGGGATTGATCATTCAACTCAGGAATAGTGTCGCTAGGATTAGAAAGCCTAAAAACTAGGTCTAGAGGTAATGGATGATTCTTTTTGTATTTTTATATTTTTCTGAAAGCAAGTAAAAATCTCGGTTTTTTTGGAAGAGTGGGCGGAATTAGTTGCTAGTCAACTAACCCAATAACTAAGATGCAATCAAAATAAAATAACAAAAATGAAAATAAAGCTAATTACTAATATGGTGTGAACAATATATGGGAGAATTGTGTTTACTTAGATTTCACTACTCCCTAGATATCTTTTACAGGTTAATTGTTTGTTACAGTTGCGTGGATGACAGGTTATATTCCTTAATACCAGTCGTAGGGTGGCGTACTTACTTCCCCAACTCTATAAGCTCCTACTTCACTCCTATGTCGAGCCTGCAAGAAGCTCCTAACATGGGATCACTAGAATTCGCTCATGCATTAAATACAACCATAAAAACCTAGTACACATCGGTTCATGTTTCTTAAGACGTTCAAGCAAGTTACACAATGGAGATCTGCCAGTTTTCTTAAGCCTAACATTGAAATCATTCATCCATTACAACTATAAACAAGCAATCAACCTATAATCAACATCTAGGTTTCATTACATCTAAGCAAACACACAAGAGATCTAGCCTAGCATGTTAAAATTAAGACAAGCGTAAGATATATTCAAACAGCACATAGACATATTGAATGAATTGAAAGAATACTTATCTCAATTGAACATGAAGGGTTTCAAGGGGTGAAAACCCTTGAAAATACAGTAAAAGTCGTGTTAGGGTTTATTAAGTTCGACCCTAAAATTCTCCTCTCTTTTCTCCTCTCTTTAGAATGAAAATTACAAAGAGTATATATAGATTTACTAAGGTGACGGCGTCAAGAAGAAAGTTCAGATGCCGTCAACCCGCCGCCAAAAATATTCTCGGATTGCCTAGATCCAGATCTGACGCCGTCATGTGTAATCGTGTTCTGGGCCGTCACCACTTTTACTCTTGACGGCCATGTTTTGGCGCCGTCACGTTTTCTCTGGGCTGTCACCAAAATTGCTCTTGACGCCGTCATCAAAACCTTCTTAACGCCGTCAAGTACTGTTCCTAGCAAGAAAAATTAAGACTTTGCCGTTTTCTTCACTTTTATGCTCCAAAAACGTCCAAAATGCTTCCTTTTCCAGAATTCACTTCCAAAGTACCTAAAATCACAAAAGGAACGATTTAGGGCAATATTTGATCAAATAAATTCAAATTCCGGCTTAAATGACCCCCTAAAAACGGATCATTTTTCGCCTCATCATATACCCTTACACTTGAGATTTGCTTGTCCTCAAGCAAATGAGCTTTTATTCTAATCAAAATACAAGTTATGGGTCATTTAACACTAATATAAAAGTAATTACAACAAATAATCATTCCACTAAAGACCAAAGACAAGCACGGAGGTCATATACTAGCACCTCACAAATAGTGTTTAGATACTCACATCTCTCGGGTGTAATAAAGTATATATCACAATATGGAAATGGAAAACATCTCTCACTACCTGTCATAGCAAAATAGATTACCATAGGCTTGGGAAAGGATCAAACCTCCACCACATGGCGTAAGCACCTAGGATAAACTATCAAAGAGGTCTTTTAAAGGGTTATAACGTTAGGTGTAGGGATATGGAATACACGGTTTTGTTGGATATAGGCAATCTTTACTAGTGACGAGTTAATCATCTTGGTTAATTACATGTACAATATGGCATTGCTAAGCCAAGACTAGACTCGGCTTAAGCTAATAAATGAAAAATAACAAAAACATAAAATAAACATAGAATAAAATGGGATGGTAGTCCATATGTTTTTTCTCTTTTCTTTTTCTACTTTTTCTTGATTTTTTGATTTTTTTTTTTTTATACACTCTTACCCTACCATCCAAAATAATACATCATAGGGAATGAACATTCCCCTTACACTTGAATTTTTACATACTTTATAATAAACTAATCTAATAACTCGAATTAAGATAATCAAAACACTTGGAGTACTTTTAAGATTAATGTAAATATGGGGGTAATAAAATGATGTTCTTCCCCATTACTCCATAAAATAAGTACTTTACCCATGAGTCCCAATCGTCCCAAAACAATATGTACAACGATATGACTCGACTTAGCAATCATGTAATCAATTAGATAATTAACTAAGAGTTTAGACAAATAACAATAACAATAATGCACTAAAGATGAGTGCATACACGGAAGGCTAAGGCGATTTGGTTGTACATTTAAGTGGGGTGTAACAAATTCTTCCTTTAAGTAAGATGCTTAAAGTTAGAAGCGAAAGGATAGGCTTGGAGGGGTGTACTAGGGGTTTCGTGTACTAAAAATGAGTACAACGCTAAGGTGTGGGAAAAATTAATTGACTTAACTAGCCAAGAAATATGACTTAAATGGTCAAGTAATCATGATACGGGTTTAACACAAGGGTGATTCCTAATGCCTCTTATCATGTAGTAAATCCTACTACACGAATGTAGTCTCACTAGCGGTCTCGGGATGCATCACTAATGCAAGTTCTAGAATCTAAATGCTACCGGTACACTCATAAGCACTAATAGTAAATGTTTTTCCTATCAAATCTAAAGGCGAACCTCACATATTTGGGTGGAAATTTTTTTTGAATGGTACGGTTTTGTGCTAGTTATACAATCTCCTATCCATGAGACGCTTGCTAAGGCTAAAGTTTCACACCTAAATGTTGTAAAAAAATTTAACTTTGGGGCTAAAATTACACTAACAAGTATTTCTCATAGTTTTATTACACACCTACCATCAAACAAACAAACTCAAGTGCAAGTGTATCCTATAAGGTATCATCATTTTACCCTCCCCTTACACTTAGGATGAACATTGTCCCCAATGTTCAATTACAGAATGTAAAAGTAAAAACAGGTAAAAGAATGAAATCAAATACTCCCCTGATTCGCTCGGTATGGATAGTGTGGTAACACGTTTAAATCTTCCTCCAAGAAAATGAACAATCAAAGGTTCCCTTCCAGAATATAAATCATCTTTTTGTCATACATAACCTGTTAAACCTGAGAAAACAAACAAGGCAACCTCGCGTAAAATCGCTGGCAATCTATATATGATAACAAATCCTAGAAAACAATGTAAGATATAATGCTTGTGGAATGATGTTTGCAGATTCCCTGGAGTTTATAAAACTAAAGATTCAACAAAAACTTTAAGACTCCATTAGAAAAACAAAACTAGCAAAATTTCCAGAATTTTACACATGACGCCGTCAGGAGTTTCTTCCTGACGCCGTCAGAAGTGACCTGCAGAAATCTTTATGTTAAGTTTACGGAAAATTTTTGGAAAACTTATGTTCTACTTCCTGGAAAATCCTGCAAAACATCATTATGACTCGATACAAGCATTTGACTCTAACAAATACGAATATACATGTTCATTTAATATTGTGGAGAATCATGATCGAGTTTGTTTCTTAAAAACATATTTGGGGTTTCCCCTTACACTTATCTTTTGCGAAATACCTTTGGATGAAGTTAAGACTAAGCCAAACGACAAAATAAAGTATTTTCATCATTTTAGTTTTGAAACATGATCTACCAACAATAAAAATAAAGCATACATATGGAAACAAATAACAATCAAACAAAATAAAAATCACACAAAGCATGGGTTGCCTCCCAAGAAGCGCTTTTCTTTATTTACGAGTCTTGTAGCTAGACTCAAGGTCATGGGTTACTACGTGACCTCATCGTTGGTTTCACTCTCTAGGTCATCTCCTATATTAGTTTTGTATTCCGGACCTAGTTTCAAGCATTCTTTGTAGAAATCAAGCATCCTATTCATCACATACTCTACTCCTCTACGTCTATCCTCATCATTCCTATAGTAAGCCACTTGTTTGTGTTCCTTTTCTATGTTCGATAGGAGGCGGTATTGCTCAATCTTATAGGGCATTTGGTAGGCAATCTCATCATTCTCTTCCTTGAACCTAACTATCCCTAGAGTCGGATCATAACTCATCTTAGTGGCCTCAATGAACGGTTTTCCGAACACTACTTGACTTAGGCAAGCATCTATCATCGGACGAGTATCCTCCACTATCATAAAATCGGTTTCATAAGTGAATTTTCCAACAATCACATGCAATCCTTTCACTCTATCTACAAAATTACTTATCAAATTCTTACTGGGCATCATCTTATAACCAAGTTGTTTCTTCATTACCCAATTATAATAAGTCCTAGTCATGATGTCTATAGGAGACCTAGGATCGATATAAGCTTTCCATACATGCATATGCCCAATGTTGCATGGTATGTTAATGTTAGAGGGATCGCCTGCTTTAATAAGGGGTGAACCAAGGATATATGGTGTCTTGGGATCATCGAATAAATCTCTGTGATATTCCCGTTCTTCTTTGGTGGGCAACTTATCAAAGTATTCTTCTACGTTTTCTACTTCCTCTAACTTTTCTCCCTTATTAACCTCAACTTCCTTAATTTTATCCCTAGGCTCGGTTTCTATTCCAACTTCATCCTTGTCACTTTCTTCTATCTCCTTATCAATTGGTTTAACGGTGACAACATTGACAAAATGGACGTGTTTGGACGACGAGGGGTCCTTAGTTTGGATTCCGCTATTGGCGTCCCTAGTGTCCTTCCTAGGTGTAGTTAACGCTTGGTTATTGAGGGCTTTCAACAAGTTGTCAATCTTATTGGTCATCTCCGTTTGTTGTTGGTTGAATTCGGTTTCAAACTTAACTATGCGAGCTTCTTGAGATGCCATAAACTTGGACATCAATCCTTCAAGATTGTTGGTACCACCATAGTTGTTAGAAGGATTGTTGTTGAAAGTACGGTTGGAGGGTGGACCGTTTGGTTGGTAACGATTAGGCGGATTGGAAGAATTGTTTTGGTTTTGTTTCCACCTAAGGTTTGGGTGATTTTTCCAAGAAGAGTTGTAGGAATCACCATAAGGGTTTGGCTCGGGTTTGAAAGTGTACCACTTATCTCCTGCTTCGTCGGTACACGAGGATGCGTAGTCCGCAAAAGCTGTTCCGGGGAGTTCCACGCAATCACGAGTGTCATGGGGACCACTACATAATTCGCATGAAGAAGTGATTTTATTCACTTGGCTTGAAGGCTTAGGAGCTTCGTAAGATTTCATGAGAAACTTGACTCGGCCTTCAAGTTCCATGATCCTACGGTCGGGAGTGCTAGAATTGTTCGAAGGCAAAGATATTGCCTTGACCATTTTGTTCAAATCACGGGGATCATTCCAACTTTCGTTGTCATAGAGAGCAAGATCTTCTATGAGTTCCCATGATTCTTTCGCACTTAGATCACATAGCTTGCCACCGGCCGATTGGTCAATGGTTCGCCTTGTGGAGAGATCGATATGGTCATAGAAGATTTGGACTTGGAGCCAAAGATCTATGCCATGATGAGGGACTTTTTGGAGTAAGTCCTTGAAACGAGTCCATGCTTCATATAGAGTTTCACCTTGACGTTGTTGGAACATCAAGATATCATTTCTAAGCTTGGTAGTTCTCCTCGGTGGGAAAAATCGAGCAAGGAAATGAGTGGTGAGATCATCCCATGAGGTGATGGATCCCGCGGGTAAACGTTCAAGCCATTGACTAGCTTGATCACGTAGAGAGAATTGGAATAGGCGTAATCAGGTCGACTCTCTGGTTGTAACATCAAGGTCTATAGAATCTACGATTTTAAGGAAGTCCTTGAGATGTTGATTAGGATCTTCGGAACGAAGTCCATGGAATGCACATCCGCTTTGCACCAACCGGATGGTGTCGGATCGCAAGGGGGACACATTGGCTCCTTGGGTGAGCTCAATAGTGTTTCGGTAGCCTTGGTGGCTAGGTCGGGAATACTCTCCTAGGGTTCGAAGCCAAAGAGGTTGGTTTGCTAGTGGTGGGTTTTGTGGGTGGTCTTGTTGTGGTGGGCTGATGGGTTCAAAGATGTTACCACCTTCCATGATGTCGGATGGTAAAGAGTTACGAACAAAAACACGAAGAATTAGGTAGACTAAAGAAAACCTAAAAATAAAAATAAAATCTTACTAGAAAGGAATCTAGCAAGTAGACCTAATAAAAAGAAAATCCTAACCTAGACAATAACTATTCCCTGGGCTGCGGCGCCAAAAACTTGATGCGTGGGAATTGCACCAGGCTTTACCTCTCGAGGGATCTCGAGAAGCTTACAACCCCCACAAGGCAGTGTACCTGATCGTTGTAGTATAGTATAGTGACAAGTACCGGGGGATTGATCGTTCAACTCAGGAATAGTGTCGCTAGGATTAGAAAGCCTAAAAACTAGGTCTAAAGGTGAGGGATGATTCTTTTTGTTTTTTTATATTTTTCTGAAAGCAAGTAAAAATCTCGGTTTTTTGGAAGAGTGGGCGGAATTAGTTGCTAGTCAACTAACCCAATAACTAAGATGCAATGAAAATAAAATAACAAAAATGAAAATAAAGCTAATTACTAATATGGTGTGAACAATGTATGGGAGAATTGTGTTTACTTAGATTTCACTACTCCCTAGATATCTTTTACAGGTTAATTGTTTGTTACAGTTGCGTGGATGACAGGTTATATTCCTTAATACCAGTCGTGGGGTGGCGTACTTACTTCCCCAACTCTATAAGCTTCTACTTCACTCCTATGTCGAGCCTGCAAGAAGCTCCTAACATGGGATCACTAGAATTCGCTCATGCATTAAATACAACCATAAAAACCTAGTACACATCGGTTCATGTTTCTTAAGACGTTCAAGCAAGTTACACAATGGAGATCTGCCAGTTTTCTTAAGCCTAACATTGAAATCATTCATCCATTACAACTATAAACAAGCAATCAACCTATAATCAACATCTAGGTTTCATTACATCTAAGCAAACACACAAGAGATCTAGCCTAGCATGTTAAAATTAAGACAAGCGTAAGATATATTCAAACAACACATAGACATATTGAATGAATTGAAAGGATACTTATCTCAATTGAACATGAAGGGTTTCAAGGGGTGAAAACCCTTGAAAATACTGTAAAAGTCATGTTAGGGTTTATTAAGTTCGACCCTAAAATTCTCCTCTCTTTTCTCCTCTCTTTAGAATGAAAATTACAAAGAGTATATATAGTTTTACTAAGGTGACGGCGTCAAGAAGAAAGTTCTGACGCCGTCAACCCGCCGCCAATAATATTCTCGGATTGCCTAGATCCAGATCTGACGCCGTCATGTGTAATCTTGTTCTGGGCCGTCACAACTTTTACTCTTGACGGCCATGTTTTGACGCCGTCACGTTTTCTCTGGGCCGTCACCAAAATTGCTCTTGACGCGGTCATCAAAACCTTCTTGACGCCGTCAGGTACTGTTCCCAGCAAGGAAAATTAACACTTTGCCGTTTTCTTCACTTTTGTGCTACAAAAACGTCCAAAATGCTTCCTATTCCAGAATTCACTCTCAAAGTACCTAAAATCATAAAAGGAATGATTTAGGGCAATATTTGATCAAATAAATTCAGATTCCGGCTTAAATGACCCCCTAAAAACGGATCATTTTTCGCCTCATCAGATGTCGAAGTGCGAGCATGGGGTGATGGATCAGCATCTCTTTAGCAATCAGCCGCAACCGCTAGAAATTCATGCAAGCAAACAGTTAGCAACAAATCATCCGGCACTTACAGGTTCGAACTTCGAGATTGTTAATAGCATAGTATGAAAACTTTCTCTAATCCTTATCAAGGCCGTTCCTAAATCGGATACCCCCGTGAAGGCTTACAAGACCTACCTAAATAGATCAACGATTAGGTGAGTCGTTGGAGATCACTACACGACTGTAGATCGTTTTGAAACCGCCGTGACCACTAAGCATAATCCACAAGGAATTACCTAAGTGACCTGACAGGAATTTCCATTCAATCATTTAGAATTACCATAGTAAATTCCCTCATAAATGTTCTGGCAGATTGCTGAGATCTGCATAGGACTCATAAGATTACAACTGAGGTCCTTAATGTTGAACAACCAGTGTAGAAGTAACATGTGTACCTATGAGATCTTTTGATTCATTTCGCGACTCTAGACTCGATAAGTGCAATATTTGGTAGTCGGAGACTGGAGCGGTGTCTCCTGTTTCAATATCAACATGGCTCGTAATGAGCGGTCGATAGATTATGCAGGGTTTCCTGTGAGAATGAAACAAGTCTTTTTAAGAGAACTTGAGTGGTTAGAAGGTTTAGTGCAATGTGTCACTGGGTCAATAACGTCTTGTCTTCAATACTGGTGTTACCTTAGTAACCACCAGTAGCATATGAATCGAACCCGGTTTCTGCCCTAAGGTTGAATAATGGGAGGGCTATTTATTTTCACCCTTTCTTATTTCATTTCTTTTTAATTCTTCAACCCCTTCTTTCTGCTTTCTCACATTACTCCTTTTTTCATAATCATACCTAAGGACTTTCTAATACTAACTATTCGGTATTGTCCTTGGGTAGATCCCTCCGGCTCTAGCGGATAATAGGACGGTTTTCCTAACCTTAGCCACCTTATAACTTCATGACTATCCTATATTGCCATAAACCAAATCTTTGAAAAATCTCTCAAAGTGTATATGATTATGAAACACATTTTGCAACAACTTTGAGAGTTTTGTATTTTTCAAATACTCCCCCTTAACATGTGCACATATGATTTTATTTAAACTTTGCACATGAAGGGAAGAGTTTGCACTTTTTGAATTGAGCCACCTTCAGCGAACATGGCCAATTCGAGACATGCTTACATCACTAGTTAGACTAGATTGAAATTATTACCCGGCCTGGTCAAGTCCACAAAAAAAAGGTTTCTCAAAATGGTACATTCTACTTAGACAAGTCCTCTTCGAGACACATTTACATCACTAGTTAAACTAGCTTGAAATTATTACCCGGCCAGGACAAGTCCTTTCGATTAACGAGCAAGTTTGTTTTGTCAATTCATAGGTAAAGTATGAGTCGCGCTCACATGAGATGCCATATCAATTTAGTCACCATTAACCATTTGCTCCCCCTCAGTATATGCATTGGTATACCAAAGAGTTTTGCACATATGGGAGAGTTTACATGTAAGTCCAAAACATCACATTTTTATCAGATTTCACATTTAAATCACATTTTCTCCCCCGATCAAAAATTTCAAACCAATTGAGATATGTGATCCCAAGTGATTTAAATAAGTTAGAAAAGTTTAGGAGAAAAAATGTGGCCAGATTAAAGATATTCTGATAATGAGACGATACATTACTCCCCTTAATTATAGAGTGAGCATGTTATGTGTCAAAAAATGATGAGTTTGTAAATGATTTGGAGTTTTACCGAGAAACTCATGAAAAATTCACATTCTGACACATAACAATCACATTTTATTCACTGCTTGTTATGAACAAAGATCTTGTTTTGATGATATAGAATTTTGAAATCATACTCCCCCACAATCGATGACCCATTTTCTATTTAAAATTTAAAAAAAAATAAACTTGATAGTCATCAATTAAGTGGCAAGTTTTATGAAAAATTTCACGTCTGATTGATTATCAAAAAATCATGGTACCACCAAGTTTGAGCACAAGTACTTTCCAGAAGAATCATAGAAGGAAAAGTATTTATTTTGGTTTAACACACAAAGATAAGAAGCTTTCGCTTCTTTTCACAGGAATGAGGCACTGAAGCGTACCTCAGACTGCTCCCCCTCAACAAGTGAGGGAGGTAAGGACAACCAACCACATAAATGTATATTACACCACATATAGTATTAAGTTTATGAGATTACATCATTACACAACAGCAAACAGAAAAGGCTCATTATTACAAAGATGCTACCCTTATATGGTTCTTTGCAACAGTTTGTAATTGCCTTCTCGAATACGACCACCAAAGTAACTTTCCAAGCTGCGATAAATCCTCCTTTTCTGCAGCAGCTTCCAAATGGCATGAATGAACCTCTTGTTTATTTCCAGATCTTTCTTGGTCTAGTACATAGTGTATCTCGCAGATTCAGGCTTGCTTAGCTTATATTCCTTGACCCTATAGTCCAAAGCATCATCAATCTGTTGAAGGGTCCCATCGCTGAACTTGTGGATTTCCTCGATCCTCATGAGCATATGAACATCGTATTTGTCTTTGAACACCACTGCCGTAGGGATGTCAAGGACCGTGAAATCTTTCTTAAATTCCATGTTCTTAGCTTCCTATTGAGGTCTCGTGAGGTTGAGCTAAGTCTGATAGCTTTCAATCCCAAGTTGTAAGTCCTCTACACGTTGTCTGATGACTAAGCCCCTGATCCAATGAATGATAGCAGTGGCAAGAGTCTTCTTTTCGAATAGAGGGAGATGGTGCAATTTGCCTTGGAGATGTAGTAGGTAGAGGTCTTCAAAATCACTTGGACGTAAGTGCTTGAAGTCACCTTCTGCGATGATGTATTCCTTGAAGTCTGCACGATGAAGTACAATCATCTTCAAGTAATCATATCCATATATTGAGTGGATCTCAACTTTGACAACACTTATGATTTGCATGCGAGATCGGACTGTTTTTTGTCACCTTCAGCAAGGAATCTGTCAATGTAGAATTGTTGTCGCCTGAACCACCAGTGAGAGATTCCAAGTGAGGCTGAGATGTCATATGTGCATTCCACATTGATCTACATCTGATCTGGTACTAACTACTTAAGCCCGATGTCTTGGTAGAAGGCAGTTTTCATCTTTGTGATTGAGAGAGCATGTTTGCACTGCTTGCTACAAAGTCGAAGATACTCTAGATCCTTGTTGTAAAAGAAGTCAGCTTGAATGGTGACATGACCTGGTGGACCACCCATGGGGAGTGGTTTGCTAGGGTTGTAGTTGAGGATTCCATCAAAGACCTGATCCATCAACATCTTGTGGCATTGATACGGGGGATTGCGCCCTCGCAACAGGTTTTACCTCTCAAAGGATCTTGAGAAGCTTGCAATCCCCGCCAGGCAGTGTACCTGATCGTTGTAGTATAGTATAGTGACAAGTACTGGGGGATTGATCGTTCAACTCAGGAATAGAGTCGCTAGGATTAGAAAGCCTACTAAACTAGGTCTAGAGGTGAGGGATGATTCTTTTTGTATTTTTTTATATTTTATGAAAGCAAGTAAAATCTCGGGTTTTGAAGGAGTGGGCGGAATTAGTTGGTAGTCAACTAACCCAATTAACTAAAGATGCAATCAAAATAAAATAAAATAAATGAAATTAAACTAATGTACTAATGTGGTGGAAACAATAATGAGGAAAGTTGTGTTTACTTAGATTTCATTACTCCCTAGATATCTTTTACCGGTTGATTAGCTTGTTACAATTGCATGGATGACGGGTTATATTCCTTAATACTGGTCGTAGGGCCGTGTACAATATTCCCTAACTCTATAAGATCCTACTTCACTCCTATGTCAAGCCGACTAAAAGCTCCTAACATGGGATCATTAAAATTCACTTATGCATTAAATACAACCAAAAATCGTAGTACACCTCCGATCATGTTTCTTAAGACGTTCAAGCAAGTTACCAATGGAAGTCTGCCAGTTTTCTTAAGCCTAACATCGAATACAATCATCCGTAACAATTATAAACAAACAATCAACCAATAATCAACATCAGGTTTCACTACATCTAAGCACACACAATAAAAACCTAGCCTAACATGTTAAAAGAAAGATAAGCATAAGATAGAATCAAACAACACATAGACATATTGAATGATTATTGGAGAACTTATCTTTATTCAAACATGGAAGAAAGAAGGGTTTGAAACCCCTTCAATAATCAGAAAATTCGACCTAGGGTTTATGTTTTTGTATTCCACAACTTGTTCCACACTTTACACTGAAAAATTGGAAAAACATATATAGACAAAGTATCCTGACGTCGTCGTGTATTAACTTCTAACGCCGTCAACTCGCCACCAAGTTGAAATTAGTATTGCCTAGATCCAGTCTTGACGCCTTCATGTAGAAATATGCTCTGGGCCGTCACATGCATTTTGAACCTGACGGCCTTGGTGACGCCGTCAGGCTATTTACACTGAAAATACTCTGGGCTGTCACGTTATAAGTTCCACTTCTACCTCATTTATCACTCTTGACGCCGTCATGTGTTAATCCTTGACGTCGTCAGGTACTGTTCCCAGCAAGGAATTAGAGACTTTGTCATTTTCTTCACTTTTATGTTCCAAAAACGTCCAAAATGCTTCCTTTTCCAGATTTCTCCTCAAAAGTACGTAAAATGACAAAAGAAACGATCTAGGGCAATAATTACATGTACAATATGGCATTGCTAAGCCAATACTCGACTCGACTTAAGCTAATAAATAAAAAATAACCAAAACATAAAACAAAAATAGAATGAAACGGGATGGTAGTCCATATGTTTTTTTCTCTTTCTTTTTCTATTTTTTTTTCTTGATTTTGCAATTTTTTTTTTTTTTTTTTTTTTTTTTTTTTTTTTGGCATACACTTTTACCCTACCATCCAAAATAATACATTATAGGGAATTTGCATTCCCCTTACACTTGAATTTTTACATACTTTACAATAAACTACTCTAGTGACTCGAATCAAGATAATCAAAACACTTGGAGTACTTTTTAAGATTAACACACATATGGGGGTAATAATTTGATGTTTTTCCCCATTACTCCATAACACTAGTACTTTGCCCATTAGTTCCAATCATCCCAAAACAATATGTACAATATATGACTTGACTTAGCAACCATGTAATCAATTAGATTATTAACTAAAGGTTTAAACATGTAACAATAATGCACTAAAGATGAGTGTATACACGAAAGGCTAAGGCGATTTGGTTGCACATTTGGGTGGGTTGTAACAAATTCTTCCTTTAAGTAAAATGCTTAAAGTTAGAAACGAAAAGATAGGCTCGGAGGGGTGTACTAGGGGTTTCGTGTACTAAAAATGAGTACAACGCTAAGGTGTGGGAAAATTAATTGACTTTACTAGTCAAGTAATGTGACTTAAATGGTCAAGTAATTATGATACGGGTTTAACACAAGGGTGATTCCTAATGCCTCTTATCATGTAGTAAATCCTACTACACGAATGTAGTCTCACTAGCGGTCTCGGGATGCATTATTAACGCAAGTTCTAGAATCTAAATGCTACCGGTACACTCATAAGCACTAATAATGAATGCTTTTCCTATCAAATCTAATGGCGAACCTCACATATTTGGGTGGAAAATTTTTTTAAGTGGTACGGTTTTGTGCTAGTCATACAACTCCTATCCATGAGATGCTTGTTAAGGCTAAAGTTTCACTCCTAAATGTTGTAAAAAAAATTTAAATTTGGCGCTAAAATTGCCCTAGCAGGTATTTCTCTTAGTTTTATTACACACCTACTATCAAACAAACAAACTCAAGTGCAATTGTATCCTATAAGGTATCATCATTTACCCTCTCCTTACACTTTGGATGAATATTGTTCCCAATGTTCAATTAAAGAATGTAAAAGTAAAGCAGGTAAAAGAATGAAAACAAATACTCCCCTGATTTGTTCGGTAAGGATAGTGTGTCAACAAGGTTAGATCTTCCTCCAAGAAAATGAACGTTGAAAGCTTCCCTCCAGAGATATAAATCATCTTCTTGTCACATATAACCTGTTAAACCTGAGAAAACAATCAAGGCAAACCTCGCGTAAATCGGCGACAATCTATATATACTAAAAAAGAAAATCCTAGAAAACAATTTAAGATATAATGCTTGTGGAATGAATATTTGCATATTTCCTGGAGTTTATAAATCTAAAGAATCAACAAAAACTTTAAGACTCCGGTATAAACAAAACTCGCAAAATTTTTCAGAATTTTGTACCTGACGCCGTCAGGTTGTAACTCCTGACGCCGTCAGAATGTTCCTGGAAAAATCTTATGTTAAGTTTCCGGAAAATTTCTGTAAAAACTTATGCCTTATTTCCTGGAAATTCCTGCAAAACATCATTATTACTCGATACAAGCATTTGACTCTAACATATACTAATATACATGCTCATTTAATATTGTAGTGAATCATGATCATTTTCGTTCTTAAAAACAAATTTGGATTTCCCTTACACTTAGCTTTTGCAAAATACCTTTATGTGTAATTAAGACGAAGTTAAAAACAAAATAAAGCATTTTCACAATTTACTTTGAAACATAATTTAGCAACAATAAAAATAAAACATGCATACGGAAACAAATAACATCAAACAAATAAAAACACACAAAACATGGGTTGCCTCCCAAGAAACGCTTTTCTTTATTTACGAGTCTTGTAGCTAGACTCAAGGTCATGGGCTACTACGTGATCTCAACTCTTGAGATGACGTATCCCATATAATTATGATCCTCGCTATCGGGGTGGTAGTGTTCCAATCGTTCGATACTTGCAGTCACCTTCCCTCCTCCTTTACTGCACAAGGTAGCTATCCCATCTTGGCTTAGGCTTTTAATTGTGAACGGTCCATACCACCAGGGACTTGGCTCGTCGGGAGGCACTTTTATATCGGAATGCCTTAAAAGTACCAAGTCTCCTTCTGCATATGGTACATGATTCTCCGTTGGTTGACTGCATTCAAACTTGACATGAATTTTATTGCTACTTTTGCCTCTCTCAGGCTTAGTTTCTTTGTAGCTTTTGATTCTTGTTTCCCATGCGAGGATTTTTTCTTGAACATGATTAGGCGATGTGTCAATGTTGTTTTTTAGCTTTCTTTTCATCAGGCTTTCTTGCACACATCGTGGGTTCATAGGAAGGCTAATCTTCCTTTTTCCTGACTTAAGTTTAATTTCCCTCTTTTCATACCTAATGACAGCTCTTGCTGTGGTGAGGAATGGTGCTCCAAGGATTATTGGCATGCACCCACCTCCTTTATCATCGATGATCATGAAATCGACAGGATACATGAACCCTGCAACATTGACCAGTACATCCTCTGCAATTCCCAAAGGGTATACATAAGAGTGACCAGCGAAGGATAACCTAACACGGGTGGTGGCCGGCATTTCCGTAGTTAGTTGGGTGTAAATAGTGAGAGGCATAAGATTTACTTCTGATCCTTGATTGACGAAAGCATCCAGATATTGAAACTTCCCAATGCTGCCTGGTATCTCAAAGTTCCCATAAGTCATCTGCTTAGTAGCCACTTTTTGTATAAGTAGCTTCTCGAATACCGGTCCCCGAGGTAATGTATCATACTCATCTTTCTCCTCTTTCTCCTTTTTTGAAACCTGTTTGGAGGATTGGTTACGCCCGTCCCCCTTTATCCAATTTGTTATGGTATTCTCATTTATATCATGTTTTAGGTAGTAACCTAGAGATTGGGATTTTGGCGGTTCATCAATGGTTTGTACACTAGGGGTTTCCTTTTCCTCATCACCCTCGTGGACAATTGTGATAGAGCTAACAAATTGGGTAGTGGGGGTAACGCTTTCCTTTCTTAATAACATCATTTCTGGGGTTTTTTGGTTTGAGTATTCCTCCACTAGGCTCATCATCTCCTTCATTTTCTCTTGCATCTCCTCTTTTTGTTTATAAACGGCTTCCTCGAATTTAGCAAGCCGCTCAGAATGGGTTGCCATGTACTCTCTCATTCGAGCTTCGAATTCCGGGCTGAGGTTTTGAGGAGGCGAATATGGTTGAGCATATATTTGAAAGGTTTCGACATTCTCTCTAAGAGGTGACTCAGACAATGGTGTCGGAATCATATTTGAGACAGAATTCACTGCTGCTCGTCTGGGACTTAAAGGTCTCTTTTGTTTTTCCATGAGATAATCAACCTTTTTCTCAAGTTTGTAAAGGAGTTCTTCGGAGATTTGAGTGGTTTCCTCAGGTGTCGAGATTGCATTGATAGCCGAGTTTATAACATGCGTAACTTCCCATAACTCACGATTGTCGAGGGCAAGTTCATCAATAATTTCCCAAGATTCCTCGGCGTCTTTATCACGCAACCTGCCTCCGGCGGCTCGATCAATGGTGCGTTTGGTGTGAACGTCGACATGGCCATAGAAGATTTGAACTAATAGCCAAAGATTAATGCCATGATGAGGGACTTTTTGGAGTAAGTCCTTGAAACGAGTCTATGCTTCATAGAAAATTTCACCTTGACGTTGTTGGAACATCAAGATATCATTTCTAAGCTTGGTAGTTCTCCCCGGTGGGAAAAATTGAGCAAGGAAACGAGAAGTGAGATCATCCCAAGAGGTGATGGATCCCGTGGGTAAACGTTCAAGCCATTGACTAGCTTGGTCACGTAGAGAGAATTGGAATAGACGTAATCGGGTCGACTCTCTAGTTGCAACATCAAGGTCTATAGAATCTACGATTTTAAGGAAGTCCTTGAGATGTTGATTAGGATCTTCGGAACGAAGTCCATGGAATGCACATCCGCTTTGCACCAACCGGATGGTGTTGGGTCGCAAGGGGGACACATTGGTTCCTTGAGTGAGCTCAATGGTGTTTCGATAGCCTTGGTGGCTAGGACGGGAATACTCTCCTAAAGTTCAGGGTCTAGGAGGTTGGTTTGCTAGTGGTGGGTTTTGTTGTGGTGGGTTGATGGGTTCAAAGTTATTACCACCTTCCATAATGGCGGATGGTAATGGTTACGAACAAAGGAACGAAGAAATAAGATAGACTAAAGGAAACCTAAAAATAAAAATAAAAATCTTACTAGAAAGAAATCTAGCAAGTAGACCTAATAAAAAGAAATTCTAACCTAGACAATAACTATTCCCCGGGCTGCGGCGCCAAAAGCTTGATACGGGGGATTACGCCCTCGCAATAGGTTTTACCTCTTAAGGGATCTTAAGAAGCTTGCAATCCCCGCCAGGCAGTGTACCTGATCGTTGTAGTATAGTATAGTGACAAGTACCGGGAGATTGATCATTCAACTCAGGAATAGTGTCGCTAGGATTAGAAAGCCTACTAAACTAGGTCTAGAGGTGAGTGATGATTCTTTTTGTATTTTTTATATTTTATGAAAGCAAGTAAAATCTCGGGTTTTGAAGGAGCGGCGGAATTAGTTGCTAGTCAACTAACCCAATTAACTAAGATGCAATCAAAATAAAATAAAATAAATGAAATTAAACTAATGTACTAATGTGGTGGAAACAATAATGAGGAAAGTTGTGTTTACTTAGATTTCATTACTCCCTATATATCTTTTACCGGTTGATTAGCTTGTTACAATTGCATGGATGATGGGTTATATTCCTTAATACTAGTCGTAGGGCCGTGTACAATATTCCCTAACTCTATAAGATCCTACTTCACTCCTATGTTGAGCCGACTATCCCTAACTCTATAAGATCCTACTTCACTCCTATGTTGAGCCGACTAAAAGCTCTTAACATGGGATCATTAGAATTTACTTATGCATTAAATACAACCAAAAATCGTAGTACACCTCTGATCATGTTTCTTAAGACGTTCAATCAAGTTACCAATGGAAGTCTGCCAGTTTTCTTAAGCCTAACATCGAATACAATCATCCGTAACAATTATAAACAAACAATCAACCAATAATCAACATCTAGGTTTCACTACATCTAAGCAAACACAATAAAAACCTAGCCTAACATGTTAAAAGAAAGATAAGCATAAGATAGAATCAAACAACACATAGACATATTGAATGATTGTTGGAGAACTTATCTTTATTCAAACATGGAAGAAAGAAGGGTTTGAAACCCCTTCAATAATCAGAAAATTCAACCTAGGGTTTCTGTTTTTGTATTCCACAACTTGTTCCACACTTTACAATGAAAAATTGGAAAAACATATATAGACAAAGCATCCTGACGGCGTCATGTATTAACTTCTGACGCTGTCAACTCGCCGCCAAGTTGAAATTTGTATTGCCTAGATCCAGTCTTGACGCCTTCATGTAGAAGTATGCTCTGGGCCGTCACATGCATTTTGAACCTGACGGCTCGCCGTCAGGCTATTTACACTGAAAATACTCTGGGCCGTCACGTTATAAGTTCCACTTCCACCTCTTTTATCACTCTTGACGCTGTCATGTGTTAATCCTTGACGTCGCCAGGTACTGTTCCCAGCAAGGAATTAGAGATTTTGCTGTTTTCTTCACTTTTATGCTGCAAAAACGTCCAAAATGCTTCCTTTTCCAGATTTCTCCTCAAAAGTACCTAAAATGACAAAAGGAACGATTTTGGGCAATAATTGATCAAATAATCACGAATTTAGGCTTAAATGACCCCTTAAAAGCGGTACACTTTTCGCCTCATCAGGCATTCTTCCATTTTGAACTGAAGATGAATCATGTTGGGATGGAAGGCTTTGATGATCTCATAAGCTGGGCCCTCATGGTCCTTTTGTGTTAGTTGAGTAAGTCCTTGTCTCTTGCAGTACCAGTTGATGAAGGCCCCCATGCCATCAGTCTGAGCAAGTAGGGAGTTCTCTGGAGGAGGTACATAACTGGCCAATATAACATTTGCCCAGTTATTTCCTGAGCTTGTTGATCAGTGGATGGGATGAACCCCTCTGGTTAGGGTGTTGAAGGTCGGTCTTCATCAAATCGAGGTTTCCACCAAGTATTCATAATTTCTTAGGTTGCTGCAACCCCAGGAGTTTACGAGCTGTCATCCCTTGTAAATGATTTCCACAAGAGCTCCTTCTTGGGAATGTGTGCAGTAGCTGAATCCTCATCATTGTCGGAAGAGGAGTCCAGATTATCCATGACATAGTCTTCATTCATAGCAAAATCTGCAGGAACAGAGGAGACATTCAGAGTGTATCTTGTGTCTATGGTAGTCCAAGTTGCGTATGCAACGTGTTCTGATTTCTTAGAAGAGATTGGGCTAGTGGATTGACTTGAATGATTTTTCTTTGATGATGAGTGAGGAGGAGGTGGTGGTTGAACTTGTTGTGATCCTGAGAGCCTAAACGAGCCTGCTGCCCCAAATGACGGTGGTGGTGGAGGAGGAGGCTAATGATGTGACCCAGATGGAGACTTTGGTATGTTTTGCTTCTTCTTCTTCCTCCTACGCTCTTCAGCTACATCTTTCGCCACTTGTTCGGAGTTGTCATGAAGGATGGATTGATCGAGAGCCTCGTATAATCTCTTATGAACATCATGCCCTTGGTGTTGATTAGTCTCAAACATACGTTGGAGTAGAATCTCTTCATGTCACTTGTGGGCAAGTCTTTGAAACGTTCTCTAAGAGGTGCTTCTAAGGCATGATTCACAGCTTCAACCTCTTGTTCCTCAATAGTTGCTTATACCTTTAGATCGATATCGAGGTCTTCAAGCTTGGATAGACGAGTCCCGTGATGTCAGATCACTTGAGGAAAGTTAAGGCTTTCCAGAGTTCTCAGCAGGGCATTGTGCTTGTCGAGCTTCATATTAATTTCCAGATTGTTTTGGACGATCCCCGCAGTAATTAGAGTAACATCCTCAATTCGTGACTCCCAGCTTTCATTTTTTATGGGAGGTGTAGGTGTTTTTGTCGTGGTGGTAGTTGCCATTGTGGTTGTTGCCGGTGTGGGCATTGCAGCAGTTGGAGTTGTTGTGGGTGTTGGTATGGTCATGGTGGAAACTGCTGGAGTATCTTGCTCAATAGGAACCGTTACCATGGATAAGACCTCTTTCTCATCGCTGGTCTTGTCCACTTCAATGTCAGTGGGCTTCTCATTGATGTACATATCAGTGTAGGCCAAGTCCGTATCCAGTTGCTTGAAGGACGATAGAGTACCAGTTGAACTGTCGGGTTCCAATGCGAGATTCGGATCATCAGTCTTAAGTTTCAGATTCTCTTGGACATTGGGGTAAAGAGTAGCAACAAACTCATCATGGAGTGGGTCGAATGGTAGATCGGAAGGAGCATGTTCATCATGTGTTTCCTTCACGGAGGGTACATGATCAGAATCAGCCGACTCTTTAACATGCTCATACCCCGTCTCTTTATCACCATTCTTGGTTTCCTCCTTATTAGACTCAATACCACTAGATTCACGATCAAGCTCTTGGGTTGGTGATTGATCTTTTGCTTCTCCAGATGATTCAACATTGGCCATGGAGGATTCAGGGGATCGTTTCATGGGATTTAGAGAGGAGATGTTCAATAGTGTCTGAGCTGCCAATTCTTCTATGGCTATCTGCTTTCCTTTCCCTTCTACATCAGGTAGAGGTTGAAGTCTTTCAGCAACAGGTTCTCTAAGCGTAATCCCAGTGATGGTGTGCCCCTTGGATTCAGCGTGTTCCTTGGCACTGACATCCAAGGTATGCTGCAGGATATCATGCTCAACCTCTTGTAGGATTGCAGTGGAGTGAGGATCTTCTTCATCAATAGCTTGATCAATTAACTTCCTTTGCTTTTTGGAATCCCTTTTCTTGCCCAAAACCCCTTTCTTGGATTTCTTTCCAACTTTGGATATATCACTAGCAGAGGAAGACTTCTTTCTCTTCTTGGGAAGTGTCTCATATGTGGGTTTAGACTTGCTTGGTTTGGCGGTAGCAAAAGCCAGTTCTTCACCTGTGACACGTTTGAGATGAGCCTTCACTTTTGCCAAGTAGTCTTGGTAATATGAAGCATTCAGGATGTTGCTTGTGAGAAGATTCTCAGGTATATCCATCCCAAAGATTTCATAATTGAGTCCTTTGGTTGTGAACTTAAGATTTCCCAAGACATGTTCATCCGTAGGCAGGTGAAGAGGAGAATCAGCTCGTTGGTGGAACTTGAACCTTTTCTGAAGGAGATGAATGATCCGCTTTGTAAATCTGATACTTGGAATCATGAGGTTGTTCTTCTTCTTCCTTGTCTTCTAATGTAGAGTGAGATTCATCTTATCCTCAGAGAATGCGTGAATAGAATGTGTGAATTCTTCCCAAATCCTTTCTGCATAGTCAATGTTTTTACCTTTAATCATTCCTCACAAAATCTGAATCACAGGAGCTCTTGGTCGTTCATACCCAGATGTCTTTCCGGTGAGACGCATGTTGATAATGGTGATGATTACCCTCCAGGGCAGATAAACATTGTTGGTCACTACCTTAGACAAGAATTCAACTGTCGTGGGATATCCAAGTTCATAATGAAGGCAATGAGATCATCTGTGGATGGTGGTGTGGTGAATGGATTGTCTACTGAGACCGGTGATATTTGTAGTGCCTCTCTGAGCGTGTCTTTAGTTAGGTCAAACCATTGTTCATCTAGCTGACAGCGATAGCTTTCGGTCACTTTATCGTAGTTCACGGTGTCCCAAAAATGCTGAATGTATATGGATGGAATGGATGAACTAGCAGTGAATGCTCCAAAGAATGAGGTGTTTTTAAGGAGATCCACTGCGATTTTGTAAATGGGATGTGGTTGAGACTTAGTCATATCGAGGTAGCAATTACTCTTCCTAATAGCAACCCATCTGTTACGGGGAACAATTTGCTCATCAGATCTAACAGGAGGTGGAATATCGACGTTAACATCAACCATGATAATTGCACATATACATAGACAAGAAGACAAGGGTACAAATGCACTGTAAGTATAGAGCACTAGCTCGAAGTTAGATCATTCTCAAGACACAAAGAAGTACTAATAAGAGTGCAACAGTACCAATAACAGATGGAGAGTAATAGTCAAAGTAATCAACTCGCGGCCAGTGTGATTTGATTAGATATAGAGAATGAACAATATTCAACTCACGACCTAAGTCACTTAAATCATACTGATGGGCCTGTGATTTGATCAAGAGTCATATTATAATCAATTCACATCGAGGAGAGAAAGTTCAGCTAGTCAAATCACATCAGATAAGACAACTCACAAACACTTATCAATTTACATCCAAATAGTATAATAATCAAACTTAATCAACTAGCATACACACATCAACTCGCATCCTCATAACATTAGAACAACTCACAGCCGGAATAAGATGATTAAAGTAATCAACTCACATTCAGATATCAACTAGTAGTCGAATAAGTTTGATTAAAAATAATCAACTAGTAGTTACTAATCAACTCGCATCCACATTTCAACTGCACAACTCGCATCCGGAATGATATGATTAAATTAATCAACTCGCATCCACAAAAAAAATCAACTCGCATCCACATAAAGTAATAACAATTAATCAAATCACATTCAAGTAGGAACAGATCAACTTGCATCCACACATCAACTCGCAGTGAGAGTATAACAAACAAATTAATCAACTAGTAGTAGCAATTCAAATCGCATAAGGATAGTGAATGGGCAACTCATAGCCAAATAAATTGATTAAAATAATCAAATAGCAGTTGCAGATCAACTCACATGCACATAATAGATCAACAATCCGCAGTCAAAATAAAATAATCAACTAAATCAACCATCAAACACATGATCAACTCGCATCCATATATCAGATGATCAACTCACATCCGAATAAAAATTTCAAATAAACAAGTCGCACACATGACATAGACAATCAACTCGCTGCCAAGAAATTTATATCAACCAACAGCCATGAACATATAACCAACACGCATATATGACTACATTAAATCAAATCGTATTCAAGCATATATATCAACTCGCTGACAAGAGTTACTAACCAACTCACATACATTACCACCTAAAATCAAATCACGGCCACGAAATTATCACACAATCGATAATACACAGTCGAGCACAAGTGAAACCAAGAAAGGACTTAAATAGTTGCCATATCAACAAAAAATACACTCAATAGTGATATAGCCTAAGATCCAACATCAATCCCCCAAATCACACCTAAGAGTCTAAAGGGCAACTCGCATTCAAGAACTTAAGTCAACTCGCTATCAGGAAACACCATCCACAACTCGCGTATTAATACACAGCCTTATCTCATCAAGATTGGTAAATTAAAAAATGCCTAAGAAATCTATGCCAAAGCTCACTCTTACAATCTTACACACGATAACTCACACACCAAATTGACTTCTAAGAGTCAAAGTCTACATACGAAAACCAACGAGAGAGCATAAAACATGAAGGGGAAACAAATTTAGCAACACAAGAGGTCACGAAAGCACATATAGCATAAATTCCAGCAATCACAACCACATAACGACCAGTCACCTCGAGATTGGATGAAATTTGTGATGAAAACCTAGAAAGATAAGCATTCGAGTGAGATACAATACAATCTATTTGATATATCACATTAAGTGATGTAAACGAATGTATAATACTCAATACCTAGGGATCCGTTTACAAAGAAGGTTCTATTCAATAAATCGAGTGGGCGGCAGTGATTTGGTAGAGAGAGGGAATGTGATATGGTTGTGTGAGTGGGAATTTGACTTGGTCAACAAGCAGGGAGCAATGTATTAGAAGGACTTTGACATTGTGTCAAAATTAGTCCATGAACTTGCAATAACAACCAACTCGCATAAGGAAGGACATTGACATAATGTCAGAATCAGTCCCTGACATGCAATAGCAATCAATTCGCATAAGATAAACATAAACTAAGGCAAGTCAATTTACAATAACAACACACCTAGTCCTTTAACAAATGCAAGTAAGGTACATGCTGATATAAGCACAAGATAGACATAGGAGACCAAAGTTGACACAAGCATTAGAGATATAAATACTCCTGCAAGCACACACCATTAAACACAATCATGACCATGTTCGAAGGTTGTCATGGAATTTTTTCAATAACTCTCCCCCTCAATCAATGACCTGAATTATATACAACGAGCTGGGGTCGTTGATTGAGAGTGAAAAAATTTATGTAGACTTAAAACAATGGAATTCCATCAAAATGAGGTGCAGGTTACTATCAGAAAATATTAGTAAACCATAGAAAAAAAACTGAGAGACGACATGTTTTGAGAAAAAAACATTATTAAAAATGAAACTCTCGCTCAAGCATATGTATGAGTTTGTGCCATTATGGAATGACATTTCTAGAGACGTACATAATATTGATTACACGGGAGACATGTCGTGAGAAGAATATTTTTGAGGTTTTCAAAATTTTGATAATGATAACTTATTAATTGAACCTGTATAGAATGAGATATTTACAAAGGATACTGGAAGAATGAACATCGTAACTTGTCATCGTAACAAACATAGTTGTCCGAGTCCTGATATGAAGTAATCAGGAGTCATCATGCAAATACATCACTGTTGAGTTTCCTGAGCTCCCAATGTAGGAGGTTTTACTCCTTTTGGTCACCAAACTTTGAGTTTCTCTTTAAAGAATGTGGTTGATGTACCTGCACTTAAGTAAGGATACCCTGCATTAACATGAAGATTTTTCTTGCATTTATGTGAGTTAGTGATATTAGGGTCCCGACCAGTTGGGGTTTCACAATTAACCTTGGTTATGCACTCAGTACTTATGGGAATCCATCTAAGACCACCAATTTAAAGACTCTACCCGTTGGTAACCACTTAAGGCAAGATTTAGAATGCTTGTAACTAGAAGTCCTTAGTACTACAACATTCTGCCTGTTGGGTTTCTGAGTATGATTCTTATTTTCCACGAATTTGTTGCGGTTTCTAGTTTTAAGGGATGAAACCTTAGCCATACCATGAGTACACGCAATCATTGCATTAGCCTTAACAGATTTAGCCTTAGAATGAGCATTAACTTTTAGATCTTTAGGTACGGATTGTGAAGTCTCTGGTTTTGACAAAACTTGTTTCGCATCAACTTGGGGAGCACACCCTGATTTAGAAAATTTTGAGCATTCAGTTCTAAACGCAGTTGGTTGCCTAACAACACTTTGTTTCCTAAGAGGTTGTGAAAGTGGTGTTCCTAAGATAGATGGTTTGGCAAACTTAGTATTCACATCATTTTTAGCTAACTTCCTCAATTCATTCCTTAAGGTCGTAATTGTGAGATCATTCTTCTGAAGTTGAGCTTTGAAACCATCATTTGTATGAAACGCCCAATTATTTTTTTTTTTTTTTGTATATATAAATCTGTAAACTGTATACGTTGATAAAACTAGCGGAAGCGTATTTTCTACATCACACGGGCTTATTCCAAATGTCCCGTTAAAATACTAAATTTTGCAAAATACATAATGACTCTTTAAACTTGGTAAAGAAGTTGGTTCTTGATTTAAGGGCATTCCAAACTGATAACAAATGATGGATATGAGAAGCTCATTACCTAACCCGCGAGCTACACCATTTTAACCCATTATGCCCCATTTAGCATGTACATGGTCTCATATTGCATACCTACAAAATATAAACTGGGAACGGTAAGTCTATAAGACTTAGTGAGATAACGGAACTATATTAGATCATAAACTGAACATAAGCACGATGCTGAATAAGTATATACAGTACTATTCTGACTACATGAATCATAATATTGACCAAGTGCATAAGCACGACCCTAACTAATTAAATACATGATACACATGTTACTGACTGAGTACATAAGCATACTGAGTTTGTAAAACACATACTGACTGAGTGCATAAGCACATACTGAGTACTTATAGTACTATATTGGCTGAGTGCATAAGCACATACTGGCTGAGTACTTATAGTACTATACTGGCTGAGTGCATAACTGACTGAATACATAACTGACAAGCCATATAAATATGTTAATCATCCATATAGGATGTCTGAGTTCCAATTTTGGAATATTTACTATTTTAAGGCTCGGTTCTCCACTAAGGAGGTCTAAGTTCCAACTTTGTTTGGAACACATGTGTGATCACATAACTGACTATATACTTATAGTACTAAATACATTGAGTAATTCATAAAGTACCATTCTGACTAATTTAGTGAATAAAGCACTTGGCGCGCCTTATAAATTGCATAAGCTTATACCTAATACAATCTGGCATGCATATATAAAGGCATCGTGCATAAAGTACTTTGCACACATTACTAAATGCATATAACATTCATATATAAATTAAGGTTGAGCTAAATACTTGAGCTTGACTACAACATGATACTAAGCTGAGTTGGAGTTGAGTCTAAGCTGAATATAGAAACTGAGCAATAATATAGTTACGAGGTTAAACTAAGACATGATACTAAAATTGAATTAATTACTAAAATTGTACTATAACATAAACCGAGGCTGAGCTATAACTTGATACTACAGCTGAACTAATATAAACATAATGTTGAGACCGCTATGGCATATAACTAAGTTTTCGCTATAAATAATACTGACGTTGAGCCACGACATACTACTGAATAAGACCAATCGGGTCTACTTAATACTGAATATACAACATGATAATGAATATAACCAAATAGATCAACATGATATTTGAATATGACCAAACGGATCAACATGACAGTTAATATGACCAAACAGGTCAACTTAATGCTTAATACGACCAAACGGGTCAACTTGTGCTTAATATGACCAAACGGGTCAACTTGGGTGAACTTGACGCTTAATATGACCAAATAGGTTAACTTGATGCCTAATATGACCACAGACGTCAACATGATACTTAATATGACCCAACGGGTCAACTTGATACTTAATATGACCAAAGAGGCCAACATGATAATGAATACGACCACACGGGTCAACATGATATTGGATATAACCACATAGATCAACATGATACTGAATATGACCACACGGGTCAACATGATACTAAATATCACTACACGGGTCGATACAATACTGAATATGACCATACGGGTCAATATGGTACATGACTTGCATATTAGTTGAGATATAACAAGAAATTTATATATACTAAACACGCTTTATCTACTAAACATGTTAATTGAAAATCTGTTACTCACCTGGGCCGTAAATGCAAGATGAATGATTCTGAATATGCCTCGAACACCTATATCATGATAGATGCGCATGTATAATGTTAACACGTAACAACTAGGCATGAATATAACATGATAATCCAAATATAAGTGCAACTAAGCACACATAAACTAACTATAATGCATGAACTCATAAACTAGTTATGGCATAAATCTCGCCAAACATGAATTACTATGCTCGCGAACTCGAGCTAAGCTAACCAAGTCTTGTCACTTGTTTCTAAACTTTCATAACATGAATTTTAACCATATGGGCTAAGAACATAAGCTATCATAGCATATGATCACCCGGGACTTGCAAAAACATCATATCATGTCATAATCATCAAAACACTAAACAAAGTGTTTGCTGATTTTCTGCAGCAGCCTGCAAATACATTATTTTGACTGATGTAACTACTTAACCAAGTCACAAGGATAATTTTCCATGAAAGTATACTGTTTCCCCTTTCCGAAAAGGTATGAAACGCTCCCAACGGAGCTACGGTTTATCCGGTATGAATTTTTAAAGTTCGGTTTGCTGCACATTTTAAGATCAGCCCTTGCTGTACTAAATTACGTTTTAGACCAATTTAAGTACAAAATATGCCAAAACTTAAAGCATAGAACTGAAGTATACTCATTAGGCTTTCCAGAAAGTCCAGCCATGTTTCAATACGAGCTACTATTGATTTTATATGATTTTTCAAACATGACTAATCATTGCTGAAAATTTCAGCAACTTATCTAACATTATATATCTCAAAATCTCATCAAGGGGGTGTTTGTATTAGCTTCTAAATCATCATAAACACCTCCTAAATACTCTAACATGATCATTAACATAATCCCATCATAAACCCTAATAATCATATGCATAACCCTTGAATTAAAAACCATGAATTCATCAAATATATCATATACAACACTTAATAACCATATCCCCATAACTTGAAATCATAATTTAACACATGATTCACTACTTACCTTGAATTGGGGAAGAACACATAAAACCTTGATGCTACTTAATCCTTCATAAGCTTCCCTTTAATTCCTGATTAGGCCTTGTTTAAATTTGATGGAACTTACCATGAACTTGGAATTCTTCATCTTGAAGAAATATAAGATCCTGCTCGTTGTTTTGTTATGAATCGTGAGTGAGGGAGGGAGATTTTATCTCCTTAAACCGACCTTAATAAACAAATGGATAAGCCCAAGCATGTTTTGATAGTTGACATAATTAGTCCCTTGTAGTAGTTTGTCCTACAAACTAGGTCATATGTTATGTACATATCAAGTCCCCACTTGCTATATTATTCATACCGTCAAAGGTATTTATTCCACTAAAATAATAGATATATTCGTTACTACTTTGTTTAAAAATTGGGATGTTACAGCTCTCCCCTGCTTGGATTGTTCGTGTCCTCACGAACTATTGTTGTTATAACTAAAATTATCCTCTATGTTACTCAGGATCACACGTAAGTATTCCCCCATTTAGGCTTATGTCATGTCTGTATTCTAACATAAAACTGATAATCTATTGATATGGATCAAACTAGAATTCATTTCTTCTATATATGTATCAAATTTATCAACATGTTTATAATAGGTACCTGTTATCCATGTTAAAATCATTTCTCATGATCATATAACAACTTGGAGATTTTCTTGATTATCCTCTAAAAATAACTCGATAGGTTCATAATTATCTGTATTCTTGAAGTTCATCTTGACTATTTCCAGAAAATATCTAAAAATTTCATAAGCTGGCATTAAAAGAAAGGATTTATTTACCTGAATTCGTATAATATTTGCTAAAATGCCATATCCTGAAATTCTGTTTCATAACTCTGATATGTAATATCTCTTATTGAAGGATCCATATCCGTTCTGACACGTTTTCATTTTAATTCTTTTGCCCTTTTTCGCTAAACTACACAAATCTAGAAATGCTGAAACTCATTTTCATATCTATTCTGCCATATTCTGTAGCATTTCTAAATCATAATCTTTTTCTGAGTGCTGAATCTATTTTGAAAATGATGGAGTACGTAAACTATGCCCTTTTATAATGAATCTATTTTGAAAATGCTACTGTACATGATCCAATGCAATATTCATGATTCATTTAACACATAACCGTTTAGCAAGCTCCCTGAGGTATCTCATGATCTAGATAAGTTCATGCCATATCATGTGAATATTATCACGTTGATCAGGCGTCATAATAGTCACACCATATAATCATGAACTCATCGCTATCACAGTTTACCCCAAGTCACTGAAGCAAAATATATCATCAACCACACATAATCTGATGCGAATGCTGACTATATACTGTTATACTAATAATGCATACTAATTCTATATACTTACTATATCATGAATATCTGATTCACGGTCTGAAACTTTATATGATATAGTAAATATCTGAAAATGCATTATGCACTACATGACTATATATGTAAATTCATATAATCTGTGCTAATCACATAAACTGGTATGCATCTCTATACATGTACTGATAATCTGATAATGTGAATAACATACTGAATAACATGGTTGAATAACTGATAAACGTATAAACGTGCGATGCAATTTAACTCTAAAAGCAATCACTGAGCAAAGGTTCAAGTCTAAGTATCCCCTACTAATGGTGGATACTTAAATCTCTCAAACCATCGCTCTTAAAACGCCCAGCTTTTTTTCTTTTTCTTTTTTTTTTTTTTTTTTTTTTTAAATCTGTAAACTGTATACTTTGATAAAACTAGCGGAAGCGTATTTTCTACATCACACGGGCTTATTCCAAATGTCCCGCTAAAATACTAAATTTTGCAAAATACATAATGACTCTTTAAACTTGGTAAAGAAGTTGGTTCTTGATTTAAGGGCATTCCAAACTGATAACAAATGATGGATATGAGAAGCTCGTTACCTAACCCGCGAGCTACACCATTTTAACCCATTATGCCCCATTTAGCATGTACATGGTCTCATATTGCATACCTACAAAATATAGACTGGGAACGGTAAGTCTATAAGACTTAATGAGATAACAGAACTATATTAGATCATAAATTGAACATAAGCATGATGCTGAATAAGTATATACAGTACTATTCTGACTACATGAATGATAATATTGACCAAGTGCATAAGCACGACCCTAACTGATTAAATACATGATACACCATGTTACTGACTGAGTACATAAGCATACTGAGTTTGTAAAACACATACTGACTGAGTGCATAAGCACATACTGAGTACTTATAGTACTATACTGGATGAGTGCATAAGCACATACTGGCTGAGTACTCATAGTACTATACTGGCTGAGTGCATAACTGACTGAATACATAACTGACGAGCCATATAAATATGTTAATCATCCATATAGGATGTCTGAGTTCCAATTTTGGAATATTTACTATTCTAAGGCTCGGTTCTCCACTAAGGAGGTCTAAGTTCCAACTTTGTCTGGAACACATGTGTGATCACATAACTGACTATATACTTATAGTACTAAATACATTGAGTAATTCATAAAGTACCATTCTGACTAATTTAGTGCATAAAGCACTTGGCGCGCCTTATAAATTGCATAAGCTTATACCTAATACAATCTGGCATGCATATATAAAGGCATCGTGCATAAAGTACTTTGCACACATTACTAAATGCATATAACATTCATATATAAATTAAGGTTGAGCTAAATACTTGAGCTTGACTACAACATGATACTAAGCTGAGCTGGAGTTGAGTCTAAGCTGAATATAGAAACTGAGCAATAATATAGTTACGAGGTTAAACTAAGACATGATACTAAAATTGAATTAATTACTAAAATTGTACTATAACATAAACCGAGGCTGAGCTATAACTTGATACTACAGCTGAACTAATATAAACATAATGCTGAGACCGCTATGGCATATAACTAAGTTTTCGCTATAAATATTTGAATATGACCAAACGGATCAACATGACAGTTAATATGACCAAATAGATCAACTTAATGCTTAATACGACCAAACGGGTCAACTTGTGCTTAATATGACCAAACGGGTCAACTTGGGTCAACTTGACGCTTAATATGACCACATAGGTTAAGTTGATGCCTAATATGACCACAAACGTCAACATGATACTTAATATGACCCAACGGGTCAACTTGATACTTAATATGACCAAAGAGGCCAACATGATAATGAATATGACCACACGGGTCAACGTGATATTGGATATGACCACATAGATCAACATGATACTGAATAAGACCACACGGGTCAACATGATACTAAATATCACCACACGGGTCGATACAATACTGAATATGACCACACGAGTCAATATGGTACACTACTTGCATATTAGTTGAGATATAACAAGACATTTATATATACTAAACACGCTTTATCTACTAAACATGTTAATTGAAAATCCGTTACTCACCTGGGCCGTATAATGCAAGATGAATGATTCTGAATATGCCTTAAACACCTTTATCATGATAGATGCACACGTATAATGTTAACACGTAACAACTAGGCATGAATATAACATGATAATCCAAATATAAGTGCAACTAAGCACACATAAACTAACTATAATGCATGAACTCATAAACTAGTTATGGCATAAATCTCGCCAAACATGAAGTACTATGCTCGCGAACTCGAGCTAAGCTAACCAAGTCTTGTCACTTGTTTCTAAACTTTCATAACATGAATTTTAACCATATGGGCTGAGAACATAAGCTATCATAGCATATGATCACCCGGGACTTGCAAAAACATCATATCATGTCATAATCATCAAAACACTAAACAAAGTGTTTGTTGATTTTCTGCAGCAGCCTGCAAATACATTATTTTGACTAATGTAACTACTTAACCAGGTCACAAGGCTAATTTTTCATGAAACTATACTGTTTCCCCTTTCCGAAAAGGTATGGAACGCTCCCAACGGAGCTACGGTTTATCCGGTATGAATTTTTAAAATTCGGTTTGCTGCACATTTTAGGATCAGCCCTTGCTGTACTAAATTACATTTTAGACCAATTTAAGTACTAAATATGCCAAAACTTAAAGCATAAAACTGAAGTATACTCATTAAGCTTTCCAGAAAGTCCAGCCATGTTTCAATACGAGCTACTATTGATTTTATATGATTTTTCAAACATGACTAATCATTGCTGAAAATTTCAGCAACTTATCTAACATTATATATCTCAAAATCTCATCAAGGGGGTGTTTGTATTAGCTTCTTGATGAGGTGAAAAATGAACCACTTTTAGGGGGTCATTTAAGCCTGGAATTGAATTTATTTGATCAAATATTGCCCTAAATCGTTCCTTTTGTGATTTTAGGTACTTTTGGAGTGAATTCTGGAAAAGGATGCATTTTGGACGTTTTTGGAGCATAAAAGTGAAGAAAACGGCAAAGTCTCAATTTTCGTTGCTGGAACAGTTCTGACGGCGTCACCAAGGCCGTCACGTGTGTTGGTGACGGCCCAGAAATTTCATGAGGGCGTCACGTAGGCCGTCACGTGTAAATTGTCAAAACTTGCGCGCGTGGTAGCTGACACCGTTTTGGCCATAACTTTTGCATACGAACTCGGATTTGAGCGATTCAAAAAAGAAAACGATCGGGACGAAAAGATCTACGATTTGGTGAAGAAAGATTGTTTATGACGCCGTCAAGGTTTGGCTGACGCCGTCATGATCGGGCCGGGCAGAAAATAGCCTATAAATATAACATCATAACTTCACTTTTTGTAAGCCCTAAACCCTAAGGTCGATTCCTGGGTTTAGGTGGGTGTTTTTCCAGAAACTTAGAGGGTTTCAATCACTCCATAAACATCATGTATTGGTTTGATGATTCTATCTTAATTATGTTTTTCATTATCATTGTTGTTTGCTCTTCTTTGATGATGATTTGCTAATTCACCTTGTGTCTACTTATGATTATGTGAAACTTGTATATAATTGATTAGATCTCATTGATTTCTTGTTGATGTTTGTGTCTATCTCCATCAATGAGGGCTTGTTGATGTGTGTGTCTATCTCCATCAATTAAGGCGTGACAACTTCAATAGATCTAGTTGGTTTAGTTTATAATTCTTGTTTCCTATTGATTCTTGTTTTGATTGAATGTCTCATCAATGTTAGGCTTAAGAAAACTGGCAGACTTCCATAGGGTAACATGCTTGAATGTCTTAAGAAACATGAACCGATGTGTACTAGGTTTTTATGGTTGTATTTAATGCATGAGCGAATTCTAGTGATCCCATGTTAGGAGCTTCTTAGCCGGCTCGACATAGGAGTGAAGTAGGAGCTTATAGGATTGGGGAAGTAAGTATGCCACCCCATGAATGGTATTAAGGAATACAACCCGTCAATTAAAACAAGGTTTTACAATTCAATAGGTAGAATTGGATAGCTAGCAAGGAGTAACATATCATGGGTAGACATGCTTCACTTATCTTGTAGAACCTTAGTTTAGTTTTCTTGCACATTAGTTTAATTAGTAGCTTTTGGGTTAGTTAATTAGCAACTAATTCCGCCCCTCCTTCTAATACCCGAGATTTTTATTTGCTTTTCATAAAATATAAAAACACAAAAAGAATCATCTTTCACCTTTAGACCTAGTTAGATCAATTCCAATCCTAACGACACTATTCCTGAGTTGAACGATCAATCCCCCGGTACTTGTCACTATACTATACTACAACGATCAGGTACACTGCCTGGTGGGGTTTGTAAGCTTCTCGAGATCTCTCGAGAGGTAAAGCCTGGTGCAATTCCCACGCATCACTTCTAAATCATCATAAACACCTTCTAAATACTCTAACATGATCATTAACATAATCCCATCATAAACCCTAATAATCATATGCATAACCGTTGAATCATAAACCATGAATTCATCAAATACATCATATACAACACTTAATAACCATATCCACATAACTTAAAATCATAATTTAACACATGATTCACTACTTACCTTGAATTGGGGAAGAACACATAAAACCTTGATGCTACTTAATCCTTGATAAGCTCCCCTTTTATTCCTGATTAGGCCTTGTTTAAATTTGATGGAACTTACCATGAACTTGGAATTCTTCATCTTGAAGAAATATGATATCCTGCTCTTTTTTTTTTTGTTGTGAATCGTGAGTGAGGGAGGGAGATTTTATCTCCTTAAACCGACTTTAATAAACAAATAGATAAGCCAAGCATGTTTTGATAGTTGACATAATTAGTCCCTTGTAGTAGATTGTCTTGAAAACTAGGTCATATGTTATGTACATATCAAGTCCCCACTTGCTATATTATTCATACCGTCAAAGTGGGACTTTTCTATTCATTCCACTAAAATAATAGATATATTCGTTACTACTTTATTTAAAAATTGGGATGTTACATTGTAGTAATCAAAGATGTTGTGTGTTTGGTAGTCTTAGACCTTTCCTCTTTGATGTACTCACTCAGGGTTTTACAATGTCTTTTCAAAGTCTCATTTTCATTATGTAACTCAGCCACATTATGTTCCAATTTAGTAATCTTAGTAGTGTAAATATTACTTTCATGCTTACCCTTAAAATTACTACACCCATCGGTCAACTCAGCATTCCGTTTTCTCAGGGTGTTGATTGTCAAGTTTTTGGCCTCTAGCTAAGCTTTTAAATCATTTATCATAAAGTACTCATGCAATTCAAGTAATTCTGGGTTTTTGCATGGTTGTTTACATTGAAAGCTTTCTTCCATTTGTTGCATCGTGATTTAAAGCGAAATACAATGTTTTTCAAGTTGTAAAAATCGGTTAGAAAGTTCATGAAAAGCCTCTTTATCATCCATGTTATTTGATTCAAAGGACTTAGATGTAAGCAACAAACTTGACACATCATTGTGTTCAGCATCCTGATCACTTTCTCCCCATTTATGATTCATATTTGTTGAATTAGAAATGATATTACTATCAGTCATTTCCAACAAGTATGTTTCATAAATGGGCATCTCTTGATCAGAATGTTGTCGTTCAGTAGAAGACACACTATGTTGATCAGTGACGTGTACCTTAGCAGATGATACTTGATCTTGATCATTTTCCTGTTGGTAATCAGTGACCGCGACTAGTGTAGAATGCATCCCAGAACAATCATTTGTACTCAGTTTCTCAATCATCGTGTCACTACATTGCAGATGATGTGCCCGTTCCTCAATGAACTTCTCAACATTCCCCGTGAGTTGGAGTAGTGTGTCTCTGCACGTATCAACTTCGATTCTAGTGTAATTACCAAAACACTTTTTCGTCATTTGACTGTCATGATCATACTCCTCTACAAATTGCGAGTCAATGAACATTTGAAATTGGTTGCAGATCACACATAGTGCTGCCTTGGAGCTACTTTCAGAGAATTCTTCTTTGTCAAGTTTTTATTCAAGTTGGTTCAGATACAAAGTTATTTTGACCGTGAAAGTATCAACATCTTGACCGAAGAGTGTTGCAATTGCACGTTCGTATCCTCTTAAGTATTCTGGTTGTTCAAAGAGAACCTTGATATGTGATTGAAGCAGTCGAATACATTCAATAGAACTTTCCTTGGTCTTAGGTAGCATAAGTGACTGGGGAACCTCTTTCTCCTCTTTCTCATGTGAATTCGTGCATATCGAATCCATATTGGCATCATCCAAACCACACATGTTTACTTGTTGTTCATAGTGGAAATTCTTAATTTCAGCCTTTATGTCATACAATTTGAGCAACTCAAGTATGACGGGATCTGAGTTAATAGAAATGGTGTAAACGTGTATGAGATGTTAAAAAAATGTGAGGTAAGGATGGTTAAGACGTGTTATGATAAACGTTGTATCGATACAATGATTAGGGATTGTATGTTAAAAGGAATGATAGTTTGTTGGATTGGGTTTGGTGAATTTCGTATAAGTTAGGTTAAGTTATGATAGGATTTGGTTGAACGATAAGTGTTTTTGATCAACTAAAAGTGAAGAAAAATTTCAATTCGCATTGAAGTTTAGTCAACCAGCAGTGATGAAAAGTATCAACTCGCATTGAACATTTACTCAACCAGCAGTGAAGAAAAGTGTCAACTCGCAGTGAGAATTAGTCAAATCGCATCAACAAAAGGACAACACACGTTCAGACAAAGGTTTTATAAAACAAAATAGCTTAAATAAGTTATTTGAATGATTACGTGAAACCTAATTATCTAAAAACGTTTTAAAACCTAAAAACACGTACGTTTAATTTAAATCTACGTAAACGTACGAAACAAAAACGATTTTAACTAAAGTAGGAATTTGCATGCCTTAGGGGCTTAAATGCAAATTAAACATACTTAAAATATTTATCTTATAATTACTAATTTATTTAAAAGTTAATAAACAAAAAAAAAATGTAAAAAGATATAAAATTGTACGTTTAAATAAACGTAAACCTACGAAACTAAACGTGAGTTTTAAGAAATAAAAGGCCTACGGATATAAAAATTATATTTTTACAATCCTAATAATATAAGAAAATTATTAGAAATTTAAAATTATTTTTACAACTATTTAATTAATTATTATTAATTAATAACTATTTTTAATTATTTAATAATACACTAATAAATAAGAAAATGTAAAATAAGCCTAGAAAAAATAAAATTAAAATTTAGAAAAATGTAAAATATTATAAATCTTATTTTAAAACTAAAATTATATTTTTCACACTATTTATATATTTATTATTAATTAATTTCTATTTAATTATTAATTAACTAATTATATAGATTTAAATTATTACAAATACTAAAAAGACTTAGATAATTAAGAAAATTTTTATAAATCTAATTAACCATCACAGGAATCCTAAAAAATTATAAAAAGTTGATTTTATATATTTTTAAACTATTTTACTAATTATTATATTAAATATTAATTAATTACTATTTAAACTATTTAAATTATAAAAATTACAAGATGAACAGTAATAATTACAAGAAAATTCCTAAAAATGTTTTATAACTTATAAAAGCTATAAAAAATATAAAAACTAGGGTTTATTTTATAAAAACTAATTGTGCTATTTAATACTTAATTATTAATAAAACTAATATTAAATCTAATAATCACTAAAGGACAAAATAAAAATCTGATAAAATTACTAAAAATACTTTAACCTAAAATAAATTTAAGAAAAAAAATATAAAAATGCAAGTTACTTAATAAATTATTAAAAATGAAAATTAAAAAGATAGATAATATTAAATAGAAGTTATCACTTATTTTTAAAATTGGTTTTTCTGGTTTTTTTCTTTCACAAAACTATTTTAATACTAAAAACAAACAAATTTTATGAAATCAACTTTTTTATAGCTTAAAAATAAGCAAAGTGGAGGCTTAAGGACTTGACAGTTGACTTTGGTCAATTGTCATGGACAAAGGCCTTTTGTTAGTAGCTAAGGGGCCCACAAGGGTGAAATAAGCTGAAAATAAGTTGATTGGACCAAAATAAGACTAAAGGAACAAGTATAGGCTCTGAATAAGCTAAATAAGCTGATAAGCTAAACCAAAAGACCAAACAACCCACCCAGAAATGGGACAAGGTTTAGGGGTTGATTCAGGTGGGGTCCACAAGGGTTAAGGGCACAAGTTTGGTTGAAATTGCTAGCCTGCTAGCTTGTGAACAACTTGGAAGTAAAAACAAGCCCTGGGGCCCACTATGGTGACCACAATCAACCACCAAAGGTGGTGGTGTGGTGGTGATGGACTGCTGCACAGGGGAATCAGTCCCCCTACAGGTTACTTTGGGGAGGCATGGGGCCCAGCAGAAAAATCACAAAAATAAAAGGACCATGGAACTTTGAAGACTAGCTGGGGGGTTATGATTAGGAACAAGTCTCAGCCCCTGAATCAAAGCAGAAAATTCCAAATAAATCTTTGAAAAAATGGTTTTCTATACTAACTTGAAATTTTGACTTTTAATGAAACTAAACTAGGTTGACTATTATGAGATTCTAATACTTCTAATTGATTGATTAAGTTATATTAAGGTATTTTAAGACTGAATTAAGCTACTCTAACATCTATTAAGCTGATATTAGGATTATGGACTTACAAGTCCCAACAGTGAACAAAATTAAGGACAATTAAGATGATTTTGACTTTCTACCTAATGAGAACTAATTTTTATGGTTTTAATAGCCTACCTAAACCTAACTCATCCTGTAACAAACACAAACAACTTAAGGAACTCACTAATGCTCAGTGAGTTTCACTTAACCAAACACTCCTGTATAGGGCTTGATTTTTTATTTGTGAAGCAACAGAGTGATTTAAACCATGAGACTGATGCACAATGTCTTAATCTGATGTAAGAGGCTATAAGAAACACAAAAATACTAAGTATAACAACAAACACCAATAATCACTAATAATCTATTTAAGCAGTGAAATCTAACAACTTAGCAACATGAAATTTCAAGGAACCAACAAGTAGCAGTAATCAATATTATCATCTAAATATGCTAAATGAACAAAAAGAAGCGCAGAGAACCAATAATAAGATAGTACACAGTAAAAAGCTGAAATTGGAAATTTGGCTTACAAATTGATCAAAACTTGAGCAAAAGTGAACCAGGGAACAAAATTACTTCCTAAAGCCTCCTATAAGGCACTAGTACCCTGGAAATCCAAATCTCATCATTCTCCTTGCTTTCTTCTTTCTTCTCTTCTGATTTTTTATTTTCTAACTATTTTCTTTGATTTTTTAGTATTTTTGTGATTAAACTCTAAACTGGATTTTAAGGTGTCTAAAAGCTTTTAGAAGCTTTGTCAGAGCTTATATGAGCTAATTGAGTCTTTATAATCCACTACAACAACATGAAAGGAAATTTGAGATTTTAAGCTAAGAATTGCAATAAACTGAGAATCAAACTTAGACTTGAAATTGATTATTATAAAAGATCTTAAGTACACTGAGAATGATAAAAACAAGCTTTTAACTAAATATTACAACTAAAAAATGAAATTATACTAGCTACGATTACCTACGCTATTCTACAATTAACTACTACTCTTCTTAGCTTATTCTCCTCTTCTTTATAGATATTTAGAAGTCCCCACTTGTTTCTGAGTCTTTCCCATCAATAAAATTGATCATTGGATCACTGGCTTTCATCTTGGCCGTTTAAACGTTTTTGGCGCCAAAAAGTCTTGGGACAGATGGAGGTTGCGTACGAGGGTTTTAAGGGTTTAATGGGGTGTTGGAAGCATGTGTGAGGTGGAGGGGAGCGGTTAAACAGCTGGGTGATGAGGTGGTGTCAAGTTGGGGGTGAAACCAGGTGGTATTTGGTTTGCAGTGGTGGGAGAGGGAAAGGTAGGGGAAGGGTGGTTTGGTCAAACTTGTTTGACCCCGTTTTTATTTAAGTGGGGATTGGGCTTTTGAGGGGTTGGGCCAGAAATAGGGGAGTGGGCTGGATAGGGTATGGATTGGATTTGGCAGGTTTGTGTTTTGGATTTGTATTTTTATTTTTGGTCCATTTGATTTGTAGTAATAATTAACAAGGACCAAAAATGTAACTTTCTGAAACTTGGGGTTGGATTTGTAAATCTTAAAAAGTAGTCACGAAGGTTTTTTTCTTGCCAATGTTGAATAGTGTAAGGACCATAGTTCCATTTTTTCACTTTTGAACACCCTAGGGACTAAATCTGCCAACTTTGTAAACTCCAGGGACCAAACATGTAACTTTGCCAAACTTTCCACTTTAAGGACCATTCCTGTCATAGAAGATTAGTATAAGGACAAAATTTGTTTTTCTCAAAGTTTTAATATCTCAGGGACCATTTATGTCAATTTCCAAAGTACAGGGACTAAACTTGTAATTTTGTGAAACTTTGCACCAAATGACTAAATATGTAATTTTTGATTCAAAAGGACATTTGGTTCCTTTTTCAAGTTTTTAGAATAACCAGGGACTAGTTTTGACAACTTTTGAAACTTGAGGGACTGAAACTGCCAATTATGCAAACTTTATACGTTTTTCATCTGTTTTTGATCATTTTGCATCTGAAACATATAAAACACATTTCTAAGATATTTTCAGTATTATGATGCATATTTGAGTGTTTTTTTGACGTTTTGGCAGTTCAGATTGGTATAAAATGATGAGTATTTAGACACTCATCAACCAGCAGCGAAGAACATTAACGAGAGTCAAATCACATCCACAAAAATTCACCAAAAATTACCTATAAATCACCCATTTGAACATTTTTGCTTGATTTCTCTTGCACAACTTGATCCTAGAAGGTCATAACATCAATAAAAATCCTAACTATAACACCACAATGTGAGAATCAAAGAGAGTCAAGACTAGAACCAAAAAACCTTCAAAAACCAAACTTTTGATCTAAACTAACCAAGAAAAACGCACATACAGTCTATCTAATCAAATCATGAGCTTTGATACCAATTGTAAGATATTGGATATCATAACACACGAAAACACACAATAGTAGCTCATATAATTCTAGAGAGAGAAAGAAAGAGATGCATATTCTAGTGAGAGAAAGTGAAGTTTATTAGCTTCAAGTAAAGAGAACATCCAACCCTTTCCCTTGGTGGGAGAGGGGTATTTATATACAAAAATGCTTCGACTCGGGCTGTGGATCAGGTATACAATGGTTAAAGACTCGTCCTTCCTCCACGGTGTTACTTAACCTAAACTACGACTAACTACTAATAATAATGTTTACGAGCTAACTTAATGATATTAGGTACTCGGAGTGACCGAGTCTTTCATATGAATATTTATATTCCTAACAGGGGGAACTTGAGAAAGAGCAGTGACCCTACTGAAGCGAATCCGAAAGTTCTCGATGACACAGGACACTGGAGCACGTATTGCTGCTCATATCTTTAGTAGAATTAGCTTTTCTATAGCTAGAGGAATGAGGGCGCAATTAGTATCTCGGCTTCCCACTAACTTCTTGTAAATCTTATGAGTTTCTTAAAAATAATAATAATAATAATAATAATAATAATAATAATAATAATAATAATAATAATAATAATAATAATAATAATAATAATAATAATAATAATAATAATAATAATAATAAGCTTTTGTATTCAGAAAAGAGTGGGAGCACAACTTTTGTCTAGACTCCCATCCAACATTTGTATTCTGAAAGGAGTGGGAGCACAACCTGTGTAGTATGCTACAGGCTAGGTGTTCCCCTTTTTTTTCCGTTCAGAGGTCGTGCTCAGCTTGTTCCAAAGTTTCTACGGCGATATTTACGGGGACCATGTTGTATCGTGCATTGGTACTATTGGCATTAAACATCGACACAACATGGTGTGTGATACTCTGGTTGACATCTGCTCTCGATCCGGGGTCTCGGCTCGTAAAGAGGTTGACATCGGGCTTTATGAAGAAAGGGAGCAAGCCCTATGCCCAGCTGATATATTGCTTTATTCCTGGGACGGAGGGAAGGACATTTGTGTCAATTTGACGGGGTTGTCTCCCTTTATGCAAACTAGTATGATTGACTTTGTGCCAGGTCGTGTGGTGCCTGACGTCACACCACGTAAACATGTCAACTATAGGGCTAATTGTGCGGAGATTGGATATGGGTTCCTCCCTTTCTCATTCTCCTCTTTGGGGGAACTTGAGATAGAGGCGGTGGCCTTACTAAGCGGATCCGACAGTTCTCTTTAACTCAGGACATTGGAGCGCGCGCTGCTATTCATATCTTCAGTATGATTAGCTTTGTTATTGCTAGAGGTGTGGGGCCCAGATAGTCTCGAGGCTCCCTACTAATTTCTTGTAATTCTATGGCTTTGTTTCTAATGAAAGTGATATTGATAAAAAGAAAAAATAATAATAATTATTATAATAATAACAATAATAATAATAATCTTATGTTAAAACAATGTAACATTTCATCCCAAAGAAGTATATATAGATGTGAAAATAAAAAAATATAACAATCACTTAAACGAACTTGTGGTATTATCGTTACGCGACAAAAATTATTATTCTATCTATTTCTATTTATTTTTCTCTTAAATCTACTAATTGAACCCCCCCCCCCCCCCCCCCACCCCCTCTTTTGTACATTAGAACATGTACATCATAAATGACGAATAAGATAAAAATAGGTGCTGAGATTTTCTATGTTCATGTTATATCCGAAAAAGACGAGTCTTTTTACTCATGATGTATGCGGCTAAACTTGGGTATTCTTGTGACCGTTCTCATCCCAACATTCCCTAACAACCTAAATATATATGTAGTTAGTGAGTTTTGCTTAAGCTAAGGTCTAAGTGCCCAAGCACTTGTCAACTTGTAAAATAATGCAATAGCATACTTAAGAATGAAACGCATGAGAGCATATGATACTATTATATCATACAAATTGCACTACTAGTATAACTGATTGAGCAACTGAAGATTATTCAATAAAATAAAATATGCGTGTCATGCGTTTTAAATTCGTATACACTTGTTTGATAACAACGTCGATAATGAATATTACATACTAATTATTACTTTTTATGTTGTAACAGCTCGCTTATAATGTAAAACATACAAGTTGACTTCCAAACGATCTTTGAAATGTTGATTCAACATGTCTGAGCATCGTGCCACTAGACACTAGTAAACAATGGTTGCATAGTTGTTAAGATCTCGATCCTAATATTAGGATCTTACGATTTTACGATACTACAAAGCGAAAACAATCCGGATCCTACGTAGGATCTCAACAAGCTTAAGATCTTATATGATCCCGTCATTAACCATAGAATCTTAAGATATTATCCGATCCGATCTTACTTTCTCAAATCGCAAATTAATAAACTATAAATTTATAGATTATGTTTTTGTATAATTTAAAAACAACATGTGATTCTTCTTAATTTCATATTAATAATTTTAGACAACATTTTCATGAAACATTTATATAATTTTGTGTTGATAATATATAATAATTTGTAAAGTTGAATAATATTATATAGATTAAAAGAAAATGACATTATAGTATGATTTTATAATCTCGATCCGATCTTACGATCACGATGTTGTAAAGACAAAAACAATCATAAGTAGCATACCGATCTTAAAAACCTGGTTGAATACAAGACTGGCAACTAAGGATCGAAACTGAAAATAACAGACAGTAGTCAACTATAGTGAAAGGTCGGGTTCATTGAAGCCACCTTGTACTATTGTTGATTCAAAATAAACAAACATAATGAAATTGCTTGCGTATTAATAGTGTATCGTGATAATAATTTTTATGAAATCTACATGAGTCAAACTTTGCACAATTGTACATATATTAATCCGGAATATGTTTTTGAAAAAAGATCCAATAAGAAGAATAATTAAAATAAAAAGGGTAAGAAGTAATTTTAGTCACACATTTTAATGTGGGAAAAAAAATTTGAATGAAGATGCATCTATTTTTGTAAGTGCATCTAGAATGTGTGGCTGTGGTTACTTCCTATCTTTTTTATTTTTATTATTCTTCTTATTTGATCCTAACTCTATGTTTTTTAAATAATCAAGTTGTAACGAGACAATATCCGGGATTATTTTAACCAATATGACGTTTAGACGTCGGCTTAGTGCCTTGAATATTTTATTTTATGTATTTTGTTTTTCATGAACGTAATTATCTGCATATTAGTTTGGACCAACTAAATCCACAACCACCATTTTTGGTTGAAACTAATATGGTCAATTATAATTTTATATTATTAATTTGTCTTTTTTTGTACTTTTTAAAAAATATTAAAGTTATGTTTATGTGCTTTTGGATATTTCTAGACCGAAAGTGTTCTATTGTGAATCAGGTAGTCGACATTTTATCTATCTGATTCCATTCTGACGCTGGACAAGTGGAAGCATAGTAGTTAAATAACCTTAATCCAAAAGATAAATAAAACACATTTTGCGAAAATAAACTCAAACAAGAGATTCTAAAATATAATTTTATTAATGATTTTTTATAATGCCAAAACAATAAACTCAAGCCCTATATTTATAAGAAAACTAAACTTAAGGAAAAAGTGAACTAATTATATTAAAACAAATAAAATAAAAAACTAAAATAAAAGTCACGACACAAACAAAACCAATAGGGTTACTTGCCTATTCATGACAAACACCATTAACCTCATTAACCTGAGTTTGTTTAGAAGTATGGTTACTTATGTTTTGTAGTATGCTTACTTGAAAATAATGACACAAAAACAAGTAACCTCAGTATGTTTAGCAACACCCTTACGCCTACTATCAGTAACGTCCTCTTTGTTCTTCCGTTGAATCTTCTTGCCATGCACTTGGTGCTCCAAATATTCCTCTATAGGAGATATCAAAAGAATAAATCTAATAAACAGCATCATCAGCCGCCATCTCATTGATAAAAACCAACCCATATACACGTATTGCATACCCTTAAACGAATAAGAATCGTTAAAGGTAGAGAGGACGGATATGTTATGATTTATGGCCGGACAAGTAATAGGAGATGGCGGCCGGAGATCTCCATTGGAGAGAGAGAACGCTTAGATTTTAAACTTAGTTTTGTAATCGATGATCTATTTTTTTTCTAAATTTATGTTATCTGATTGGTTAATGTGTACGTGCATGGTTTCTTCCTACTCTTTGTGAACTGAAAGCACATTTGATGATCCATGAGCAAGGAAGGTACTATGTTTATGAAGTTGTAAGTTAGGGTTTGCAAAACCCTAATATGTTTATAAGTTGGAAGTTGGCATTGTGACTTGATTATTGGTTGTCTTCATGTGTTTCACTCGGATTGGTTGGAAGATTGGTTCAAGTTCGGATATGCTGGAAGCACTTGGAAGGCGGGGAAACTCGGTTATAGGTTTCTTCATGTTAAAGATCCGGATCGCTATGATGACTTTGAAGACTTAAAGGTTTATATTGTATTTTTATCTTTAGTCATTGTTAATTGTATTTGGATTTGGTAGTTATAAGAATGGCCTGTCATTCTTATATAGTGGACAGGTTAATGTCCTTGGGGACTGAGATGAGGGACTCACTCTCATCCGTTGTACTTCAATGTTTTTTGGTTTATATATTTACCAGGGTGCAGGATTACTCTCCTTTACCCAAAAAGAAGAACTCGACGAGTTATTGCATTCTTCAGCCGCCAATGTCTTCAAATTTGGTGGTCGCGTACCATTGGGAATAATAGCTATATTCTTTCCATATCATTTAAACACATAAACATTATTCTCATCTCTATGTATTGCATCCACATCATGTTGTCACGATCTTCCTAGCAAAACATGATTAACACCCAAGTCCACGACATCAAAAGACACCTCATCACGATAAGAATTTCCAATAGCAATTGGAACCTTGCAAACCTCATTCACATTGAGAACTTTCTTTATCTAACCTAACTTATACGGATTAGGATGTTGCTTGGTTGGTAACCTCAACGCTTTCACAAGCTCTTTAGAAACTAGGTTTTCACAACTTCCACCATGAACGATCAATGAGCAAACATTGTCTTCAATCACACTAGTGCCTAGCAATTTTTATATATAATAATCCAATTTGATTAATCCTCGATTAATCGCCGCCTAAACGAGTAATCACTAATCGCCGTCTGAACGATCAATGAGCAAACATTGTCTTCAATCACACTAGTGCCTAGCAATTTTTATATATAATAATCCAATTTGATTAATCCTCGATTAATCGCCGCCTAAACGAGTAATCACTAAGTGATACCCGGCCGCTTAACTAGCGCCTACCGATTTTTACAACCTTCGGTGTCAGTTTGGGAAGTGGTGACGTGATGTTAAAGTGACACAACTGTTACAAATAGAGACGCATCCCTCTTAGAAGTGCTCTAATTGATCTGGTTAGTAGACAAGTCTCAGGGGGTGTTTCTTTTTCCCTTAGCTAAAAGAATGAGTCCACACAAGTATTTAATAATGATTTTTTTTATGTGGAGCCCACATTTTTCCACTAATACCTCTATATAACCCAACCCTATCTGTAACTTGTTCTAAAAAACTGTCAGAGATAACATTAGACTCAGATTATAAGCTGTTTCACATAACCAAGTTAAATCATATATGGCTGCAACATCGAAAGTTGCAAAATTAAGTTTTATTTTGCCGTCCAGACGGAAATGCCACGCCAAAATCATGTTTTTTTAAATTATCATTGCCTTATCTCAGTTTTTTTTAAATAATAAACTGCTTATCAAGCATATAAGCAGTTTGTTATTTTCATATTCATAAGCACTTTCATCACCCCGTTAAACTAGAAAACTAGCCACAGTCAATATAACTCAACCCGGAAAGTATATAATAACGGGGTCTAATCTGAGCCTGTGTGCAAATGGTTTGCTTGTGTGCAATAAGCACATAAGCACTTTTTTATCATAAGCACATAAGCAGTTTGCCAAAAAACCACACAGAGCCTGTGGACTGGGGTAGGCCAGAGCAGGTTTTCATACCACTCAAAGGTGGCAGATTAAGGTGTTAACCTACCCGTTTGCACCCACACAACTCAAGCAGTTTCACATAAGCACAGCTGCTAAAGCAGTTTCACATAATCACCCACCACCACACTCATAGATCTGCTAAATTAAACACCAAATCATGCTAATAATCACATAATCACACACCACATAACCCAAAATCACCCAAAACCCCTAAATTTTTTACAAACCCTAATTTATAAAAATTAGGCGAACCATAAAATAATCATAGATCTGCTAAATTAAACACCAAATCATACTAATAATCACATAATCACACACCACAGAACCCAAAATCACCCAAAACCCCCAAATTTTTTACAAACCCTAATTTATAAAAATTAGGCGAACCATAAAATAATCATAGATCTGCTAAATTAAACACCAAATCATACTAATAATCATATAATCACACACCACAGAACCCAAAATCACCCAAAACCCCCAAATTTTTTACAAACCCTAATTTATATAAATTAGGCGAACCATAAAATAATCATAGATCTGCTAAATTAAACACCAAATCATACTAATAATCACATAATTACACACCATAGAACCCAAAATCACCCAAAACCCCTAAATTTTTTACAAACCCTAATTTATAAAAATTAGGCGAACCATAAAATAATCATAGATCTGCTAAATTAAACACCAAATCATACTAATAATCACATAATCACACACCACAAAACCCAAAATCATCCAAAACCCCCAAATTTTTTACAAACCCTAATTTATAAAAATTAGGCGAACCATAAAATAATCATAGATCTGTTAAATTAAACACCAAATCATACTAATAATCACATAATCACATACCACAGAACCCAAAATCACCCAAAACCCCCAAATTTTTTACAAACCCTAATTTATAAACATATAATCACAAAAAACATCACAGATTATAAGTTTAATTAAACAAAAACCATCTTAGAAATGATATTATTACCCAGAAATGAGTGAGATAAAAGAGAGAGAAGTGTGTGAGATGTGTGAGTATGTGTGAGTGAGTGGGTGAGGGTAGTACGTAAAACGCGTGCGTGGGTCCCCCACAAACGCGTTTTTACGTTTATATATATATATATATATATATATATATATATATAATTTAAGTGTAATTTTAAAAAACTTGTAAAGTTATAAAAATGTTTTAAAAAAAATGTAAAGTGTAATGTTTTTAAAAAAGTAAAAATGTAAGTTATAAAAATGTAAAAATGTAAAAGTTGTAAAAATGTAGTTATAAAAAAGTATTAGTTCAAATGTAGTTATAAAAAAGTATTAGTTCAAATGCAAAAATGTAAAAATATAAAAGTTGTAAAATGTAAAAATGTAAAAAAGTAAAAATGTAAGTTATAAAAATGTAAAAATGTAAAAGTTGTAATAAAAACTAAAACAAAGGTATTAATAAAAAATGTTATGTATTTTCAGGTTTTCGGTTCTCACGAGGAAGTAACTGAGTGGGCGCAAAATATAGCTCGTGAGCTCGGTTTTGTAATTGTTAAAGATAAAACCAAATCAGAAGATGGTCATATGAACGAAATCAATTACAGGTGTACAAAGGGTGGGATGTATGTACCTCAAGGTAGTGGCAGACGGAAAACCAAAACAGGTAAAACCGGTTGTCCATTCAGATTAGTTGCGAAATATCATCGAACAAAAAATTATTGGGTATTGAGGGTGAAGGATGATACGCATAATCATGATATGCTAGAGTCATTACATGGTGTGGCATATGCAATGCGATTAAAGGATGATAAGTTGGGTTTGGTCAAAGAATTGACAGATTATAACGTACGACCACTTAATATACTTTCGACAATAAAGGGTCGTAATCCGGATAACGTGTCTAGCGTTAAAACTATATATAACGCACAAGATAAGTTCCGGAGAGCCAGAGTAGGTGATAGAACTCCAATTCAAGTCCTTTACTCGCATTTGCGGGATTCAGGGTATACACACTACAACAAAATAAGCCTAAAGCAGCATTTTACAAGCAACACTTGTAGAAGGTGTTGCCTTTTTAACAACATAGGTAATAAAGCAACATTTCTACAAAAAGTGTTGCATATTAAGATTTAAACCAACACTTTTTTTCATGTGTTGCAAATTTTCTAATATAATGCAACATTTTACAAAAATGTTGCAATCCGCGATGCTTAAACACAACAGTTAGTGCAAAGTGACGTACATACTGTTATAATTTTGTACATTTTATGCAAAAGTAGTAACATTTTTGGAAATGCATCATTTGTTAAATCGTAATCATAACATGTAACATAACATATCTTTCACACATTTCCCATTTTCTTTATAGAAATTAATGAGAAACTAAAAGTATTTTTTTTTTTTTTTTTTTTTTTTTATTATTATTTGACTTTGATTGTTTACCATCATAAATCAATGTTTTGAAACTTAGGTTGACTCGGTCGGGTTAACTGGTTGAACCAGTTTCGGCTAGAGAAACGGGTAAAAAAATCGGGTTTTTAAAAACGGGTTAACTGGTTAGAACCGTCGGGTTTTTAAGTGAATCGGGTTAACCCGGTTCCCGAAACCCGATCGGGTTATTTTTTTATTTTTTTTCATTTTTTCAATAGAAAATTGGATTGACCCGGTGGTCGAACCGGTTGACCCAGTTGAAAAAATATAGTTTTTTTAATAGAAAACCATGTTGACCGGTGGTCGAACCGGTGACCCGGTGACTCGACCCGAAAACCCGGTTTTCAAAACATTGTCATAAATGACTGAAATTGAACAATACAAAGAACACAGATTAAGCATCCAAAACCCCCACTTTCATAAAACATTGTGTATAACTCCTCCAACTAATCTGAGTTTACCACTAAGGGCACTGAATCAGTGTAACAATTGAAATTAAGTTATGGATGAATAATCTGGATTATATGTACCTTTACAAGAAACAAACCAATACCAAGTATTGGTATCATTTTAGCTTGTGATATTTAGTTACCATCCTTCATGTTATGTCATGAGACACTACACAAATCTCAATTGTATAATTTTCTTTGCCATCGAAAAATTACAACAGTACATATTCTTTGATGTCCAAAATCCAACCAACAAAAAACAATCCTGGAACTACGAATCACCAACACCAAAATCAAGCCGTGAATTTGAACCTAAAAAAAACTACATACATTTTCTTACAAATGATTATTTATATGTAAGCTAAGATATAGATTCCATATACATTTTCTTCCATTTTCTTACAAATGATTATTTATATTGTCGCCAATGTTTGTACAAGGTAAGAATTTGTCACTCATTTTAATACACGTTGAAATAGTTTAAGTAAATTTCGTATATAGTGTTAGTTTGAACATAAAGATTATATGTGATAGTATCAATTAATATATGAATTTCACTATATTTTGATATTAGTTACATGTTATGTTTTGTTATATTAAACTATTTGTTATTATGAATTGAAAAGAAAACAAAGATGTTGGCTGACAAATGACACGCATGATCTGAAAGTATTTGTAACATTATCTAAAATATGTTTATAAGGTGGTATGTGAGTGGCCCAAGAGTTGTAGATTCAAATCTCATTTGAGACATTTATGTGATATTATGTGAGATTGTAGGTGGTTTAGGTGCGTGAATAATTTACCTTTTTAAAATTGTGTTTATGATACAACCCATTTTGACCTGAACTTACTCCAGCCTATGACGTGGCCAAACCCAACGCGCCTATATGATACTGAAAAGTGTGGGGTCTATATTTTAATTTTACTATAGTTATGCAGTAGTACTTATGCTTCTACGTGGGTACCTTTGCAAAGAAAGAAAAATATTAGAACCACTAAATTTTCATTATGTACACTTTTTTGATTTTCATACCGCTCGGCAATAAATCTTCTCGGATTTTCCTTTGTGAACTAATTTTTGGACTGATCGTTGTTTCTTAAAATGCTATTGAAAGGTTATTGTACATATCTTGAATAAGTTTTGTTTGCCTATCGAGAGTATAGATATTGGTGAATATTATAGTTTTAATAATGGCAACTTATTTTTCTTACAAAAAATTAACCGAGTCCTGTACCATTTTCACATGTACCAGGCAACGCGTTTTATTGGTGTACATCAAGCCGCGGGGCAAAAAACAGCAAAGAAGATGTCAAGATCTCTAGGATTGTAATTTGTAACCTATTAGAGTAGACAATTTGTGTTATTTTTTTCCCTGTAAGTACAATAAAATAGTATCTATGGTGTTTCACTGTTTTTGTTATTGCTACATTGGAATGAAAAATCTATTGTATTACTATTAGCCTTTATATAAATAATATGACACATATTGCATTATTATCTCATGAAACGAAAGCGTTGCAAATATAAATATGTGTTGCAACGGTGTGCAAGAAAATAAAAGAAAGGGTTGCATTTGATTGATATTAGTGTTGCTTATTTAGCATTACAAAATCAAAAAGTGTTGCACTTGTGCGTAGTAATGTTGCATTTGATTCTAAAAAACGTTGCACTTGCACGTAACAAGTGTTGCATTTGGATGCAGAAAGTGTTGTCTTTGAGCCTAAAAAAGTGTTGCATTCCAAAGTATTGCATTTGTTAAAGATGCGCAACACTTTCGGGAAGTGTTGCCTATTCCAATAAAAAGTGTTGCTTACACCTAAGGCGACGTTGCATAAAGGAGCACTTTTAAAAGTGTCGCATTATACATAAAGCAATATTTTAAAGGCATAATACAACACTTTGTTGGTGTTGCTTTAACTTCATTTTGTAGTAGTGACATGGTACCCGAGGGTAAATGAGCATACCAACGAACTTGAGTAGCTATTTTTTGTGCACCCCACGTCGTATGCTCTATGGTGTACATTCCCTGAAGTCATGCTGATGGACTCCACGTACAATACAACGATGTTTAAATTGCCGTTGTTGAAAATTGTTGGAGCAACTACAACAAATAAAACATTTTCAATGGCATATAGCTTTTTATCCAGTGAACAAGGGCATAATTTTAGATGGGTATTGCAACGTGTGAAGCAAGTGATTGACGAAAGATATTACCCACGTGTTATCGTCACTGACAGAGATTTAGCGTTGGTTAGGGCAGTAAGAGCAGAATTTCCTGACGCTCACAAATTACTCTGTCGATGGCATATACAGCAAAATATACTTAAGTTTTGCAGAAATAAATTCACAGATGGGGTAATTGAGTATGATTCCGTTAAAAACCGATGGGATTGGATGGTTAAAGATCCGACATTCGAATCGTTCGAGCGACGTTATCAACACCTACAACAGCTATTGGTCAACCATCAGGGTACTTAATTATTAATTGATTGTTTTTAATTATTTAATAAATATGCACCCGAATGACCTTTTATTAATTCATTGTTTTTTTCAGATGTCGCTTTGTATCTGAATAACTGGGTGCAAGATTACGCACCCATGTTTGTCTCGTATATTACCGACCAATATAAATCCTACGGCCAGACAACAACGTGCAGAGTTGAGGCTCACCACGCGTTGTTGAAATTATATTTGGACGACACGCAGTCCAAATTAGACAGGTTGTTGAGGTCGATCGATAAGATTCTCATTACGCAAGAAAATGCGATAAAAGAGACTTTCAAAAGAAGCATGAACGAGAAACTAATTAAGTGCGATGTACCACTATTTCAAGTATTGTTGTATAAAGTTTCTAAACATGCTTTGAACCTCATGCACAAAGAACTCCACCTGTCGATCACCCCAGAAGAATGTAGCCATAAGAATCGGGCAATTTCAGACTACCATGCTTTCACGAGATGCAAATCTATGTATGTCATGGTAAGTATATTAAATTTATAACTATCAAGTTGTTTTCGACATTAATATCAGTAATTTATACAAGTTACTTTAATTGAATTCAGGATGCCCCATTTCACTGGAACGAGTTGATATTTTTTGGAGAACCCTATCTGTTCCGTGGCCTGTTATCAATAGGCCCCCACCTAAAGATGGCTCTTCCAGCGAACATGGTGGTGATGATGATGATGATGATGATGCAATTTCTTTTGTCAGGTGGGCCAAAGAAATCCTTTCTGGTGTCGATGTGATAGAGGATTTATTATAGAACGGAAATCCTGGCAAGATGGTAGTCGTGGGCGACCGTTTTATGCATGTCCTCTTTCAGTGGTAAATAATCATATGTTTGCTTAGTTATGTAAGTAATTTGTCTGTTAAAAATACATTTCCTATTATTTTCTTAACATGTAACAGCCAGGTACAAAAGACTATGGGTGTCGATACTTCAAGTGGAAAGATGAATTTGAAAAAGAGTATTTTAATCAAGCCTCTTCTTCAACGCAGTGCTCAAACTGCGTTGCTAAAGATAATGAGAACAAGTTGTTGAAGGCAAGAATAAAGGCGCTGGAGATGGAGTTAGAAATGGCAAGGAATCCTGAGGATCACGCTTGTCAGTCAAGTGCCCGGCTCCATGATCTTTTAAATGAAATGAATAATCTTCATATGTCGTAGATGTTGGTGTTTTTAAATAACGTTGTCGTTTAATTTAATAATAACATTTGTTGTTGCAGTTATTTAATGTGGTAATATTTAACGTGTTATTATACAAACAAAATAATTATACAAAATATTATACATATACAAAACATTATTAAACACAAATATGCAAAACATTATACATATACAATACATTATTATACATATACGAGTCTTTTATATTTAAAAAAAAAAATAAAAAAAAAAAAAAAAAAAAAAAAAAAAAAACACTAAACGACAAAACTGCAAAAATAAAAAAATAAAAAAACAAAAAAGTACACCCCTATAGGGGTAGCCTCAGTTTTTGTCAGTTTTTGTTTCGTATTTCTGACAGTTTTAAGCGTTTGACTTATTAAAATTTATATTTTTTGTTCCGCACTTTCAGGTTTATAGCTTTTTGATATAAACAAAATTATTAAAAAAAAAATCAAAAAAAAAAAAAAAAAAACTAGGGGCCCTTGTCTCCCACTTTATTCTCTATTTTTTTTCAGCGCAGCCCAGTTTTTGTCAGTTTTTGTTTCGTATTTCTGACAGTTTTAAGCGTTTGACTTATTAAAATTTATATTTTTTGTTCCGCACTTTCAGGTTTATAGCTTTTTGATATAAAAAAAAAAAAAAAAAAAAAAAAAAAAAAAAAAAAAAAAAACCTAGAGAGGTTAATCTAACCAATAACCCCCGTTGCTATAACTCACCCCTTCATAACATGCTTGCCAGGATTGTACTTCCTCCCTTGATTATTTTGACAATGAAAAATACGGAGTAGTACTCTTCTTTCTTTTTCAAAATATCACATATAAAAAACTAAACGTCACATTGTAAAATATCTTATATAGAACCCACGTCAAATGTGTTGGTGATCAATTTCGATATACTAAGTAGATAAACTTAAGAAAAGCACGCTACCGTTAATAAGGAAATAGGTCAGATCTGTAAGAAACTAATTAAAACCACATAAGTTAACCTTCTAGATTTGGTACATACCTAATTTTTAAAATATTATTGCATATAATCATGAGGTGAGTTATTTTACGTACTAAGTTTTTGTTACAAACTGAGGGATAAATTCCATCATCCATCTATTTTGATCTAATGGTGAGGATTAACCTAAGATTTAATAGACAACATAAGTTCATGTTTTTTTATTGTCTTTTTGTCTTTCTTTTTATTCACTTTTATTTTTCTTTTTTCTTTTTTTGTCTTTTTTCCTTCCTATTTACGTTTTTTTTTCTTGCATTTTTTGTTGCATTTTTTCCTTCTTTTTGTCCTTTTTTCCTATTATTTAAAAAAAAAAAATCACGTCGATATTTTTTTTTCATGCCATTTTTTTGTCCTTTTTTTTTTTTTTTTAAATTTCACTTTTTTTTTCTTTTTTTTAAAAGAAAATACACCTTTTTCATTTTAAATTTACGAGTATTTTTTTTAATTCACATATTTTTTTAATTTAATTCACGTTTTTTCACTTTCTAACTTTTTCATCCGTTTTTAGACATATTCGTCCGTTTTCATAAATATTCATCCGTTTTCATACGTTTTCGTCCGTTTTCATAAATATTCGTCCGTTTTCTTACGTTTTCGCACGTTTTCATACGTTTTCGTCCGTCTTCATACATATTCGTCCATTTTCTTATTTTTTCGTCTATTTTCATCCGTTTTTATACATTTTACGACCGATATGTTTTCATCTGTTTTCGTCCGTTTTCATCCATTTTCATACGTTTCGTCCGTTTATATATGTTTTCGTCCGTTTTCAAATGTTTTCGTCTGTTTTCATACGTTTTCGGCCGTTTTCATATGTTTTCGTCCATTTTTATATATTTTCGTCTGTTTTCAGATATTTTCGTCCATTTTTCTACATATTTCTCCGTTTTTCTTACGTTTTTGTCCATTTTTTTACATCTTCATTCGTTTTTAAATGTTTTTTGCCATTTTCAGAAATTTTTCATATGTTTTTGAATATAACAAGTGATATTTTGAATATCACAAGTGATATTCCTGAACATCACAAGTGATTTTCAACTAATATTTTGTAACATGAAAATCACAAGTGATATTCAGAATATAACTTGTAATATTCTGAATATCACAAGTGATATTTTGAATATCACAAGTGATATTCTGAATATCAAAAGTTATTTTCAACAAATGTTTTGTAACATGAAAATCACAAGTAATATTCTGAATATCACAAGTGATTTCACGTTTTTTTTTTCAGTTCACGTTTTTATTACTTTCTTACGTTTTTGTCTGTATTCATAACTTTTTGGCCATTTTCGTTCGTTTAATGTCACAAGTGATATCCTGAATATAACAAGTTATTTTCAACAAATGTTTTGTAACATGAAAATCACAAATGTTATTCTGAATATCACAAGTGATATTCAGGATATAACAAGCAACATTTAGAAAATCAAAAGTGATATTCAGAATATCACAAGTGATATTCTGAATATCACAAGTGATTTTCAACTAATGTTTTGTAACATAAAAATTACAAGTGATATTCATAAAATTACAAGTGATATTCATAATATCACAAGTGATTTTCACGTTTTTTTTAATTCACGTTTTTTTTTCACTTTCTTACGTTTTCGTCTATTTTCGTTCGTTTTCATACGTTTATGAATATCATTCTTAATATCACAAGTGATATTGTGAATATCACCGGAAATCACTTGTGATAACGTATGAAAATGAACGAAAACATAACAAAACGAGCAAATACGCATGAAACTGTAAAAATACGCCTGAAAATGGACGAAAACATATGAAAAATTAATGAAAACATATGAAAACGTATAAAAACTACCCAAAAACATATAAAACTACTGAAAACGTATGAAAACAAACGAAAACATATGAAAACGGACAAAAATACATAAAGACAGACGAAAACGTTTATAAACGGACATAAACGTACCAAAACGGACGAAAACGTATAAAAACGGATGAAAACACATGAAAACATACAAAAATGTTTGAAGACATATAAAAACTGCTGAAAACGGACAAAAACGTCTAAAAACGGACAAAACATCTGAGAACGTATATAAACATGTGAAAATAGACAAAAACAGACGAAAACGTAATAAAGTGAAAGAAACATGAATTTATTTTAAAAAAAAAAAAAAATAAAATAAACTTAATTTAAAAAAACGTGATTAGGAAAAAAAAAAAAAAAAAAAAAAAAAAAAAAAAAAAAAAAAAAAACTAGATTTATAGAATACGTTATTTAAAAAAAAAACAAAAGAAAAAAGTATCACGTGACTTAAAAAAAAAAAAAAAAAAGAAGTAAATAAATAAAAAAAGACAAAAAGACAAAGAAAAAGGAGAAAAAAAAAATATGGACTTAGGTTTCTATGGAAAATCTCAGGTTAATCCCCACCATTAGATCAAACTAGATGAATGGTGGGGATTTGTCCCTCAGTTTGTAGAAAAAACTTGATCCACAAATGAACTTTTCTCTGTAAATCATATAGTCACGATTCGTACATCTTATCTCCTTACGAGATTTCTTTGATATATAATATCACAATTCAAAAAAGAAGTTATGAGTTGTGTGTTTAGAAAACGGACTGAACCGTGAACTAAACTGGTCGATTGGTTCGACTAGTTGAACCTGAAAAAGTCAAAAAAATCCGAGAACCGGAAGAAAATACGGATTCGTCTGGTTAGGTTTTAAAAACTATGGTTATAAGGCTGGACACAGTAAAGAGAGACAATCTCTCCCAAGTTCACTGCCACGTTAGCTTTTTCTCTCTATCGACCTTCAGGCGATTGGGTGCCTCAGTAAGGCGACCTACACTACAAAAAATATACCCCACAAAATACACATAAAAAAAAATACGATTATCGATCGAGTTCACGACCAAGTTGTCCCAAAATCGTTTGGCAATCGATTCCCCATAGTAGGGAGAGTGAGGATCGATCGTGGTAGTCGATTGTTTGTTGACTAGCCTAACACATTATTCATGGTCTAGATGTAGAAGTATTTAGTATAGTTATTAAAAAAAAGAAATTATGATTAAGTTCAAAACAGATATATTAAAATCAAAATTCCGTGGCATCATTCTGATAGCTGCAGCCACATGACTTACTTTTTCACAAATCATCAGAATCATGCCACATATCTTTATGATAAATTTAGGGTCCGCTTGGTTTAAATTAGGGAAAGGTAAAGGGTAAGGGAATGCAAAGAAATGAGGAGGTGGGTAATCAATACCTTACCCCCCCCCCCCCCCCCCCCCCCCCCCCCCCCGTTTTACTCTATAATGGATGATTACCCCGTAGTGGGTAATCAATACCTTTGCCTACCTCCAACCAAGCACCTCTTTTAGTTATTTAGTGGGCCCGAAATTAATTTCAATCCCTTTGCCCACCCCTTAACCCCCCCCAACCAAGCGGCCCCTTAGATACACAACTTAGATCTCTCAATCATTTTCCTATTTCCATATTCTTCTCCTTCATCTCTATAAAAAGATGTGAAAGCGAGGCTACTTTGTACCATTCTTGCTAGTTTACTAAGCATTTGAGGGCATATGTGTGCGTTTGTTTTTTTCAGTTTCAACACATAGCAATATCAGGACAGTCGATCCATATTGTTTGGTGTTGTTTGATCTGTCGATTCTGCGCTAGTTTACAGGTTGTTGCTTTTCTCATAACAACTGTCGGGTGCACAAACTCAATTGTATAACATAAATGTTATCTCAAACTTAACATTTAGTTTATATGTGCTTCCCCTGATATTACTAATGGTTTCAGAATGAAATCCTAGCTAGTTAGATTTATATGTTGGGCTTGATAAGATTTTTTGCCTTAACAATATATCCGTAAATATTTAAAGTGTTTGCACTCTCGATTTCTTAACACGAACTAGAGTTGCATGTTTGGAAATTTTCCGATAGAAAAATTACATATACAGACTCTTCATTACCTAATTAAGTAGACAACATGTCCATTTTAGCCATCTATACTAATATCACAAAAACAAAAATCAAATTATTTAAAAAATAAAATAAAATAATAATGATAATAAAAAGGACGAAAGTTTTGATAACATGCGTAAGGCATTGTTGTGTCACATGAAATCCACTTTTATGGTGTGTGGTATAAAAGAAGGACAATCAATAATAAGACACAGGCTGTTTCTTCTACAACATACAGTAATAAATTTATGTGAAACATAAATGAATCCTCAAAGGTGTCGTATTTTTCTGATTCACAAGCTTCCCATGATACAGCCATTAAAGACATCCTTATTGCCAACCCCATCAAATTTCACATGTATCCTCACCCCTACATATTATATGTACTCTTATTTAAATTTTAGTTTACCATTGTTACATTGTATGTATGGTCTTAAATTTCAAATATAAATGATACAACGACAAGTTTTAATGATGCTTGTTTTAAATGCTTTGATAGGTAGCATCACATCTGGAGGTGGATATATACAATGATATACGCAAACATATTTGAGGTGGTTAATTAAATGCTGATCGAATATAATACGAGTAGTTATTACTTATTAGGATATTTTCTTGACCTGATTCAGTTTTGAGATGAATATATGAAAGAACAAAACATATGCGTGTACGTAATATGCATGTATATAATAAGAGTAAGACAATGGTAGATATAGAGTCGTATTAACTTCCCATTTATATTAAGAATAACATCCTTTTCAATAGTTTATCGTATTGTATGTGTTCTAGACTTCTAGGTCAAAAATTTATTATGATAAAACGGATCTAGGCTAAGGTCATGAATACAAGGCCGGTGATCGAGATAACTGAAGCAAGTAGGTACAAAATGTGTACATACGTACATTAAGAAGTTGCACAGAGTAAATCAGTAATTATCGAAACCAAAGGGTTCTACACAACATGCTGAGCGAGCTTCGTGTGTGACAGAAACATTTTTAGCATTATTATTCCACTCGTTTTAAATCATTGCATATATGATTGCGTACGTATAGGATCATTGTTTCTTAACTAAAGTAATTTTTACAAGAAAGATTTTACATGTGCTTTTGCAACAAGATACTTAACATATTAAGTTCTTGGCTTCAACATTTTTGCTTTATGCATTATGGCTTCAACTTTTTTTGCTTTGTTCATTTTCTAAGACCATACATAATTACTACCGTCTCATCATATCATTGTCACAGATATAAAGATATATACTTTATCGATTCTCCTTAACTTTATAATAAACATGAAGTCACATGCATAGAAGTCGAAAATCAACTTTCTCGATTGCAACCTGACCAATTACTTGCATTTCGAACCTAAACTAGTTTCGGTCTGCCGTATTCCTTTAATCATTTAGTATAGCATGTAAAGCATAGTTTTTTGGTCATAGTAAAAGAAATCTATATATGTATTTCCTAACTTTAACGAATTATTTTTGAGTCGAAGCAGAAACAGGTACGTGCTTCAAGATTCTTCGATTGATTTAAAGGAAATTAAAATATGAGGCACCCAAAACAATAGTCAGTTCCCATATAGTTTTCTCTTTTGTTGGTAAATAAGATTGATATTGATATGAAACGAAAGTACAATCTTCGATGTTCCCATATAATTACCCGAGATTTATGCAACCTGTTTCTATTGTTGCTGTTTTTCATTTTGTATCTTTCAGAAAGTCAATGATTGTAAATAATATTTCATGTTACAAAAGTAACCTTGATCATTTGATTAAAAGATACAAAGTTGTAACGTACATAAAAGAAGATTTTAATTTATAACATAGACGTGACCTGTTTGAATGATCTGATAAATACGATACGGAGTGCTACAAAACATTTGGCAACTAAATTCAATATTATATATATAGCTTACTAAACAGATATTTTTTTTATTATTTATTTATTTATTTATTTTAATCTTTTTAGTTTTATAAATTAACAGAAACATGCATGTACGGTAAACATTTCAGGCCTGAACCAAACATAAGAACAATAAACAGAACAGTCGAAATATATGTCGGTCAAAAAACAATCCTAAAGTATATAGTTTCAGCATTACATTGGTGTTTTCTCACATCTAAGATAAAAAATTGCTTATACAATACAAAAACCGATTTCAATAATAATAAAAATAAAAGAATAGACGATTGAACCAAAGTAGCCAAATTTCGATCCAACTTAATATAGTCCCGACTCAACTTCTTTATTCTTATCTGTCGATACCAATATTCAAGCACAGTTGATTATTTTTATGGGTTAGTATTTGCCAACTATATGGAACATGTGACTATAGAAAAAGGCAATCGACTTAAAGCACCACGCATCACACTCATTGACAGCACTATAATTATAAGTCAAAATTTTATAATGTCACTTGACATCCATCCGTTAAGAACATTTGAATTTTGAAGTTACATACTATAGTAGTATAGTTGGATTCACAAAATCTAAAACATTAAAATATATTAAAACAGTTGTTTTGTTTATCAAAACGTAAAAAACTTGTGTATGAAAAGTAAACTTAGATTTTATACGACAAGCATGACATGCGAACTTAAAATATTGTAGTTACATGCAACCTGCAGTTGCCAATTTGATCCCAAATTGAATTGTTATTTTTTTATTTATTTATTTTTTTAAAATTACACATGTACGAAGCTAATCACGATAAGAATTGAAGTGTGATTTGGTATCTAATTAGCAGGCTCACCATAAGAATCTTTGTAACTTTGTTTAGTAAACATGATAGTGAAACTTTTACCAATTACAACGAGCTTGATATATTTATACTTAATTAGCTAGCAATGATCAGATTCACACTAATAAACTTAACGTTATTCTGAGTAAATAATCAATAACGGGTTATTTTTAGAGCTTATAGAAGCATGTATCATTTAACTTTTAGCTTTTAAAATTGTATGTTTATTTAACCAAAAACTTTTAGTGGTTGGATTTTATTTTAGACTGAGTGTAATAAAATTCGAGTGGCAAAAACTCGAGCAGCAAGCTAAATAGTAGTAAATAGAAACTAATAAGTATGACTTATGAATTCGTGCATTACTATAAATTGATAAATGTTACACTATATTTGTGGTTATACAATCCGTTGAAACACATTTGGTTTCGAAGTTTCTTTGTTTATCTAGTTAAGAGCTACGTATATATATTGTTAGACTTATAAAGTTATATATAATAAACAACACTAAAAAAAACTAGTGTAATAAATATGGAACATTCGAATTCACTACAAGTTGAGTTATAAACGGATATGATGAAGATGATATGAAAGGAGAACATATGTCCTTTAATTTAAGTGAATCAATGTGCCTCTTGGCAGGCCGGCTAGCTTAGCTTCTTTACCCCCAACTTGTAAAAATACTTGCAGTTTTATACTATTTGACTTTCATTTTACAAAACCTATCCCTTAATTGTACCTTTAGTAACATGTTTGCTTCAAATTACTGTACATTTCATTTGATGAGGTATGTTAATTATGTGTATTATTGTATCTCATAATTATGTATGTTTTGTGGGTCTATATATGAAGAGACGACCATCAACAAGCGTTGAATCCAAATTTGTCATCAAGCTAGGAAGATTGATTAGAAAATTCTATGGATACGAATGTTACGATATAGGACTAACGCCTAAACGAAACTAGATGTGTCGTAATGGTTACGAACTATATATATAAGACCATTTGAAGTTTTGAACCATTGTACGATTATCCATAGAATGACATGTTCCAACCAAAATAGTGGCATTAGAGAGAATCAATTACGTTTTTAACTAGACAGAAGATACTGTATATGTGTGATGTAACAATTGATGACCTGTTGACCATCGTGTATAGTAAAGAACTATGGTCTGTGAATACGGATATATAACATTACAAATGAAAGGATATAATAGTGTGCGTTAAAGTAAAAATATGTATATGTCTCAAGAGGGAAAAAAAAACATACTCATGTTACCAAAATGTACATAGTTATTTCCTATCGAGCTCACGTCACCAAATACTGTACTAAACAACTGTAGAAAATAACGATAATAAATAACCTTTTTAATGCAAAAAAGTAATGAGCTAAACTTGTTAATAACTCGAACTAAAGAACCAAAAATGTAACTTTCACCTTGTATAATCATATGTGTTCCCTTTTACACCCTCTAACTTTACATTTTCCCCATCCCACTTCCCCTATAAAAAAACCAAACTCACCCATTATTTCCTAGATATTCAAAGTACACAATTTTCACACACACAAAATGGCAACAATTCGTTGCAACGGTAAATGGGTCCAATTCAACTCGCATGAAAATCAATGTTTTCAACAAGATGAAGATGAAGAAGAAGAAACATTATCTCTATGCGACCTTCCAACAAACGACCAAGAAACAGCCGAAACAACCTCAAAACAACACGACAATGATCCCGAAGACTTCGAGTTTGGTTCTTGTCACAACAACACTACTTTCTCGACTGAAAATATGTGTAACGCGGATGAAGTCTTTTTTCAAGGTCAAATGCTTCCTTTACGCCACTCCATTAGTACTTCTGTCACCTCGGATACCACATCATTAACTCGAAAAATTAACCGGTCAGCTTCTATGATTGATCCAAGATCAATTCGAGTAAATGGGTATAGTAAATATAAGCCTAGGGTTCGAAACCAGTTTCATTCACACCCTAGTCCATCACCACAAATACGTACACAAAGTTTTCGGGGTCTTTCACATTCGAACCCCAAAAACGCGTCGTTATGGAGCTTTTTACAAGTCGGGCTAGTTAAACCACAAGAGATCGGGTTATCAGATTTGAAAAACAGAAGTAAAAGGTTCGGAAGTCATAATAGTAATAGTAGTAGTAACAGTAGTGGCATGAATAGCACCACTGACCAGAACCAGATGCAGAACCAAAACAAGTTGGAAAATTCTCGGAAAAATATGAAGAAAAAACAAAGGTTGTTTTTTGTTGGAGGGTGTAAATGTTCGGTTGATTCAGTTGAACGTACGATAAAAGAAACAGTACCTAAAAAGAAAACGACAAAAGATGAAAGTTCGTTACATTTAAAGAACGTCGTGGAAGTGTCTAAGGAAAGTAGTAAAATGATTGGGGATAATGGGAAACAAGCAGTGTCACGACATCGAACGTGCGAATGGTTAAAGCAGCTTTCGATCGCTGCTCCAACTGAAGCATAATTAGCTTGATTGATTCAGGTCATTCTCGTGAGAGGATCAGAATTAATGGTTAATTGTTTAGAATAGTGAGATATTTTATTTGTTTTGTCGATTATACTAATGTAATGTTACAAATATTAACAGTAATAGTTGCGTACATGTATTTTGTTATCGGTTGTGATAACATAAGCTAAAGACCATTGTTAAAAAAATGCATGTAAGTTACTATTAATAGCAAGTATATTGTTACTGGAAACAATTAAACTTGGTAGAAAATTCTGGTTTGCATAAAGTGGTGGATTAAAAATCATAAGTGATGATATCAAAGGGGAAAAAAAGAAGGATGATTGAGATGAGATGATTGTGGGTGAGCATGCTATGTTTGTTGTAATCATTTATCAATCTCTTTTTTCGAACAGCTTTTTTTAAGAAGCTTGAGTAGATAAAATTTTAACTTTTTCAGGGTCTGTTTTACTTTTTCTTGTAGCTTTTTATGGGTATTTTTCAGTTTTGTGGGCATTGAGATTTATGTAATCTAGAAGCATGACTCTAGCTAGCTAGCTCATGTTGTTTTACTCGTAGAAATTATTGTAAATGAAGGTTCGTTAGTATATCGATAAAGTATTGAATATTCTTAGAAGAAGTATAACTAATTTGTTTTATTTCGTGGTTAATTTGTTTTATATTATGTCAGTGTCATCAATAATTGTATAAGCAAAGCCAAATGTCTTTTTGACTTTTGTGTTAATCACTGTATTTAGATAAAATATAAATTTGAATTTATGTCTTTCTTAGTTAAATGTGTTCATGTGTGAATGCAGGAGATGTTTAGTGGAGCAATTTGATAACCGGCGAATTTCTTATAATTTTTTTATAAAACGGTTATTTTTTTCATACTTATCTCACAAATGTTTTAAGCGAGATTTGAACTCACAACTTTTATAAGTTTATCGACTACTGTTTAAGATAAATACTGGGAACCGATCTTGTCACGACCTTTATCAACGGTCTTTGGTCAACATAAAAGATGTGAATCTTGTATTACCATGATTAAAGAATACGTTTTCATCTCTTGATGAAAATAGCCAATATATGAAAGCGGCTATATTTTTATTTAGTTTTTATGAAGAATAAACTTATGAACTTATCATGCAAATATGTAATTAAAAAACACATAACAAATTTTAAAAGAGGTCGTTTTCTTGTTAGTGTTGGCTTGCAAGTCTTGCTTTTCTTCAACCAAAGAAACAATTTTAACGAAAGGCTGATGGACCTAACTTTTCTTGCATGCATAAAAATATTGTCATGTGTTGCGGATATTTCGTATACAATAGTAATTAATTACGCATAAGAATCTTATTAAACGACAACATACCTTAAATATAAATATGTATTTGGTCTCACAAAAGTCGGATCACCTTTTATTTTCTAGAATGTTCAACCAGGAAAAACTGGTGATATATGATATTGACATTTGTACAAATTCTTTAATTAGTTATATGACGTTTTGATATTATTCACTTGCATTCGACCGTTGTAGCTAATATATTCATTACATTGATTTGAATCAGTAACACCACTTTATTAAGGCAATTTAAGTGTCCGCTTGGTTTAAAGTGAGGAAAGTGAAGAAAAAAAAAATGCAAAAGAATGAGTGAGGTGAGTAATCAATACCTTACCCCTCAATTTACTCTATAATGATTGATTACCTAATACAGAGTAATCAATACATTTGCACTCTATAACCAAACACCATATATTGAATGATGTGGACCCTTTTAAATATCTTACTCATTCCCCATCCGCTTAACCCCCACCAAGCACCCCTTAATACGAGTATATCTTATCAATAACTAAATGATGTATCATATTAACTGTACAGGCTGGTGTATTTAAACAACGAAAGCAACATTATAGCATGTGCAAACAAACTAAAATAAGTTGCTATTATAATCCATAATGTATTCAAATAAATGTATATAAATGATCTTTAACATAATGTACCATAGTTATTTAATAATCTAGTACAATTATCAAGTACTTGTATTCAACCGAACTCATTATATTATATTATATATATACTAAACCAAGAGGTTACTGTAGCAAGCACTGTGCATGCTTGATGCGTGGGAATCGCACCTTGCTTTACCTCTCGAGGGATCTCGCGAGGCTTACAACCCCCACCAGGCAGTGTACCTGATCGTTGTAGTATAGTATAGTGACAAGTACCGGGGGATTGATCGTTCAGCTTAGGAATAGTATCGCTAGGATTAGAAAACCTAATTAATAGTTCTAGAGGTGAGAGATGATTATTTTTGTATTTTTATATTTTTATGAAAGCAAGTAAAATCTCGGTTTTTAGAAGAGTGGGCGGAATTAGCTGCTAATCAACTAACCCAAAGCTATTATATAATTAAAATAAAATAATGAAAATGAAATTAAACTAATTAAACTAAGGTTGTGAGCAGTATTTGGAGAAATTGTGTTTACTTAGACTTCACTACTCCCTAGATATCTTTTACATGTTAATTACTTGTTACACTTGTATGAATGACGGGTTGTATTCCTTAATACCATTCGTGGGGTGGCATACATAACTCCCCAACTCTATGAGCTCTTATCTCCTCCTACACCATGACTCAGCACAACTATAGGGATTGTAAACAGTGGCTCATGCATTAAATACAACCAATAAAGACCTAGTACGCCTCGGTTCATGTTTTTCTTAAGACGTTCAAGCATGTTATCATTTGGAGATCTGCCAGTTTTCTTAAGCCTAACATATAAATCATTCATTCAAAACAAGAATAGACAAGTAATCAACACGTAATCAACATCTAGGTTTCATTAGATCTAAGCAAACACAAGAGAGATCTAGCCTAGCATAGTAGAATTAAGACAAGAACAAGAGATAAACAACCAACACATAGACATATTGATTGAATTGAAAGTACACTTATCTCAATTACAATGCAAGGTCTCAAAGGTTTGGAACCCTTGAAAAACCTGTGAAAGAGGCACCAAAATCGTCTTTAGGGTTTCACCCAAACTTCTCTCCTTTTAATGAAAAAACTATAAAACTATATATAGGAAAAACAGTCTGACGGCGTCAAGAGTTAATTCTGACGTCGTCACCTCGCCGCCATATACTTCCTCGGACGGCCTAGATCCACTTATGACGGCCTATGTGACGCCGTCACCACCCACGGTATAATATTTTAGCCACTTTGACGCCGTCACCAATACATCTGACGCCGTCACCAGCCACGGTGTTTAATTCTCCATGTCTGACGCCGTCAAGAAGGTAGTCTTGACGCCGTCACCTTGTATCTTCAGCATGGATTTTAGGTACTTAGCCGTTTTCTTCACTTTTATGCTCCAAAAACGTCCAAAATAGCTTCTTTTCCATAATTCACTCTCCAAACACCTAAAATCACAAAAGGAACGATTTAGGGCAATATTTGATCAAATAAAGTCGGATTCGGGCTTAAATGACCCCCTAAAAACGAATCATTTTTTGTCTCATCATATACCCTTACACTTGAGATTTGCTTGTCCTCAAGCAAATGAGCTTTTATTCTACTCAAAAGACAAGTTAGGGGTCATTTAACACTAATATAAAAGTAATTACAACAAATAATCGTTCCACTAAAGACCAATAGACAAGCACGGAGGTCATACACAAGCACCTCACAAATAGTGTTTAGATACTCACATCTCTCGGGTGTAATAAAGTAATATAACATTATGGAAATGGAAGATATCTCTCACTACCTGTCATAGCAAATTAGATTACCATAGGCTTGGGAAAGGATCAAACATTCACCACATGGCGTAAGCACCTAGGATAAACTATCAAAGAGGTCTTTTTAAAGGGTTATATCGTTAGGTGTAGGGATATGAATTACACGATTTTGTTGGATAAAGGAAGTTTTACTGGTGGCGAGTTAACAATCTTAGTTAATTACATGTACAGGATGGCGTTGCTAAGCCAAGACTAGACTCGACTTAAGCTAATAAATGAAATATAACAAAAACATAAAATGAACATAAAATAAAAACGGGATGGTAGTCCGTATGTTTTTTTCTCTTTTTTTTCAATTTTTTTTTTTCTTTTTCTTGATTTTTTTTTTTTTTTTTTTTTTTTTGCATACACTCTTACCCTACCATCCAAAATAATACATCATAGAGGTTTGAGCATTCCCCTTACACTTGAATCTTTACATACTTTACATTTAACTATTCTAATGACTCGAATTAAGAAAATTAAAACACTTGGAGCACTTTTAAGATTAACGTACATATGGGGGTAATAAATGATGTTCTTCCCCATTACTCCATAAAATAAGTACTTACCCATGAGTCCCAATCGTCCCAAAACAATATGTACAAGGATATGACTCGACTTAACAACCATGTAATCAATTAGAAAGTTAACTTAGGGTTTAACAAATAACAATAATGCACTAAAAATGAGCGCATACACGGAAGGCTAAGGCGATTTGGTTGTACATTTAAGTGGGGTGTAACAAATTCTTCCTTTAAATAAAATGCTTAAAGTTAGAAACGAAAAGATAGGCTCGGAGGGGTGTACTAGGGGTATCGTGTACTAAAAATGAGTACAACGCTAAGGGTGTGGGAAAAATTAGTTGACTTAACTAGCAAAGTAATATGACTTAAATGGTCAAGTAATCATGATACGGGTTTAACAGAAGGGTGATCCTAATGCCTCTTATCATGTAGTAAATCCTACTACACGAATGTAGTCTCACTAGCAGTCTCGGGATGCATCACTAACGCAAGTTCTAGAATCTAAATGCTACCGGTACACTCATAAGCACTAATAATGAATGCTTTTCCTATCAAATCTAAAGGCGAACCTCACATTTTTGGGTGGAAAATTTTTCTGAATATACGGTTATGTGCTAGTCATACAATCTCCTATCCATGAGACGCTTGCTATGGCTAAAGTTTCACTCCTAAATGTTGTAAAAAATTTTAAATTTGGCGCTAAAATTGCACTAACAAGTATTTTTCGTAGTTTTATTACACATCTACTATCAAACAAAACAAACTCAAGCGAAAGTGCATATGTAAGGTATCATCTTTTTACCCTCCCCTTACACTTAAGATGAACATTGTCCCTAATGTTCAAGTAAAGAATGTAAAAGTGAAAAAGTAAAGAGAATGAAATCAAATACTCCCCTGATTCGCTCGGTATGGATTTTAGTTGGCCAGGTTAAATCTTCTTCCAAGAAAATGAACAATCAAAGCTTTCCTTCCAGAATATAAATCATCTTCTTGTCATAAATAACCTGTAAATCCTGACAAAAGTAGACAAGGCAACCTCGCGTAAAATCGGCGGCATCCTATATAAGTTACTAAATCCTAGAAAACAAAGTAAGATATAATGCTTGTGGAATGAAGTTTGCAGATTTCCTGGAGATTATAAAACTTAATAATTCACAAAAACCATAAGACTCCGTTAGAAAAACAAAATCGGTAAAATTTCCAGATTTTTGACTCCTGACGCCGTCAAGAGCAATTCCCTGACGCCGTCAGAATGAACCTGCAGAAATCCTTATGTTAAGTTTCCGGAAAATTTCTGGAAAAACTTTGTCCTACTTCCTGGAAAATCCTGCAAAACTTTATTATGACTCAATACAAGCATTTGACTCTAACAAATACGAATATACATGTTCATTTAATATTGTGGAGAATCATGATCGGTTTGTTTCTTAAAAACATATTTGGGGTTTCCCCTTACACTTATCTTTTGCAAAAATACCTTTAGGTTGAAGTTAAGACTAGGCCAAACAACATAATAAAGTATTTCCACAATTTAGTTGCGAAACATGATCAACCAACAATAAAAATTAAACATGCATACGGAAGCAAATAACAAACACATAAACAAACAAACAAATAAATAAATAAAGCTTGGGTTGCCTCCCAATAAGCGCTTGTTTTTGTTCGAGTCACGAGCCTGACTCTACCCTTATTTCACGGATAAAGGTGAGGTTTTCCCTACACTTAGGATTAAGTGCGGGTGAAAGTAGCGATACACACCATCTTGGTGGAAGTATGCCACGTGAGGAAAGAGTGGTGGATGAATTATATGCTCAAAGGGCTGTGCTCCTATGATCATAACCTTACCTAATTCAATCGGGTTAATAGGTGAATTAAGATTTTCTCCTAGAAAGGGATCATTTTCAATCAATTTCAAGAGATTACTAGTTGGGGATCCATCTTGACCTAACAAACCCGGTTTAAACCCATAATGTTTCTTACGATCAATCATGAATGGGTGATGTAAGTATGTAAGGTCATGGTCCACTCCTATGTTGGCTTCTTCTCTACAAGGCATGGGGTCTACTACCTTCAACGTAAAACTACCCGGACTACATGGTTTGATGGGTGGATCGGGACCTATTTCAATTCCTAAATCTTCATCCAAGGATGGAAGATTAGGTAATGGTTTTGGTTGAGGCTCCGGTTCATCAAAACTAGGAACTTCCCTAGAACTAGGAGTAAGGTTATCACTACAAGTGTTCAAACCTATATCCTCTGGTGGTGCTTGGTCCAAGGGTTCTACCTCAATTGGGGTTCCTATAGTCTCTTCTACTTCTTCCGGGTAAGTCACGGGCGGTGTATGTGCCTCAAATGATGGTAGGACTTGTGGGGTACTTTGTGGGCTTGGATTATCCACCTCATCCTCCATTGTACCTAGATTACCTATATGTTTATTTTGTACTATGATATTAGGTGCCATCCAACTAGGTATCTCAACATGAGTATATTCATCCCCCAACAAACTTCCTGTTTGCTCCATCAAACTTGTTTTTGATTGATTTGTGATGTTGTTTGTTGGGTTGTCTACTCTATAATAATATTGGGCACAGTTTTCTATGGTATCCCACGCTTCTTCATCATTTAATTCCCTAGGGCCCCCATCGGCAAAATCATCGATGCGCATTTGGTCACATTGGCTGACACGATAGTAAAAGGTTTCGGTTAGGGATGATAAAGAGAAACTATGATGAGGGAATTTTCGAAGTAAAATTTTAAAACGAGTCCATGCATCATATATGGGTTCATCTCGATATTGTTTGAAATTCAAGATGTCAATAGGGTAGAATGGCCTTTGTGGTTGGTGGTATGGTGGATTCGCGTACTCCATAATGGTGAACGGAATAGTCGATGGAAATTACGAACAAACACACAAAGAAAAAGATAGACTAAAGAAGACCCAAAAATAAAAATAAAAATCTTACTAGAAAGGAATCTAGCAAGTAGACCTAATAAAAAGAAATCCTAACCTAGACAATAACTATTCCCCAGGCTGCGGCGCCAAAAACTTGATGCGTGGGAATCGCACCTTGCTTTACCTCTCGAGGGATCTCGCGAGGCTTACAACCCCCACCAGGCAGTGTACCTGATCGTTGTAGTATAGTATAGTGACAAGTACCGGGGGATTGATCGTTCAGCTTAGGAATAGTGTCGCTAGGATTAGAAAACCTAATTAATATTTCTAGAGGTGAGAGATGATTATTTTTGTATTTTTATATTTTTATGAAAGCAAGTAAAATCTCGGTTTTTAGAAGAGTGGGCGGAATTAGCTGCTAATCAACTAACCCAAAGCTATTATATAATTAAAATAAAATAATGAAAATGAAATTAAACTAATTAAACTAAGGTTGTGAGCAGTATTTGGAGAAATTGTGTTTACTTAGACTTCACTACTCCCTAGATATCTTTTACATGTTAATTACTTGTTACACTTGTATGAATGACGGGTTGTATTCCTTAATACCATTCGTGGGGTGGCATACATAACTCCCCAACTCTATGAGCTCTTATCTCCTCCTACACCATGACCCAGCACAACTATAGGGATTGTAAACAGTGGCTCATGCATTAAATACAACCAATAAAGACCTAGTACGCCTCGGTTCATGTTTCTTAAGACGTTCAAGCATGTTACCATTTGGAGATCTGCCAGTTTTCTTAAGCCTAACATATAAATCATTCATTCAAAACAAGAATAGACAAGTAATCAACACGTAATCAACATCTAGGTTTCATTAGATCTAAGCAAACACAAGAGAGATCTAGCCTAGCATAGTAGAATTAAGACAAGAACAAGAGATAAACAACCAACACATAGACATATTGATTGAATTGAAAGTACACTTATCTCAATTACAATGCAAGGTCTCAAGGGTTTGGAACCCTTGAAAAGCCTGTGAAAGAGGCACCAAAATCATCTTTAGGGTTTCACCCAAACTTCTCTCCTTTTAATGAAAAAACTAGAAAACTATATATAGGAAAAACAGTCTGACGGCGTCAAGAGTTAATTCTGACGCCGTCACCTCGCCGCCATATACTTCCTCGGACGGCCTAGATCCACTTATGACGGCCTATGCGACGCCGTCGCCACCCACGGTATAATATTTTAGCCACTTTGACGCCGTCACCAATACATCTGACGCCGTCACCAGCCACGGTGTTTAATTCTCCATGTCTGACGCCGTCAAGAAGGTAGTCTTGACGCCGTCACCTTGTATCTTCAGCATGGATTTTAGGTACTTAGCCGTTTTCTTCACTTTTATGCTCCAAAAACGTCCAAAATAGCTTCTTTTTCAGAATTCACTCTCCAAACACCTAAAATCACAAAAGGAACGATTTAGGGCAATATTTGATCAAATAAAGTCGGATTCGGGCTTAAATGACCCCCTAAAAACGGATTATTTTTCGCCTCATCATATACCCTTACACTTGAGATTTGCTTGTCCTCAAGCAAATGAGCTTTTATTCTACTCAAAAGACAAGTTAGGGGTCATTTAACACTAATATAAAAGTAATTACAACAAATAATCGTTCCACTAAAGACCAATAGACAAGCACGGAGGTCATACACAAGCACCTCACAAATAGTGTTTAGATACTCACATCTCTCGGGTGTAATAAAGTAATATAACATTATGGAAATGGAAGATATCTCTCACTACCTGTCATAGCAAATTAGATTACCATAGGCTTGGAAAAGGATCAAACCTCCACCACATGGCGTAAGCACCTAGGATAAACTATCAAAGAGGTCTTTTTAAAGGGTTATATCGTTAGGTGTAGGGATATGAATTACACGGTTTTGTTGGATAAAGGAAGTTTTACTGGTGGCGAGTTAACAATCTTAGTTAATTACATGTACAGGATGGCGTTGCTAAGCCAAGACTAGACTCGACTTAAGCTAATAAATGAAATATAACAAAAACATAAAATGAACATAAAATAAAAACGGGATGGTAGTCCGTATGTTTTTTTCTCTTTTTTTTCAATTTTTTTTTTTCTTTTTCTTGATTTTTTTTCTCGATTTTTTTTTTTTTTTTTTTTTTTTTTTTTTTTTGCATACACTCTTACCCTACCATCCAAAATAATACATCATAGGGGTTTGAGCATTCCCCTTACACTTGAATCTTTACATACTTTACATTTAACTATTCTAATGACTCGAATTAAGAAAATTAAAACACTTGGAGCACTTTTAAGATTAACGTACATATGGGGGTAATAAATGATGTTCTTCCCCATTACTCCATAAAATAAGTACTTACCCATGAGTCTCAATCGTCCCAAAACAATATGTACAAGGATATGACTCGACTTAGCAACCATGTAATCAATTAAAAAATTAACTTAGAGTTTAACAAATAACAATAATGCACTAAAAATGAGCGCATACACGGAAGGCTAAGGCGATTTGGTTGTACATTTAAGTGGGGTGTAACAAATTCTTCCTTTAAGTAAAATGCTTAAAGTTAGAAACGAAAAGATAGGCTCGGAGGGGTGTACTAGGGGTATCGTGTACTAAAAATGAGTACAACGCTAAGGGTGTGGGAAAAATTAGTTGACTTAACTAGCAAAGTAATATGACTTAAATGGTCAAGTAATCATGATACGGGTTTAACAGAAGGGTGATCCTAATGCCTCTTATCATGTAGTAAATCCTACTACACGAATGTAGTCTCACTAGCGGTCTCGGGATGCATCACTAACGCATAACACCAAACTACTATTTAAAAAACCCGCCGCAACGCGCGGGTTACTAAACTCGTATATACTAAACCTCAAGAGGTTACTGTAGCAAGCACTGTGCTTGCTACAGTAAATTTTTTTTTTTTAGTATTAACGGTCGTTAGTTATTTAACGACTGTTATCTTTAACATTATTTCAAAAAATTTGTACGCACTTTGACCTTCATCTCAGCGGTTTATTGCAAATTTAGTCCTCACATAATTTACATAAATGGTCTTTCATGTTATATATTAATTGCAAAGTCAGTTCTAGGTAACTAACTTCACGTTAAGTAGCTAACGGTAACAAAAAATGCTTTTAAAGCAATTACCATAACCCAAAGCCGTTAAATATTTGCAACCATAAACAAAACTTAACCGACACCCAATAACTACTTAAAAAAATATATAAACTATTTTTCTCTTTTTTTTACAACCAACGCATAACACCAAACTACTATTTAAAAACCCGTCGCAACGCGCGGGTTACTAAACTCGTTATTACCAAATGGGGAACTTATGAAATTTATGTATTATTCTTATACAGTAATTTATACCAAAGTGAAACTTTTTTTAGCAACAAAAATGTTATACGTGTCCATAAAGATTTTAAAGTGACCCAGAGTAAATTGAAGATCAACTTGTCATGAAGCAAAAGGTTAATTTCTTTAGGATGTGTGTCTTTTAAAGGGCAGTGGTGGTAGGATGGGCTGTTAGAGGGTTTATGTGAATCCAATGTGGTGTTAATCATAATTAAAGTGTAAAATTTACAAATTTGTGATGATGTTTAATGTGCGATTAAGGGGTAGAGGTGGTGGGGTTAGAGGGTTGTGGTGCAGAGGAACATTGATGAGAAAAGGCACGCCAAATAGACCGGACCTAGTGAGGCAGGCTGAGGCTACAACAACTTTATGGTTCCACTCAGTGTGGTTCAGAATGATGTCCACCCTACCTATAGAGTACCCATTTATATCTTCACAGGTGAACTGACATTCAAATATCCTATTTTTAAACATCTCCTGGGATTGATGTGACTTTTGTAATAAATTATCTGCATTTTTGGAAGCTTTTCGAAATGGTTTCGAGTTCATAGAAGGTATCTTTTGATCTCTATACGTTTTACTTCATGTAATTTTGTGGTTACCTTTTAAAAGTTAAAAACAAGTCGGGTCAAAATAAGTGTATTGAATGCTACACATCAACTTAATGTATTATATATTAGAAGTTAGAACCCTTTCTATTCTAGCCAAGGCTTGTAAATGTACATTTTATTATACTTGATACAAGAGATTCGATTAGTTGTTTATCAGTAAGGATTTTAAGAGGAAAACAATAGAGTATCGGGTGAATTGCATATATATGGCGGTCTTGCAAAAGTGAAACAACCGTTGGTGTAATTGAGTGTAAAATAAAAGTAGTACTTTTACTCTCAAAGTAAAACAACTTGAATTTTCGTTTTCACTAGACCAAACAAGAACGGAGCACAGGCAAAGAAAAAATAATGTAACTTCAAATACTTGACTAGCTACTTAGCTAGTATAAAGACCATCTCCAACCTTTACTTCAAAAAATAATCTCGCTCTGTATTTAAAGATTTGGAGCTCAAAATTTGAAGATACGCGGCTCTAACCATTGCTCCATAAAACGAAGACCATTTTCACTCCAAATATAAATATGTATTATTCACCTTTTAGAAATTCAACTTATTGTTTAATCAGCTACGGAGTAATTATCACTATAAACCATTAGTTATTGTAATAATTGAATTAAATCAAGATTAATAACATATAGAGGTTAAAAAATAATGATAAACTTTTTTTATTTATTACTACATTATTTATTATTATTTTTTTTTGAAAAGCTGAGATTTTACAATAAATAATGATAAACTAAAATTAGAATATATTATAGCATTGTGCAATTAATAAAATTACGATTACAATCTAAAACAAATTACGGCTAAATTAAAAGAGATATGTAAACATAATAATCTAACAACGATAACTAATAATGTAGAAGATACACTATCTAATAGCCATTGTTTTATATAGTGATGACGTATAATACGGATAGCAGGCCTACTCGGTATAGTCTATTTCACACAAACTGGGCTCCGGCCCAATCAGCAAAGATGGGCTCCGGCCTAATAAGCCTAATAAGGCTGAAAGCCCATGTCACGAGCATGGCACAGTCCGAACAAACTAGGACACATACAAGCGGCACTCCCAAAGTACGCTCGCGGATCGGACCCCGGTCTGGATACCTCTCCGCGTCCACAAACATCGATTAAGCTCTGGACCCTTGCCCGACAAGGGTCCCACTTCGTCCATTACAGCAATACGCGAAATATTAGGAAACCCTAATATTCCCACTACCTATAAAATGAAGCCTCAATTTCACATTCTTGAGGTAATGACTTTCTCACTCATCACAACTCAGACATTTCTCTGACAAACATGAGTACTTACTCTCACGCCTGAGTTTAATCGTGGGGTCCGTCCCCACGGTAAGGCTAAAGGTTTACTTTCATTTGTGCATGATGCTCCATCCTCTACTTGGATTAGTGCATAAGCCTACAGCGGACGGCCCACACCTAACTAAGCCCAGTGGCGCAGCTTCATAGGGGCGGGGGGGGGGGGGGGGGGGGGGGGGGGGGCGGCCGACCCCCGAAATTTTTTTTGCGATGTAGGGGTATATAGTTTTCGTGTAGAAAAATTTCGGTATTTTCGGTTTCGCCCCCCCCCCCCCCCCCCCCCCCAATTTAATTCGGTTTCGACCCCCCATAGTGTTAGGAAAAAAAAAATTTAGATCCCGACCCCCCACTCGAAAAATCCAAGCTTCGCCACTGACTAAGCCCAATTATATATTATCCACACTTTTTGCTCTAGTAAGTTGGCGCCATCCGTGAGACCCAGTACATAACTGCGTTCCTGAAAATACTCACCACGAGCAAAAAACCTTGGCGACGCCCATCTCCTGATGATAACTGCCTTGCGGAAGACGAATGGGAGGGACAAAGAATCAAAAGGTCAAAGCAAATCAGCATTGGGCACGACCCTCAGGAGGCCTGATAACGATCATGACTAATGGTCATCTATTGACCGGAGTGAGGAAGCTCATCCGCCAACAATACCACAAGGGAAACCCGGGGATACCCAAATCCACCCGGGCACTGAAATGACCCCGTGTCAAATTCAGAACAGAATAGCCCAGCGAAAGAAAGATAAGGAGCAACTAAAGTTGGGGAGAGGGAAAAACCTCGAGAAAAGAAGCCTTGCGTTCACATGCGCGCATTGCGGAAAGAACAACTATAAAAACCTTCAAGAAGTAGGGGCCTCTTCCGGGGAAAGCAGCGACTCAAGTAGTAACGGAAAAGCTTGCAACACAGAAAGTGGGGAAAGTGACTGGATACAGTCACACATACTGGAAAAAAAATAACCCGTTCACGAAAGAAATCTGCAATGCAAAACTACCCAGAAAAGTCCGCATGCCGGACAACGCGCAGCCTTACGATGGAAGCGAGTACCCCGTAGATCACGTCAGAGCGTTTCAAACAACGACACGGGTATACGACTGGGACACGGCGACTCAATGCCACATGTTCAAATACTCGCTTAGAGGCGCGGCTAGGGTATGGTTCAAAACCTCCCCCAAGAGTCAATCAGTAATTTCCACGAGTTAAGAGACGCGTTCTCGGAGTCCTATCTCAATATGGAAAGGTACAGAGACTGGGGTAAAAAAGTCCGCTACAGAAGGGGATGAAGCTATAGAAGATCTCAGAAGAAGGTTCTTAGCCGAAAGCCGCAAAGCAAAGAAAATAGCAAGAGCCCACTACAGGGGAAATGAAGCAGCCAGAAACCTGAGAAAGCGGGAACAACCCCGACACATAAAGACATGGTTATAGTGGATCAAGCAGCATCGTCCAAGGGACAAGAAACACGTACTATAAAACTGGCCACTATCTGGCATCCGCCTAGTGACAGGACAAAGATGCGACATCCCTATAACCAAGTAAACGACATGCAAAATTAACTCCAGCTGCAAATGGCGAAAAGCATCCGGATAACCAAACGATCCGGATAAGCAAACGATCCGGAATCCCAAAGGAAGATTCCGGGTTGATCAAGCAACTCCGTGACCCGACAAGCTGAGAAAGTAACCGGGAGCACCGACTCATGCTCATTTCCAAGGCATTGACATGACCCAACTGTTGACTCAGTGTCAAAACTGACGAGCCAAAAAAAACGTCTCCGCCACAAGTCTAGGCACGCGGCTAGGGGAAATGGAAATTCGCGCAGAAAACGCTTGAACTGCCCCAGCCATTCACTATAAATAGCGATCAAAAATGGAAAAGCGAAAGCAACAAGAAACATTTTAAACAAAAAAGTAGCGGCACACCATCAAAACAACTACCATAATGACTCATGTCCCACCCCAACAGGGCGTCTGAGGCCAAGATTTGAAAAGCCTAAGAAGACATTTGACTCCGGTCATGTTCTTAAGTGACTACTAATAAAAACAACCGCTCCTCAGGAGCGGCTGAGTAAACCCTACGCCCATGAATACCCTTCTGTCCGAACACTCTTCTGACCAAGACTAAAAGCCTCAAACGACTCTTGTGTCAAAAGACGTCTCGGAACACTCAACTTCCGCCCGACCAACAGAGCCGTGCCTAAAGCCACCGGTTTAAGCCACGAAAGCTCGGAGCACAACTTCTTGCTCTCAAGAAGTACAACACCATCCGGAGCCCAGTGATGATCAGGGTTCTCGTTGAAAAATCACTGAAATACCCTGGACGGTTGGTTACACATGGTCACAAGAAGGAAGAATAAGTCCACGGACGGAGTAGAAGCAGAAGGTAAAATGGAAAGAGGGACGTGTAGGCAAAATTGAGCAAAACATTCCCGATCGCCAAGAATATGTAGCCTGGTAAACAATGAATAAAAACTTTATTGCTGCTGACTACGAGCGGATATGTAGCTCGCATTCATAAGCAAGCACGCAGCTCCCAGCTACCAGAGCATCCCCGATAAGCTCCAGAAGCCTAAAGTCAATATGGAAACCAGCTCGGTCAGCTCGTTAAAAAAAATAATAAATGCGGAAAAAAGGTCAAGCACCACTATGTACTCAAGTCCGTAGGGAGCTACAAGATGCGCACAAAACCAGATGCATGGCACAAGAGAATTTCCAACAACAGAAGGAAAAGGACAACAAAATGTAAACTGCGAACTTCCAACAAAAAGTCGTGAGTAAGCATCCCCCTAAGGCATGAGGAAAATAATCCAAGCCGTAACTCAGGTTCCGCAGAAGACGAAACCAAGGTTCCACAAAAATATAAAAGACGGAGCTCAGGCCCGCAAAAATGTAAAAGCCGAAAAAATCCGCAACATATTCTAGTTACAAGAAAAACTATAATAAATGCTAGAACTTACAACTAATTTTAATTGTATTATTTTGATCTTTTAACAAAGCAAAAAGCGGAGACTAGCCACCTCCGCCAAGCTTAATTACTCTTTCAAATATTCTTTTATTTGTCAAACTAGCAACACATGTTATTCCGTATAATAAAAAAGTGAGTAAGACAAGCACACAAAGGGCATGCCCCAAAAAACGTTATTCCGTATAACTAAAAGGGTGCGGAACCTCATTACTAAATCGCAGGTACATAAGAGGGATTGCAAACCCAGTACCGGGAGGATAACCCATAAATATCCAATTAAGACTAAAAATAAACTACGTATCCGTACGTATTTTAATACTAGCAAAGCACAAAAACGATCAAGTGCAACAAAAGACGCAAGAAAGTTAGACGTAAGTTTAGAACAAATAAAGACGTTCATAGAAGTTGAACCATGAGAAATCATGACAAATACAACAAAGAACGCATAATACCTAATAAGGTAAAATATCACATACAAACATGTTTAAAAAGTAAACAAACTTAGATCCGAATACATCAAAGCCGCTCTAAAAGACCACATACGGTCGCGGCATGAAACAGACTATCGTAAGTCACCATGCCCCAGCATGGATGGATCATCTTTCTTAAGAAAGCCTTGCATTGAAGAAAGAAAACCGCTGCTACCCGATACATGATAATCATCCACTGACAAATCAGGAGCAGGAACCGGAACGGTCGACTCCATTACCCGGTCGACTTGTTGATCCCAAGGGATAGAATCTAAGGTGGATAAAAACTCAGCAGCGGTAGACTCCGCCATGGAAGTAAAGATATTGCCAACAACAAGCTGACTGGTGGACACAAAGCTCTTGGCTTTTGCCCCCTCTCACGGACAAGATCCAAGGCAGAAGATAAGGCAACCTCGCTAGCTGCCGAACCACCCACTGCTCCGCGCAAAGGGATGGTAAGTTGCCCAACAAACGGTTGCAACCCGACCATACCAAGCTGCTTCGAAAGCTAATCATCAAGACAAAGAAAGGACATAATACTCCCAATAGAAGAATCCCTATGAGATGACAAGCTAGCCAGCAGAGGAAAATCAAGACTCCGGAAGGTAGCATAAGCAGACTTATAATCGGCCTTGGCAGAAGGCCTATAGGCATCAAGGTCCGATAGCTCCGTAGCACACTTGCCATGCTTAATACCGGCAACTAAACCTTCTTGCGCTCCATACAGGTACGAGCAAGACAACAACTTCTTTAATGATCCGGAATACTCCGGAGAATGAAGACACTTGGCTAAAAACAACCTCAAGCCATATGACAATATCCACCGACGGCTGGCCACAACTATAAGAAAGCCAGGATGTAACTCCTCGTTGACACTAACGGCCGCCTTGGCAAGACGGGATTCCAGGGCAATCAATTTCTCAGTAATGCTCCTCAAATGGACATCCTGCATCTTCATACATTCCTCTAACAACCTGTAATTTTCCACGTCTAAATTTATTTCCAAACCTCAACAAATTTACTATTCACAAATTACTATTCATCATTTACTATTCACCGATCACTATTCATCATTTTCAGAGTCAATTTGAGACTTTGAGATGATATTCAAAAAATTTACTATTCACAAAACACTATTTATAATTATCGTTCATCCGTGTATTAGGTCATGCACGGATATGCATTATTTTAATTTATGTATGTTCAAATATTTAATAAACATTACCACTCAGTTTTTACTACTAACATATACCTGATACTCCCGTCTATGATCCTAGCATATTTTCATACTCATTATAATTGTAGGATCGTGTTTTGATTGATTATTGTGATTCGGGAGGTCGGGGATGATGAAAGATTAAATCTTTCATTGTTAGTGAGAGAGAGTAGAGAGAGAAGGAAAACTAATTGTTTTATTGATAATGAAAATGAAAGAGTTACACAAAGTCTCACCCCTCCATGGAAGTATGGAGGGGGTATTAATAGGTCAACAAACACACAATTTTACAATAATGACGCTTCTAGTCCATGTGTTTGTGCATTTCAAGATAGCTAATGTAATCCCGTAAATGTCGTTCCATTTACATGTTAGGATTATAAACTTTGATCCTAACAATCTTCCCCCAATGGGGCGACATAAGGGATTACTTACAACATTTCCTACAAGTACAAATACAAGTAAAGAAAGGTCTTCATCAGCTCTTCAAATATTGAGGATGACTACAATTGACGCTCTTTGTCTTCATCTTGTACCTCGACTTGAAAAACTTTATCTTCACTTGTAGGCAAATGATGTAATATGCATGAAATGGATTAACTTCCCCCAAATTCATGTTGCATGTCTTTAGCGGCTTCTTCGTACACTTCTTTTTGGCGAAGTTTCTGAATCAGCTTCCCCCCAAACTGACAACCGTCTTCAGCAGATTCGAAACTTAAATGTAGTCAACATGTCTTCTAACTTTTGAAGTTTTGAGTACGCAGCGGAATTTGTAGATGACACCGTAAACCACGCCAAGCAAATCTGACTAGTCACTTAATCCAAGTTAATGCGGAAACTCTGTTCGGGGGTAACATGCAAGAAATCAGCAAGATCTTCTCACTTAAGTAGGCTACTTCGCACCCCGTGAGAGTTGAAATGATTACACCAAAATCACAAAACTGAACCATTGATCATCTCTGCGGACGTCTCTCTGGTAGTAATAAAATTGTAAGCTCGATCACGTGAGTCTATTATGCATCCCTGATTTGCACATTTCTTCCCCCTAATTGCAGAACCTCGTGGAAAATGAGTGTTTTCGCAAAGAAGTCAAGAAAAGTCAAAGAAGCAAAACAACACCCACTCTCTCTTCCCCCACGATGTCTTCGCGGAATCGGAAGCATACACACTATGTTTACGATGGAAACGGAGGCAGCGTAACCCCATATGACTAACTAACTGATTATGTGTGAAGTATCATAAATAGCCCGTGAGAATCAACTGCTGATAAACATCTCTACTCTTTTATACTCCTCTCAACTAACTTTTTACCGACCCCATTATCATTCTGACGGCTTTTTTGTAGTGACTACTGATGGAGAAAACCCAATATGACGAATTTGAGACTGAAGTAAAATAACCCGAACTTGTGACTTAAACATGCACTATTGTCTGACTAAGAACCAATACTGAGAATTTCAATAATGGTAGGAAATCATATACCCATCCAACCTTCCTTAAATGTATATGAACGTCTCTTGAATCATCCACATCTTATGGTGACACTTGAGCACTACAACGTAACTCCTTTAAAGTGATAGCTATACTCTGTGAGCACAACAACGTAACTCCTTACATCAGGTATAACTAGAAAACTCAAGTCTTTTTCATTTGTACTGATAAAAGCTCGAACAAGGATCTCGAAGAATCATGCATCCAACCAACCCCGATATCTTCAGATACTAAGTACACGCATCCGTGATATTCCACTTCAACTTCAAATAAATAATAATGAGTTAATTCCGTAGTCACATCTTGCGGTTAAATGCTCAAAATCTGGCCTTTTTGACGGTTTAATGAACTTGATAATGGTTCCCGATCTTGTCAAAAACGTATCCCGTGAAAATTTGTGATGCCAAAATAATACCTCAAACCAAATATTATTAATGATACCAAAAATTTATCTTTATGAAAATTTTATCTCATAAACCAATACTTAGACAAATTTTCGTTATCTAAATTCCAACCAAATAAACTTAATCACCAATCCAAAATCTAATATACCATTTTAAGCCCTATGGCAAATTAGTTTCGTGTAGCCCAACTGTAAACAAACCCGAGTACCAAACAAATAATATCATTGGCCCATCAAAACCTCCAACTCGATCCACCATACAAATCAGTTATATAATAGTGTTAATCCCTAAAATCACTCACATTATCTAACCCTAATCCACAAACACATAATATGTCCGCCCCCTTTCTACACTCTCTCTCAAACCAACATCTACCATCTGATTATTAACAAAAGATCATCAAATCTCATCAAACGCAGTCAAACAAATCTACTCACAACATAAATCCATACGCCCCTATCTCATTCTCTCATGATCTCAGCCACCTCTATGACTTCACACCCCAATAGCAACATAAACTCCTTCAGCTACGAAACCAAATACCAAAGACGATCCTCTTATGATTTCCAACTTTAGTAGGCTTCATGACCTTTAAAGAGGTCACGGTAAGGTGTATTTGTTTACTTTTTTGCGCCTTTGAACGAAACAAAGTAAGACAATAACATAATTGTTATATGTCTTTCTTTATATTCTGATAGTAACATGAAGCGAGTCTTCAAAAAGAATTAGGATCTGTGATGAATTCTTTTCGTGGATTATCTTTTGAAGGTATTAAGAGCACGGAAAAGATAACTGAGATCTTGTCAAATTTAATTTTTCTTTGATTCGAGTTGTGTAAATAGGATGGGTTTAGGATAGTTATTGATTAGATTGTGGTTGAGGTTGTGGACTGATTTTGTGGTTAACTTCTAGTCATCATAGGTCTCGTATGATTTATTCAGTTTGGTGTGATCAACTAAGGTCGATGAGTGAGTTTGGTATTTGGTTAGGTCAACGGTCTTCTTCTGATCATCTTCTATTTTATTTTTTCTTTCGATATGGACACTTTACGCATAACCTTATGCGTAACTAGATCTTACGCGTAAACTAGATCTTTTGCGTAAGTCTTACGCGTAAGACAAGGGTTTTTTGCCAAACATGAACCTTACGCATAACTTGTCCAAGTTATACGTAGAAAATCGAAGATTTCGCGTAGGAAGAGGGTTTTGACCCGTTGACCATGTTCCGGTGTCCTTTTCCGACTAGATTCCGACCATTTTTTTCTGACTTGTATTATGACCAGTTTTGAGACCATTATTCTGACCACAAAAACTTTAACGGGGATGGTACAAAAAAGTCTAAGAAAGAGTTGTACAAATCTGTTAACCGGGACTAAAGACACAAGAAACAGATGTGTAAGACTGTAGAAACATAAGACTTTTTGACCAATTAAACCTTTTAGATACTTAAAACTGTTCCACCACTGAAATATTGTAAACATTGGTAAAAGAATTGGTACAACAGTTTTTAAAAAATGCTACGGACCGGCAATATATCAATTTTTTTTGACAAGATAATATCACAAAATCAACCAAAACTAATAACCAATGCTCTGATGCCACTTGTAGGATCGTGTTTTGATTGATTATTGTGATTCGGGAGGTCGGGGATGATGAAAGATTAAATCTTTCATTGTTAGTGTGAGATAGTAGAGAGAGAAGGGAAAACTAAGTGTTTTATTGATAATGAAAATGAAAGAGTTACACAAACTCTCACCCCTCCATGGAAGTATGGAGGGGGTATTAATAGGTCAACAAACACACAACTTTACAATAATGACGCTTCTAGTCCATGTGTTTGTGCCTTTCAAGATAGCTAATGTAATCCCGTAAATGTCGTTCCATTTACGTGTTAGGATTATAAACTTTGATCCTAACAATAATGATATAAAAAAAAAATATTATTAGTTTACCCGGTGTTTCGAGACCTGTTGCTATATTTTCCGGTATACGCTGAAAACTACGTCGAATCACGATATCTCAACACGACAATTATTTTAACACCCAATTCCCATCAGGAATGTAATTTTATAATTTTTACAACGTCGTCACATTTTATTTGATAAAGTTAAACTTTATTTCTAGCAAACTCGGTACCCGAGATCCCCTAAAACTAATAATATCCAGCCTAATCTTATACAATATCTCACAAAATCTCCATATTTTTCTTCACCCCCCATTTCTTTTGCCGCCCCCCCCCCCCCCCCCCCCCCCCAATTCCAATCACTTACAACATTGAAAATTTTATACTTACTCCCATTAATACTTGTACTAGTTGTCTTAGAAATAATATAAAACTATACATAGATATTTTGTTTACTTCCTATATACATGTATTGTACAAACAACTAGCCAAAACTTTTTCTTCCTTTCTTTCTTTCATTTGGATCGGCCAACAACAAGAAACCAACAAGAATCCATCACTTTTTGAAGATCAAGTATTAAACAAGTCTCATTTGTACCCTAATTAGGATTTTGAAATAAAAACCCAAAGGTTTCTTACATAATGATCTCCAAAACTCTTCAAAACATCAAGTAAGCTTTAAATAAAATTTTCTAACCTCTCATACTTTCATTTAATATATTTTGATGTTTTAGTAACTAGCTATGCAAATCAATATGTTATATATACCACTTATTGTTTATTTTTCTTTATAAACATAGATTTAAGATTTTACTTGCAATCTCATAAGATCCACCAAGATTGGTGATGTTTAGGACTTCATGACACCCTAAGAAGGTGTATGGTAGGATTGAGTATTTGTAGAGTTGATTGAAAGTAGTTTGATTAAGTTTTGAACAAGTCTTGAACTAGAAAAATTGATTTTTACAAACTATATATAAGGTTCTGTCCATTTTTGTAAAACATGGAAAGGTCAGGGGTTCATGGGTAATTTTTGACCAAAGATTCAGAAAATACTTTCAAAAACGAAACCATGGCTGCTTGAACGGGTAAAAACCGACTTACGACAAGAAAGTTATGATTTTTCCAAGTTTAACGACGAAAAACTATTTTCTGAAATTTGTACATGCTGTATGCCGAGATTCGACGGACAAAACGAGGCGTTAGACGTGATCTAAAGGAGCCGACCTACTGAAAATATGTTAGTACATATTAATACGAAGCCGTGGATATAAAGAACGTAGAAAACGAGCTTATAACGACCAAGATATACGCGTTCGAAACCTGACGAACTATATATATATATATATATATATATATATATATTGACTGGACTAATATGAAAAAGATTCTAAGTGTTAAAAAAAATATTTTTCAAGTAACAATGATATATATATATATATATATATATATATATATATATATATATATATATATATATATATATATATATATATATATATATATATATATATTGACTGGACTAATATGAAAAAGATTCTAAGTGTTAAAAAAAATATTTTTCAAGTAACAATGATGAAAGCCATATTTCTTACCCATCGAGGCGCGTATGATCAAACGTTAAATGACACGACATTTAGATATTGTTAAAAGGTTTTCAAAAACATCGAGTTTAATCACTAACACTTAATGTACAATATTTCACGACTAGTTTTGCGAGGCCATTTGGGCACATTTTCCCAAGTTAAGAAAAATATTGAACTACGACGAAAACATTATATTTATCGATATAACAACAAACGAGGATCGTGGAGTATCGTTTCAACATATTTACATGAACAGTAATTTATAACTTAACGAGACGTCAAAAATGTATTTTTGACAATAAACATTATTTTCAAAACTAAAGAGTGGTATCGATAACATACGTACTTGCATATATAGCATTGTGTCATTGCTTACCTTAGATCATATCATTCATATTAGGTTGCGGCTAGAGTTCGCGTCTTATTTCAGTTCATACATTTTGTCATCATATCGCTTGTAACAGGTGAGTATTCACGAACCCCTTTTTCTAACTATTTTAATCGTTTTGGGGTGGATGCATGAATTATTAATTGAACTATTTGAACTTTGTTTTGAACCGTAAGATATATACTTTGAACCATTTTGACTTGATTTTGAACCCTTTGACTATTTTGAACTCTTTTAACTTGTTTTGACCTTATAACTTGTTTGAACGCTTGAACTTTATTACAAACTTATGACTTGTTTTGAACTTAATGAACCGTATGTACTATGACCTAAAGTCTCACCTTATTGGTGGAGCGTTCTTGACCTAAAGTCTCGCCTTATTCGTTGAACGTGCGAAGTCTCTCATGTTCGGAGCGTTCTTAATCGTATATAATAGTTGTATGATGTAATATTCGTTCATTCGCATTGTTCGTCACCTATTAGTAGTATGGATAGCGCTATTAGAGGTCGGCCAACCTCTCGTTCACTATGTTACAGGACACATATTATTTATTTAGAGGCTTTGCCTGGCATACATTATTATATACGTGGTGCGTATATTGTGACCTATTATGACCGCGTGTGCTTGACTACAAGACATAATGCTTCACCTGCAAGGGGTTGTGAACACACAGGTTGCAAGTTTTGTGTGGGCGGGATTTACAACTGAGTGGATTTACAATGCCTTTGCCTTGTGAACTTTCTCAAATGGTTTCATATATTATATAAAAAGTGTGTACTCACCAGCTATTTTCATAGTTGACCCATTTTCTCTCATGCATTTCAGGTGATCGTCAGTAAGCTTTTCTTCAAGGTCTTTGAATAATGAAGTTTTCACATGTCACTACTGATCATTATGTACTAAAATGCTATCTTTTGGAAACCAAACTTTATATTTTAAATTGCCAATGTCGGCTGTAACAATGTTTTAATGATATACTTTTCCTTTAATGTAAATTATGGTATTGTTCTATATCTCTTTTGTGATGATTATTAATTATGTTGCACCTCGTGTTTCCGATTTGGTGGGGTGTGACAGATTGGTATCAGAGCTAGAGGTTATAGAGAATGCCAATTTTTCTAAAATAAAAATCGCAACTATAACCAAAATAATGTTTTTCTAAAACACCGAACATCATACGAGTCGACTAGTCCTAGCATTGCATCATTAATCCTCAAGTATACATAGCCTGATCACCTATGTTTACTTCAGGAAGAATCATGTGATGAAAGGAGTAGTAGTCTCAGCTCATGTTTGGTCGGTTCTAAAGAGTCTGGTCACCTGAAATTGCATTGGTCGGGTGGCTATGCATAGCATATTCGTGTTTGTGTTACCGTACCTTATTTATGCATTTATGTGTATACTTTCTCTTTGCTATCTTACGACTCGTTAGACTAAGCACGTCTTTATTCCTTTCATTTTACGATCTCTATGTCGCGACTGTCGTTGCACCATCTGTCCAAGTTCACGACATTGATTAATCTGAGACCTAACGACATCGACCCTAGTTATATTTTTATTAGTTGATTTGATTGGTGTAAACAATTCTAAAATCGAGCCAATCTTTCAAAAGATTCTTTTTCAAGGATGTTGAATCCAATCTTCCTGACAAATTGATTCCTAGCTTGATTCTAGTGACAATTCTTGTCTGATGAGTTGTGAGATTAAATTAGAAGCGACTAACTAAAGGTCTTTTGAGGGCTACGCTCGAGATTGGGAAAGGTTGCCTCATCCAATTTGACCGCGATCACATACGGCTATAGATTGAACGAACTGAATCTCGAGGAGGAGATTCCTTTTAAGGTTGGTAGAATTTAACAACCCGTAATTTTCCACGTCTAAATTTATTTCCAAACCTCGACAAATTTACTACTCACAAATTACTATTCATCATTTAATATTCACCGATCACTATTCATCATTTTCGGAGTCAATTTGAGATTTTGAGATGATATTCAAAAATTTTACTATTCACAAAATACTATTCATGATTATCGTTCATCTGTGTATTAGGTCATGCACGGATTTGCATTATTTTAATTTACGTATGTTCAAATATTTAATAAACATTACCACTCAGTTTTTACTACTAACATATACCCGATACTCCCGTCTATGATCCTAGCATATTTTCATACTCATTATAATGATATAAAAAAATTATATTATTAATTTACCCGGTGTTTCGAGACTTGTTGCTATATTTTCCGGTATACGCTGAAAACTATGTCGAATCACGATATCTCAACACGACAATTATTTTAACACCCAATTCTCATCAGGAATGTAATTTTATAATCTTTACAACGTCGTCACATTTTATTTGGTACAGTTAAACTTTATTTCTAGCAAACTCGGTACCCAATATCCCCTAAAACTAATAATATCTAGCCTAATCTTATACAATATCTTACAATATCTCCATATTTTTCTTCACCCCCATCTCTTTTGCCCCCCCCCCCCCCCCAATTTTAATCACTTACAACATTGAAAATTTTATACTTACTCTCATTAATATTTGTACTAGTTGTCTTAGAAATAATATAAAACTATACATAGATATTCTGTTTACTTCCTATATACATGTATTGTACAAACAACTAGCCAAAACTTTTTCTTCCTTTCTCTCTTTCATTTGGATTGGCCAACAACAAGAAACCAAGAAGAATCCATCACTTTTGGAAGATCAAGTATTAAACAAGTCTCATTTACACTCCTAGTTAGGATTTTGAAATAAAAATCCCAAGGTTTCTTACATAATGATCTCCAAAACTCTTCAAAACAGCAAGTAAGCTTCAAGTAAAATTTTCTAACCTCTCATACTTTCATTTAATATATTTTGATGTTTTGGTAACTAGCTATGCAAATAAATATTTTATATATACCACTTATTGTTTATTTTTCTTTATAAACATAGATTTAAGATTTTACTTGCAATCTCATGAGATCCACCAAGATTGGTGATGTTTAGGACTCCATGACACCCTAAGAAGGTGTATGTTAGGATTGAGTATTTGTGGAGTTGATTGAAAGTAGTTTGATTAAGTTTTGAACAAGCCTTGAACTAGAAAATTTGATTTTTACAAACAATATATAAGGTTTTGTCCATTTTTGTAAAACGTGGAAAGATCAGGGGTTCATGGGTAATTTTAGACCAAATATTCAGAAAATACTTTCAAAAACGAAACCATGGCCGCTTGAACGGGTAAAAACCGACTTACGACAAGAAAGTTATGATTTTTCCAAGTTTAACGACAAAAAACTATTTTCTAAAATTTGTACATGCTGTATGCCGAGATTCGACGGGCAAAACGAGACGTTAGACGTGATCTAAAGGAGCCGACCTACTGAAAATATGTTAGTACATGTTAATACGAGGCCGTGGTTATAAAGAACGTAGAAAACGAGCTTATAACGACCAAGATATACGCGTTTGAAACCCGACGAACTATATATATATTGACAGCACTAATATGAAAAAGATTCTAAGTGTTAAAAACAATATTTTTCAAGTAACAATGATGAAAGCCATATTTCTTACCCATCGAGGCGCATATGATCAAACGTTAAATGACACGACATTTAGATATTGTTACAAGGTTTTCAAAAACATCGAGTTTAATCACTAACACTTAATGTACAATATTTCACGACTAGTTTTGCGAGGCCATTTGGGCACATTTTCCCAAGTTAAGAAAAATATTAAACTACGACGAAAACATTATATTTATCGATATAACAACAAACGAGGATCGTGGAGTACCGTTTCAACATATTTACATGAACAGTAATTTATAACTTAACGAGACGTCAAAAATATATTTTTGACAATAAACATTATTTTCAAAACTAAAGAGTAGTATCGATAACATACGTACTTGCATATATAGCATTGTATAATTGCTTACCTTAGATCATATCATTCATATTAGGTTGCGGCTAGAGTTCGCGTCTTATTTCAGTTCATACATTTTGTCATCATATCGCTTGTAACAGTTGAGTATTCACGAACCCTTTTTCTAACTATTTTAATCGTTTTAGGGTGGATGCATGAATTATTAATTGAACTCTTTGAACTTTGTTTTGAACCGTAAGATATATATTTTGAACCATTTTGACTTGCTTTTGAACCCTTTGACTATTTTGAACTCTTTTAACTTGTTTTGACCTTATAACTTGTTTGAACTCTTGAACTTTATTGCAAACTTATGACTTGTTTTGAAATTAATGAACCGTATGTGCTATGACCTAAAGTCTCACCTTATTGGTGGAGCGTTCTTGACCTAAAGTCTCGCCTTATTGGTGGAGCGTGTGAAGACTCTCATGTTCGGAGCGTTCTTAATCGTATATAATAGTTGTATGATGTACTGTTCGTACATTCGCATTGTTCGTCACCTATTAGTATTATGGATAGCGCTATTAGAGGTCGGCCAACCTCTCATTCACTATGTTATGGGACGTATATTATTTATTTAGGGGCTTTGCCTGGCATACATTATTATATACGCATATTATTCATAGTTGACACGTTTTCTCTCATGCATTTCAGGTGATCGTCAGTAAGCTTTTCTTCAAGGTCTTTGCATAATGAAGTTTTTACATGTCACTACTGATCATTATGTACTAAAATGATATCTTTTGGAAACCAAACTTTATATTTTAAATTGCCAATGTCGTCTATAACAATGTTGTAATGATATACTTTTCATTTAATGTAAATTATGGTATTGTTCTATATCTCTTTTGTGATGATTATTGATTATGTTGCACCTCGTGTTTCCGATTTGGCGAGGTGTGACAGATTGGTATCAGAGCTAGAGGTTATAGAGAATGCCGATTTTTCTAAAATAAAAATCGTAACTATAACCAAAATAATGTTTTTCTTAAACACCGAACTATGTAACTAAGGAAATATAGACTCATGGTTTAATGATGTAAAATTTCTTGATTTGAATAAAAGGGCGTCCCAATCCATTCAAATTAAGACATTGTAAATCATATCTAGATTCTGAATTAACATCCATACTAATCGACAAGGTAATTTATGCGCGGATCTTCATTATTTGGATTTTTTTTTTTTTTTTTTTTTTTTTTTTTTTTTTATTTTATTTATAGATGAGGTATTAATATTATGGATATTTGTTTTGACATTCACGGGCGTTCCTGAAGACATGCTACAGTAGTAACCGAGAATAATATTTTATGAGTATTTTGTATGTTAAATATATAACAATACAGAGGAAATAACAATTGTATATGAGTAACTATTAAGCATGTAAGATTATCTCAACAAATAAAGTATGGAGCACGACAGTCTGCAGACACGGAGGGCATAAAATATTATGGTGTAAAATCATTATTTTGAAAATGAAGTTATAGTTTTAATGTTTGAAAACATTTAATTCTCTATAACTGTAGCTCTGATACCAATCTGTAACACCCCCATTTTTAAAGTTTATCGCAGCGGAAAAGTAATTTGGGTGTTACGGTGAGGATCGAAGTTTTAACCACATAAAACGGTTTAAAAGAAACATTTTGAAAGTTATTTGTCATTCTAATAATAATTTTGATAAAAGATGAATCATTTGGTTTAAACTCTTATGAAAAGATATAAAGACTTGTAAAAATGACAAATTTGATTTTTACACCATTTTAATTTATCAGAGTAATAAATGCCCACTCCGTGTCTTGTCCTGCTCCGTTAAATTACCTGAGATACACATGCTTAAAAGTGTCAACACAAAGGTTGGTGAGTTCATAGAGTTTTAGGAAAAACCCTTTATTTTGTTAGATTTCAGGAATATTTGGTATTAATAAAATACAAACAGAAATGAAACAATTATCGAATATATATTCACAAATAAATCATATAAATATTCAATCACATTCAATAAAGAATCAAAAATCTTAACATGAGCTGGAAACTCATGATACTAAATCAATCAGATATACAATTCACGTATGGTCAAACCTATACAGCTGTATCTAAATATATATGTTGAATACATATATATACTATTCCTTTATAGATATTGCACCAAGCCTCATGACACGCAAGGCTTTAACAAATACCGTAAACGGCGGGTGTTCATCAAATCAATGATGAATTTGCCCTCGTGTAATAGGTGATTTGCCAATTCCTATTTACTCAAATATAGTGTATCACGACTAATGCGGCTAACCAATTGCAATTGGCATTCCGTCAAGCATTAGTGGGACCGGAGGTCAACCCGAAACAGGTTTCGAAGCTGTCCACTATATTCGCGCTCACCGCAGTGATTAATGGCTCATGATAGAGGGGCTTTATGGCAATAGGGTAACTTAGGCAATATCAAGGACCTATGGGCTCATTTAGCATATTATCATGAAATCAAGTATCGCATTACAGAGATCAATTTGAAAACAGTATCATTTGAGTATCAGAAATTCAGTTTGAAAATAGTATCGCTTGAGTATCAGAAATTCAGTCTGAAAATATTATCATTTGAGTATCAGAAATTCAATTTGAAAATAGTATCGCTTGAGTATCAAAAATTCAGTTTGAAAATAGTATCGCTTGAGTATCAGAAATTCAATTTGAAAATATCATCTTTTGAGTATCAGAAATCCAATTTGAATATATCGCCAGTAACACATTTATATCACATATCACAATAATTAAATTGGGAACAACTTTCACATGAATATCAATATTTCAGTCAAATAATTCATCAACAAATATATATTTCACATATCACAATAATCATATTGGAAACATTAACATATTATAAATCACAAATTATATTATTTTAATATCAATTAGGAAATTGATTTGATTCATATATTTTATTTTATTTCATATACTTATCAAGTTATCAAAGTATATGTAAGCATGTATCTCCCCCAATGAGTTAAAAACAATTATTTGAAATGGGGCTATGACTCACCTGGGTTTGATAAAGAGATGACGAAGAGTAAATTTGAATAAGATTATGGAAACGTCTTTGAATAGGAACCTGATAAATAAATTTATCTAAGAATTTGTCCAAATACAATTTGGCAAATACGAAATGAATAATGATTGATAAATAATCATTATGATGAATGAATGATATGCAAATGATATGCTTATGTTTAAAATGATATGACCAGTTTTATTATTTACAAAGTTTTCCACTTTTTATTATGATAACGATTATACGTAATAAAAATTAGTTAATATACGTTATATATTAGTAACAAAAATTAAATAAATAAATATATATAAAATGAAACGAAAATGCATATGCCGTGAGGGTGACCGTAAAATAGAAAATAAAATAAGAATGTCAAATAGATTAAGTGTGGTCCTTGTCTTTTTTTCCAATTTTACAACTTTTATACTAACGGCGTTAGCGTCGCACCGTTAGTCCTTTTTATAAATATTTACAATTATAGTCCACTACATGTCCATTATTACAATCTAAACTTGTAACAATTTTATTTTATCAATTTTTATCCTTTCTTTCTGTTTCTACATTTTTAGTCCTTAGTTTTCACAGTTTTCACATTTAGTCCCTATACGTGTCGTCGCGTTACATTTTTAGTCCTAATTTGCAAAAATGATTATAAAAATTTTATGAAAATTTCCGTAGCTTATTTTATTAATTTCAAACTTATTTTAACAGCTTATTTTATGAAAAGCTTATTTTTATAGCTTATGGGCTTCAATTCGAACCAACTAAAGCCCATTTAAAATTTTAGAGGCGAGGGCATGAAATTTCTTTTGGGCTTGAACTTGGGCTTCCATTATGATTCTAAAAATATATTTTATAGGCCCAGTGGGCTGTTAAAACGTGATGTCTTGTTGGGCCTTAGTTAAGCCCACTCGACAACTACTTATTAATTTTTATATAAGTTTGGTTTTTAAAATCTGGTTTGTGTCGATTTGAATTGGTTCGAGTAGGGTGTCAAAACAAGAATATTTTTAGAAGTCGTGTATATGAAACTATTAGTTTTCTAGGTGGTCTATTAGTTCGAGCAAAAATATTGGGTACTTGTTACGTGAAATAAAAAGATATACGTCGATTTTGTATGGTGTTTAGCTCGTTTTATATATAAGAAAGTGACTTAGTAATATTTCTATGTATGCATGAATTTTATACGTATATATAAGATTTTAAAACAAGTAGATATGATGCATGAACAATAACTTTAAATGTATTTTAAGCGTGATACGTGACTCCTAGGCCTTCCAAGATAGAGGCTAGTCACGTAATATTTTCTATATGTATATACGTACGTAAATATATGTTTGAAAGAAAAAAAATAATAAACATGATGCATGTAATGAAAGTAACAAGTATTATGAGATGAGAAGGATTGGAAACGACTTACTACACCTCTAGGGTGGTAGAGAGTCGAGAGAGATGAATGAAAAGAGTAGTATAGATACACGTTCGACTAGAATAGACAAGTATGGATCGTATAACAAGAGTTACAAACGTCTTGCTTCCAACTACACAAGTATAGTTTTCTTAAGAGGTTTAAGTTATGTAAGAATGGAGAAAAAAATAGAAACGAATTTGAGAAGTGATGGTGAGGAAAATGAGGGACGAACGGTTCATATATAAATATACACATGAAACGTTTTGGCTCAAATGATATGAGGGAACAAGGACTACTATTTGAAGCCAGGGAATAGAAACTCCAAGGTACTAGAGTAGTATTAAAAATGGATTGTGAAAGATAAACAAATATGAATCGTCCTTGTGAGTTCTACTTATGTCGACATCCACTTTTATTACCAAACGAAATGCTCATTTGAGTATCATGGAGTCTTAGTCGATCTTATCACATATTTATACATGAAATCATGATACAAATAATATTTGGAACTCATAGGCACGAACGGGGATTAAAATGGTTAAGAAATGGATTAATTATAAATTGTTTGGGTCGATTTATAACTAAACGAAATACCTCTTAAAAACGTATCAAATATTAACGTATGAACGTGAAATTCGACATACTAATAGTTGGCTAGGAGTTTAACGAGAATGTGCAAAAATATAGATGGGTCGTGTGTACGAATTTGAAATAAACGAGACGATTTGGAGTAGGATTAGTCGATTAGTATTATTATTATTATTGAATTTTGGGTTTTGGGTGTGGGCCGGTTGGGCTAGAGGGAATTAAGGGCCCGATTGGTTTTAGTAATTAATTATAGTAATTAGTTTTATTAATTAAGTTTAGTTAAATAATTATTTTGTTAATTTTGTCGAGAACTTGTTTTGTCGTTTGACGAATTTGACAATATCGTAATCGTGACCATTTTAATATACAAAGAAAATTTTAAATTTCCCCGTAAAAAAATGGTAATTACAATAATGACAAAGATTATTTATTTAATTAACCGAAGTTAATTATACGAATTTTTGCGAGGTTTTACATATAACCTAGCATAATAACGTAAATAGTCATCATTTTGAGACTAAAGAAAAGAACTTGCAAAATTTTGGTAATAATCATTTTTTTTCCTTTCACTGCGTTTGTAGTACCCTTTAAAGTCGAAATGACAATTAAAACATGCTTATGGGCTATGGCCATCGTCTTTTTCTCACAACATTTTGACCAACACCGTTCGTTTAGTTGTTTAATCGTGAGGCCAGCCTTCAGGCGCCTTTTCTAGTGCAAATGTTCTTGTTAGGTCGGGAAAGAGAGGGCTTTTAGGATAAATAGGTATTGGGTTTAATCTCAAGTTTTCCCCGTTTGCAGAAAACAACTGAACATTGCTTGAGGTTGGTCTTTGGAGAAGCGTTAGTCCACACCAAAAGATGCATGAATGTGAGGTTTCTGTGCCGATTTAAACCTTTTAAAAGACATCATTATTATTAACCGGAGTTCTTGGTTTGAATCGATGCCAATGCATGGTTTCAGCCTATAGCATCACAATCTCTAATGAGGTAGTGGATTTGAGAATATTTATTTGAAAATGTAATAAAAATCTTCTTAGATTCATATAAATGTTAGATAACCTCGTTTTAGTTTGTATTCTTTTAAAACAAATGCAATATCTATTAAAGTTTTTACAAAAAGTTGTCCTCACAATAAAATGTTAAGTGGGTTATGTCAATCATTCTATATAATAATTTTTTCTTTCATCTTTCTTGCCCACCATATTCACTTGACGTATCATTATGTGAACAAATTTTTGTAATTGTAAATATATCATTTCTATTCTTTTAAATGCTACTATATGTTGTAGTTCTTCATTATTTGACATGATATCTCGTAGTACTGATGTTCTAATATCAAATTCTGTTGTTTAAAGAAAAAAGATTAGTAGTAACACACGTTTAGGTCTATGATATTTGTATGTCTTGTCGTCATACTTGATAGTTGATACTAGGTTTTTATAATAGAAAATTTTCACCTATAATACTGTGTTCTTTGCCCAAACTTATTGTGAAATTACAAATTTTCAGATTTGACACATGAATCTGAAAAAAGTGTTTGGTTAGCGCTTTTTAAATCTCTAATAAGCAACACTGTGGCTAAAATGTATTTGATCACGTATCACACCTCGGACCCAAATGGGCCGGGTCAAACATAAAATAGTAACTCCAGTCCTAGGTCCAAGTCCGGACCACCCAAGACTGCGGCCCAACATAACGGCCGCATTGCAATCACTTTGTCTAGGCCAGCTGTGGCAGGGCGCCTAGTCCGGAATGAACCTGGAGGATGGACTATAGATCAACCAAAAGAGAAAGGAATATGGTCAGCAACTACATCATTGACCCAGACAGGCTCCAAATAGGGAAACACTGCAATTCCCTCCCAAAAGTTTCGCTGTCAAGGTAAGACGACAAGGTAGGGGTTTAACCTTAGGAGTTTGCCGCCCAAAAATGTCACTGTCACGACACGTGACCACCAGATACCGACAAACAAGACGCGACTATCATGTATTGTGCTTAAGGGTATGAGTTTCCTCTCACTATAACACACACTTACTCTCTCTCACTTAAAACTTACTTTCACACCGAAGGTTGACCGCGGAAACCCTTTTCCGCGGTGAGACTAACGATGTTGTTTTTTCTTAGCAGATTATCTCCGAGACATTCACTTAGCACAAGCTTCGAAGAATTTACTAGGGACTTCATCCCACAATATATTTACGTCGATATCTTTATCGTGCCCGAATTTTGTACTAAGAAGATGTACATTTTAAGCCAAATTTAATGCACTCAAAAGTGTTTATTACACATTTGACTTTGTACTTTTCATTTATCTCAACACAATTCTTTTTTCTTCATTTTCCTAAGTCGAAAAATATAAATGAGTTAATATAAGTTAAAGTACATCATTTTTTTTTTTTTTTTTTTTTTTTTTTGAACGGTGACTTTCATTTTTTGGATAAGAGTCGCACCTACCCCATGGTAGGCCCTCATCCACCACATACACAGACTATGTTGTCTTAACCGGGTTCACGCTGGCGCAGTGGGGATTATTAACGGCGTCCGCCCGATTATAATTCGCTGGAGAAACAGCCGGATGAAAACCGGGGCCGGCTCAGATTCGAACCTGCGCAGCTAATGGCTTACAGGGTCTCCTCTTCATTGCCTAGTATCAACAAACCCTGTGGTCAAAGAGGGCTTCCCGGATGGTCACCCATCTGGTACTACTCTCTCTGTGACTCACTATACAAGTTAAGCACTCACCACTAGATCACATTGTAGTTGATAAAGTACATCATTCTTATTGATCGTCAAAGCTCAAGTATGATGTAACTCTGCATTAAATGATAAAGGATACATCGTGTAGATAAATGAGAAATTTGGATTATTTTTTTTGAACGGTTACTTTCTTTCAAGGGAAATCCATGTCCAATTTGAAATCCGATGGGGGGAAAACCTTCAACTTAAGCCGCCCGAAGGCACGACACTTAAATTGAAGTAAACCCTGCCTTCTCCAGATTCGAACCCTTGTGGGTTGAAACCTTCAATGAAGGACTTTGAAATCGTACCGACATGGCAGTGGTCCACAAGTGAGGACTTCCCGGTTTGATCACCCAAACCGGTACTACTCTCCACTAGGCACGCTTAACTGAATAAGACATGCCCAGTGGACCACAAGCCATAGGTGAAATGAGCAATATGTGAAATAAAATTGATAAAAAAGACGCTATTTCTTTGTCAAAAAAGGCTTATATCTATATCTATACTACTTATAATACATTTTGCACATTCTCTCCTATTTAATTTTTAAGATTTTTATATTTAGATTTTTAAGTAAATACAAGTTATCAAACACAAAGAATAAGTATTTAAAGCACAATATTTTAAAAATCACATCTCTTATATCTCTTAAAATTAATATACTCCAACACATATTAATACAAGTTATAAAACACAATACACAAGAATTTAAAGCACAAGTATTTGTACATGTACATCAATCCTCTCGACCTCCTTTAAGGACCACAAGGACCACATATCTCTTACATTTCTTAAAATTAATACACCCCATCACATATTAATACAAGTTATAAAACACAATGCACAAAAATTTAAAGCACAAGTATTTGTACATGTACAACAATTCTCTTGACCTCCCTTTTCACACCATTACAATATTTCCTTCCAGCACTGACCTCCTTTTTCACACCTGTGATATTAAAAAAAAAAACCTGTGATTTATAATAATTTTTTGTATTTGTATAAATTTGAGATTTTAAAAAACCAGTGATATAATAAAAAAACCTGGGATTTATAATAATTTTTTTGTATCAATTTGAGATTGTAAAAAACATATAGATTTATACGGATCTATAAAAAAAATTATAAATCTACGGAAAAAAGGTTAACCAGATCATGTTTTTAACACAAAAAAATCGGTAAAATAAAAACGGAAAAAGGAGAAAGGTGCGTGAGGTATTACCGAGTAGAAAGGAGGTCGTGGTGAGGCGGTGGCAGCAGTGGTTGTGTGGTGTTGGGTGTCAAACGAGCGCGTCGAGCGCTAAAAAACTCCAGAAATGGTAACAATGGATAGATCTATCGATTCGCGGAGTTAATATTTTGACCGGAAAATTTTCCGATGACAGAAGGTGGCGGCCGGCCGGCAGTGGTGGTGGTCCGGCGATGTGGTAGAGAGAGAAAGGAGTGAGTGTGTGAGGCGTGTTTATTAAAAGTGAGGTAGAGAGAGAGAAAATGAGATTTTTAAAAATAATGTGAGGGACTAAAAGTAGACAATCAAAAAAAGAAGGGTGGGAGTGAAAGAAAGGGGCGGAGGGGCTTAAGTGTCAAAGTAGTAAGACTTTTAGAATATTAACTGTGGGACCCATATTTTTGACGTACCAAACGGACTCGAAAAATTATGAAACTTGCGTCATTGTTCTCAAAATAATTTTTTCAATAAAAACGAATATAAATACGTATAACTTTCACAAAGTCAGTTTATTCAAAATGGGATTTAGCCTGAACGGGCAACGGGCCAAATGGGATTTAGCCTGAACGAAGCGAGCTAAATGGGCTCGAGCACGGGCTAAACGAAATTCTTAATATCCGTAAATTTATTGTAAAAAAAATATAATAAACTGAAATACGATTCACCGGAAAATTATATTTCAGGGTACCCGCCGCCGCAACGCGCGGGTACCTTGCTTAGTATAACAAAAACAGAAAAGCACATATGAAAACACAAATTAAAAAAAGGTACATTAGGGAAACCGGCAAACAAACTAGTATTTTACGTTTGCAAATTGCAAGTTCAGAAAGGTGTTTGGATTAGCTTATTTAAGGAGCTTAGGTTTTTCTACTGAAGGAGCTTATGTATTATCAAAACACACCGCTTCAAATTGCGTTTGGATTAGCTTATGTAATTCCCATACAAAGTATTCTTAAAATGGCTAAAAAAGACAACATCCTAGAAAACATATTGGCTAACAAAAGTAATACTGTAACAAAAGATAATATAAGGCCAAAATTGTAAATAATAAGCTAAAGAAAGCCGAAATAAAGTGGCGTATGATATGGGGCTTATTTTCTTATTTGAGCTCAAATATCCAAACTCTTTTTTGAGCTTGTGTGTTTTGAAAAGGCTATAAGCCCATAAGCTCACTTAAATAAGCAAATCCAAACACACTGTAAATATTGAGATGTTTTTCATGGGCCTCTAGTTTCAACAGGGCTATCTGGCATGTTATTTAACACTCTCAGAATATTAGTCCATGTCACATACACACTTTAATAGGGGTGAGCAAAACCGACCCGATCCCGAATCCCGTCCCGATCCCGAGTCCCGATTGTTGTCCCGAAACCGAACCGACGTCAAACGGGTCGGGACTCGGTTTGAGTTTTCCGGCTAATCGGGATTCGGGATATTCGGTATCGGGTCGGGACGGGCCAAAAACCGAAAAAAAACAAACAAAACCGAGAAAACCGACCGATCCCGTCCCGTCCCGAATGTCCCGAAACCGAACCGACCTTAATCGGGTCGGGACTCGGTTTGTGTTTTCCGGCTAATCGGGATTCGGGATATTCGGGATCGGGTCGGGACGGGTCGGGAGAGGCCCGATGCTCAGCCCTACACTTTAATACTTCCGTCACAATATAAGTATCGCTCTAAAATATCATTCGATTTTCGGGTTTAAATATAAAAGAAGAGATAAAATAGACCACATATAGATCTTATTTCTCTTACGTGTTCATATGTAATAAATAAAAATAAAAAAGAAACTAAAAATAACAGTTATAATTTTGTTTTTCTAAAATTTTCAATTCGAAATGAAATTTTGTTCATTTTCCTTTCTTTCCCTTCTCTACTTTTTCAAGCAAAACTCAAGAACATGATATTTTCAAAATCTCACCTTAACTTCATTCATCTTGTCTTAGATAAAAAGTCTGGAACATAGTATATTTATTTATTTATATAATAACATTTGACAACTCAAATGTTACTATTCATCTACAGTAATTTGTGTTGTCAGACTACTCTCGCTAATGAAGGTAAGCCATCATGAGCAAGCAAACTCACGCGTGAGGCTTGCTGGGCACTCCAAGGTTGCACGTGAGGGATGAATTTCAAGGGAACGAACGGTGAGACTCTCATCTCATATAAGACGAACTTATGCAATTTGGGCCCCGACAATTTAACATCCGTTGCATTTTAAAATATAAAAAAAATCTACTACCCCATTTTATTACCTAAAATTAACCCATAAACTTTACCATTTTTAAACACAACTCCAACATTATATACTCTATACTATATACTATCTACTATCATTCTTTGCACAACTTCAAACTTAATCTCTACCAATATATGGAGTGTTCACTTCCACATACAATCGATGAAATCAAAGATGGCGTTAAGAAACTAATTAAGGGGATAGCATTCGTCAGCAAGCGATTATCAACTTAGCTGTGCAGTTTGACAATGTTCACGCAGTTAAAGATGATATGAGAAAAGCATACGTGAAATGCAAAACATTCCCCAAGAAAAGCTAGCTTTGATTGCACTTTTTTTAAAGACGAATCTTGGAAATGGGAGATAAAAGATGCTTTATAGAAAATGGCGGGAACTATACAAGATCAAATCAATGCTAAAATTATTTGGATGTATAAAGAAATAAATAGAACATTTGCTTTCTTCTTTTCGGTGTAATGTTTTTTCATTTTCGTATGTTTTTTATATCTCGTATATTTTAAAAAATTTCGTTTTCGTTTTTTGTTTTAGTTTGTATTTTATTGGAATGAATGAAAATTTAGTTTGTTTGGAAAAACAGAAAGAAAATAAAATAGCTAAAAGATTTAATTTTTAATAAATAAAAAAATGGGTTGAATGGTGAGATGATGTGAGTTATTGAGAGTGAAGAGAAAAATAAACCTGATACGGCGTTAAGATAAAAAATGATATGATATGACTGCAGAGAGTATAAAAGTTAATAATATACTGTATCACAAACACACCTTCAAATTTAGAAAAGAATACAAAAGTCTTTAAACATATTATTAACTTTTAAAATTTAACATCCTTTTAATTTTATTAATATAAGACTATAACCCCAAGACTCATTAAAATCAATACTTTTACTTCTTGCTTTAGATTTTAACACCTCTAAATTTAATACATTAAACTCTGTATATACTCTTTTGCTTCAATTTTCCCTTTCACACTTTCTATAAAAAAAACACGTTGTCGCTTCAACTTTACTTCGTGTTTACAAAATAAATGCTTTTCTCCGGCTGTAATAGGCGGGTCAACAATGATTCAATGAAGCATTATGGATGTCATTTCCTTATGAGAAAAGAAGTTATGAAATGAAAGCCGCTGGTATTAACCAACTTGCTTCATAAGAGCATCCACATTAATAACTCACATTATAATTTAACTCAGCGTCACGTCAGCACCACATCAGCTTTAAACACTTTAACTTTAACTCACAAAAAAACACCCACAACAATAACTCAGCTTTAACTCAACTATTTTCAAATTCAACCCTCAACTAAAACTAATATTTCATTTAAATAACTACTAAAATACAATTTATATTAATACTTAAAATTTAAACATACATTAAACATATTAAAAAAAACAACATAAACCTACGATAATTAAACATAAAGCTATGATAATTAAACATAAAACTACGATTCAATAAAATGAATCATCAGACACATAGCCCTCGTGACTCGAATAGGAGGCACTTGAATCGTCCTCACTCGAGGGCACAGGTGGAAGTCCCTGAGCCCATCGCCATTCTGCTCTTCTGTTCTTCCGATCCTGTTTCCCTTTGAGGCACGCCTCACGCTCCCTTTCCTGACGGGCTTGCTCAGCTTCATACTCCAAAACCACTTCCATATCCAGCTCATACTGTTCTTCCTCAGTCAACTGACGAATGATGGGTTAGTTTTCAGGTGGAAAGTTTGGTGATTGATTGTTTGGTGGAAACATAACTGCTGGTGGAGTTGGAGGTGGTGGGTTGTCATATTGGAACACCGGAAACAGATCTTCTGGCGGTGTGTTTTGTGGGGAATTGTCTTCAGGTGGTGTGTTGTACACCGTTCCGTTTTCAGGTGATGCGTTGTGAGACATTCTGTTTGATAAGCAAAAGAGAATTCTTTGATGATTGTGGGTGTGAATTATGTGTGTATTCAGCATCACCCCAATAGGAATTTATAGGATGCAATGTGGAAGTATCCCGCCCTCTCCTTTGAATTCAAAATTTCAAATTATCCCGCCCTCTGTTTTGAATTCAAAATTCGAAATGTATCCCGCTCAGATGAAATTTGAATTTTGAATTTGCACATGTTTTTATTGTTTTGTTTGAACTTTTGAATTTTGAAATTTTAAAATTATCCCGCTCAGGTTTTGAATCTTAAACGTTTACAAACTACCATATAAAGCATACATTATCATACAATTTTGCACACACTTCACTTTCTAAAGAAATTTACTATGGCAAATAGTTGGTCTATTGAAGAAGAATGTTGGCTAGCCGAGATGTGGCAAAACGTTCACGAATTCCATGCCAACGAAGGACCTTTTTGGCAAGTCGTAACAGAAAAGTTCAATGAACAATCAGACGGACGATTTCGTAGCAAAACCCAGATAACCGGTAAGTGGGCAAGAATGAACTCTGATTGCCAAAAATTTCATGAAATTTACTTGAATTTGCAGCCTACACGTGAGCCAGATTTTCGTCTTGAAGATGCAATGAATGTTTACAAAGAACGCAATGGTGGGAAAGATTTCAAATATTTTCAAGTGTGGTTGATTTTGAAGGGCAACGTCAACTGGAACAGATATATGAATTAATGGCCTTTGTATTCCTATATCGTGTGTTGGTTTATGTTAAGTATTTCCATATGGGAGTTTAACGGCTAGTTTATGGTGTTGTATGATGTAGTACGATGTTATGTCAGTTTAAGTTTAAGTTTCAATAAAAGGCTTAATGGCTAGTTTCTCAAATAAAATTATCTAATGGCTACTTTAAATATTAAGGGGGTCTTTTGTAATTTCTAATATCTTTAGTTCAAAATATATAAAAGTTCATAGGGGTTAAAAGTGTCAATTTTTTTTAACCAAAATAAGCCTTAACGTGACGTTAAGGGCTTAACGTTCCACGTTAACGCCTCCTTAACGCCACAATGTGCAACGGTTAATGCACCTTAACGTGCGTTAAACACCCCTTAACGCAGGCCTCTACGTTACCACTGCATATGCTCTAACTGTTTCATACAGGGTCGTACGTTATTTTTGGTGGCCCTAAGCAATAACAAAAAAGTGGCCTTATTACACTTCTTAATTAAAATAAAATTGCATGTAAACTTGAATTAGATGCTTCATATATGTTTAATATCTAACGTATTTATATGAACAACTAAGAAAAATGTGACGCCTTTTAAGTGAAGGTTTGGTGCGCAGCACTTACACTCCCCCCTTGTGCCCCTCTGGTTTCATATGGCCGTTAGCCCTGATTCTTTAGTAATAGTTCAGCCTAAATCTTGTAGTCAGTATATTTTTAGTTTAATCCCCTTAAATATTAGGGCAAAAAGTTTAGTGTAGCGGAAAATTAGATAACTTACAATTACTGTCCCTCTTGTATAACTGGTTACACATCCATCTCATCAATTTTATACATGTAAATTTTTTTCATCAGGTTATTAATTTTAGTGGTGTGCTATCTGTAGCCCTAAGGGCAAGTTAAGAAAAAAATTAATATATGCATTGTTTGTTGTATATTAAGTTGGTTTTAGGTAGTTATTTGTAAGAGGTTGATGATTATTTTAATGGTACAATAGCATATTTTGCATGTCCTAACAAGTTAAGCATATTCCTTAAAGTTATGTTTGGCATTCTCTTTAAGTAATTTTATATATAAGTAAACAATAAATAATACGTTGGACAATCTTCGTAAATTCCAATTTTAAACATACAATCAGCAACATAATCTACTTTTTTTGTTCATGATCTCCTTTATTTTCTACGTTAACTTTTAACTTGTAATCCACTGGATTTATGTTTGTTTCTCTTCCGTATTAATAGACGACACTACTTATGTAACGTAACTATCTTACAAGAAAGTTTCCCCTTTAATGTAAAATCCTAGCTTCGCCCTGCTAGTGTGGTCTTGTTTGTGATATCTAAGCTTTAATTGGATTCAAGAGATTGTAGTTATAAGACCATGGGGTATCGTAACGTAAACGCCCACCAGATCCAACATGGAAGCCAAAATGGCGCCGCCACCCTCGTGCCACCATACCCCAACCACCTCTTCCACTTCCTAAGCCACTTAAGTGACGGACGCCACTATCTCTTTTCTTTTTCATTCTTTATTTTTTTTCTAATTGGTTTTGTGTGTGAGTGTTCTGAATGGGTTGAATTTTATAAGAAATTTGTTTACCTTGTAAAGAAAAAATAAGACACAATGATAGAGATTGTTTGGTGATAGAGGTGATGCCTCTGGTTTTTCATCCGGTTCATGTAAGTATGAAAAGCCTTCTTGGTGAACACATAAGCATGTAATTGATATCCGGGCAAGTTTTAGAGTAACATAAAATGAACACATAAAAATCTTAACCAATTTACTTTTTTTTGAAAAATAAAACAAAAATGTTAATTACAAACTTATAAAAACAAAGCAAACTGTACGTGAAAAGCAAAGACACACCCAAGGCAACATAAAAAACCTGATAGCTAAATTATCATACAGAATCAGAATGTTGGAATCGAAAATAATCAAGAATCATAAGTCTTGAAAGACGAAGGACCGAATACGTTAGTTAGATAGTTTATAACCGTTTGGTAGTTAATAGCGGTTAAAATTAGTTATAGAAGTTAGTTATTAGTTGTACCGTTTCATGAACAGTCGCGATGATTCATGGAACCTGTTGTAAAACTATAAATAGGTACCAAATGTAAACGTTTAAGTGTGTGGTTAATAATAAGATAACGTGTGTTTTTACATAAACAAACCCACCCTCTGTGTTTAAACGAGGCCCTGCACATTCTGATGTGCATACTCATACATGTTCATCCATGATTGATCCAAGATCCGTAGGACCTACAACATGGTATCAGAGCGCATGGTTAACATGGATTGATCATTGCAGTCAAGAAAGATATCGCCTTTGAAGAAGAAGAAGACCTGAAAACAAAGCATGAAAATGATCATGGAGACGTTACAGTTTTGGGCAGAAAAGAAAGAAGGATGTTGCAAGAAGAGAAGTTCCAAGAGAAAGATGTCTTATGTAGATGGCAAGAAGAAGACACGGTGAAAAGGTGTACATAGGAATGGTGAAGTTAATCTGAGGGAACACAAGAGAATGCAAGGAAAACCAGTTGTGGCAGGAAATGGCAGAGGTACTACAGACATTGAAGGACCACAGGTTGATGCAAAGATAAGTGTTGAAATAGAGGAAGAACTTATAAGCACCGGAAAACATATGTACAAGGACGATGATCAAGAAGATTATCATGGAACAATGAAAGGCAACAACTGAACATGGGACAAGTAAAGGCGATCAGAATGTAGATGAGAAGACAAGGAAAAAGGAAAAAGGCTGCAATCAACGATGAACAAGAACAGAGTGAAGATTATGATGTCTTGATTAAAGGAGTTTGGAATCGAAAATAATCAAGAATTATAAGTCTTGAAAGACGAAGGACCGAGTACGTTAGTTAGATAGTTTATAACCGTTTGGTAGTTAATAGCGGTTAAAAGTAGTTATGGAAGTTAGTTTTTAGTTGTACCGTTTCATGAACAGTCGCGATGATTCGTGGAACCTGTTGTAAAACTATAAATAGGTAACGAATGTAAACGTTAAAGTGTGTGGTTAATAATAAGATAACGTGTGTTTTTACATAAACAAACCCACCCTCTGTGTTTAAACGAGTCCCTGCACATTCTGATGTGCATACTCATACATGTTCATCCATGATTGATCCAAGATCCGTAGGACCTACAACACAGAAGACTATACATACGTAAGAAATGGATCAACATAAGACCATATACAAAGCTCACTGCCAAATGCTATATAAGTAGCCTCATTTTCTGATACGTGGGAATCGCACCAGGCTTTACCTCTCGAGGGATCTCGAGAAGCTTACAACCCCCACCAGGCAGTGTACCTGATCGTTGTAGTATAGTATAGTGACAAGTACCGGGGGATTGATCGTTCAACTCAGGAATAGTGTCGCTAGGATTAGAAAGCCTAAAAACTAGGTCTAGAGGTGAGAGATGATTCTTTTTGTATTTTTATATTTTATAAAAGCAATTAAAAATCTCGGTTTTGGAAGAGTGGGCGGAATTAGTTGCTAGTCAAGTAACCCAATTTAACTAAAATGCAATCAAAATAAAATAACAGAAATGTAAATAAAGCTAATTACTAATGTGGTGTGAACAATAATAGGGAGAGTTGTGTTTACTTAGGTTTCATTACTCCCTAGATATCTTTTACAGGTTGATAGTTTGTTACAATTGCATGGATGACGGGTCGTATTCCTTAATACCAGTCGTAGGGCCGTGTACAATATTCCCTAACTCTATAGGATCCTACTTCACTCCTATGTCGAGCCGTTAGAAGCTCCTAACATGGGATCATTAGAATTCTCCTATGCATTAAATACAACCAAAAATCATAGTACACCTCTGACAATGTTTCTTAAGACGTTCAAGCATGTCACCAATGGAAGTCTTCCAGTTTTTTTAAGCCTAACATCGAATACAATCATCCGTAACAACTATAAACAAACAATCAACCCATAATTAACATCTAGGTTTCACTACATCTAAGCAAACACACAAGAGATCTAGCCAAGCATGTTAAATTCAAGAAAAGTGTAAGATATATTCAAACAACACATAAACATATTGAATGAATTGAAAGAGTACTTATCTCAATTTAACATGAAAGATTTCAAAGGGTAAAAACCGTTGAAAAAGCTGTAATATTCGGACTAGTGTTTCTCTCCAAAGTTACACCCTAATTGTTCCACTCTAATGAATGAAAATTGCAAAACTATATATAGATTTTACAGGGTGACGGCGTCAAGAAGGAAATTCTGACGCCTTCAACTCGCCGCCCATAATGAAATCGGATTGCCTAGATCCACTTTTGACGCCGTCATGTGTAATATTACTCTGGGCCGTCACTCTTATTTGGACCATGACGGCCTATGGTGACGCCGTCATGTCCATAGTGTAAAACTCTTCTGGATCGTCACGGACTTTATCCACTTCCACCTCTTGTATTACTCTTGACGCTGTCATGTAGAATCTTGTGACGCCGTCAGGTACTGGTTCCAGCAAGAAAAATTAAGACTTTGCCGTTTTCTTTACTTTTATGCTCCAAAAACGTCCAAAATGCTTCATTTTACAGAATTCACTCCAAAAGTACCTAAAATGACAAAAGTAACGATTTAGGGCATTATTTGATCAAATAAATTCAAATCCGGGCTAAAATGACCACCTAAAAGCCGTTCATTTTTCGCCTCATCAAATACCCTTACACTTGAGATTTGCTTGTCCTCAAGCAAATGCGCTTTTATTCTAATCGAAATACAGGTTAGGGGTAATTTAACACTAATATAAAAGTAATTACAACAAATAATCGTTTCACTAAAGACCAAAGACAAGCACGGAGGTCATACACTAGCACCTCACAAATAGTGTTTAGATACTCACATCTCTCGGGTGTAATAAAGTATATATCACAATATGGAAATGGAAAACATCTCTCACTACCTGTCATAGCAAAATAGATTACCATAGGCTTGGGAAAGGATCAAACCTCCACCACATGGCGTAAGAACCTAGGATAAACTATCAAAGAGGTCTTTCAAAGGGTTATAACGTTAGGTGTAGGGATATGGAATACACGGTTTTGTTGGATATAGGTAATCTTTACTGGTGGCGAGTTAATCATCTTGGTTAATTACATGTACAATATGGCGTTGCTAAGCCAAGACTAGACTCGACTTAAGCTAATAAATCAAAAATAACAAAAACATAAAATAAACATAGAATGAAACGGGATGGTAGTCCGTATGTTTTTCTCTTTTTTCTTTTTCCATTTTTTCCATAACACAAGTACTTTACCCATGAGTCCCAATCGTCCCAAAATAATATGTACAAGGATATGACTCGACTTAGAAACCATGTAATCAATTAGATAATTAACTAAGGGTTTAAACATGTAACAATAATGCACTAAAGATGAGTGCATACACGGAAGGCTAAGGCGATTTGGGTGTACATTTAAGTGGGTTGTAACAAATTCTTCCTTTAAGTAAGATGCTTAAAGGTAGAAACGAAAAGATAGGCTCGGAGGGGTGTACTAGGGGTTTCGTGTACTAAAAATGAGTACAACGCTAAGGTGTGGGAAAATTAGTTGACTTTACTAGCCAAGTAATATGACTTAAATGGTCAAGTAATTATGATACGGGTTTAAACACACGGGTGATCCTAATGCCTCTTATCATGTAGTAAATCCTACTACACGAATGTAGTCTCACTAGCGGTCTCGGGATGCATCACTAACGCAAGTTCTAGAATCTAAATGCTATCAGTACACTCATAAGCACTAATAGTAAATGTTTTTCCTATCAAATCTAAAGGCGAACCTCACATATTTGGGTGGAAATTTTTTTTGAATGGTACGGTTTTGTGCTAGTCATACAACTCCTATCCATGAGACGCTTGCTAAGGCTAAAGTTTCACTCCTAAATGTTGTAAAAAAAATTTAAATTTGGCGCTAAAATTACACTAACAAGTATTTCTCTTAGTTTTATTACAAACACCTACCATCAAACAAACAAACTCAAGTGCAAGTGTATCCTATGTATCATCATTTACCATCCCCTTACACTTAGGATGAACATTGTCCCCAATGTTCAATTAAAGAATGTAAAAGTGAAACATGTAAAAGAATGAAATCAAATACTCCCCTGATTCGTTCGGTGTGGATAGTGTGGTAACAAGGTTAGATCTTCCTCCAAGAAAATGAACAATCAAAGCTTCCCTTCCAGTAAAATAAATCATCTTCTTGTCATACATAACCTGTTAAACCTGAGAAAACAAACAAGGCAACCTCGCGTAAAATCGGCGGCAGTCTATATATACTAACAAGTCCTATAAAATAATGTAAGATATAATGCTTGTGGAATGAATGTTTGCAGATTTCCTGGAGTTTATAAAACTAAAGAATTAACAAAAGCTTCAAGACTCCATTAGAAAAACAAAACTAGCAAAATATCCAGAATTTTACACATGACGCCGTCAGGAGTTAACTCCTGACGCCGTCAGAAGTGACCTGCAGAAATCTTTACTTTAAGTTTCTGGAAAATTTCTGAAAAAACTTATGTCCTACTTCCTGGAAAATCCTGCAAAACATCATTATGACTCGATACAAGCATTTGACTCTAACAAATACTAATACACACATGTTCATTTAATATTGTGGAGAATCATGATCAAGTTCGTTCTTAAAAACAAATTTGGGGTTTCCCCTTACACTTATCTTTTGCGAAATACCTTTGTATGAAGTTAAGACGAAGTTAAAAGACAAAATAAAGCATTTTCACAATTTTAGTTTTGAAACATGATCTTCCAAAAATAAAATAAAGCATGCATATGGAAACAAATAACAATCAAACAAATAAAAATCATACAAAACATGGGTTGCCTCCCAAGAAGCGTTTTTCTTTATTTACGAGTCTTGTAGCTAGACTCAAGGTCATGGGCAATTACGTGACCTCATCGATGGTCTCATTCTCTAGGTCATCTCCAATATTAGTTTTGTATTCCGGACCTAGTTGCAATCATTCTTTGTAGAAACCAAGTATTCTATTCATAACATATTCTACTCCTCTACATCTATCCTCATCGTTCCTATAGTAAACCGCTTGTTTGTGTTCCTTTTCAATGTTTGATAGAAGGCGGTATTGTTCAATCTTATAGGGCATTTGGTAAGCAATCTCATCATTCTCTTCCCTGAATCTAACTATCCCTAGGGTCGGATCATAACTCATCTTAGAGTCCTCAACAAATGGTTTTCCGAACACTACTTGACTTAGGCAATCATCTATTACCGGACGAGTATCCTTCACTATCACAAAGTCGGTAACACAAGTGAAGTTTCCTACAAATACATGCAATCCTTTCACTCTTCCTACAAAATTACTTATCAAATTCTTGCTGGGCATCATCCTATAACCAAATTGCTTCTTCATTACCCAGTTATAATAGGTCCTAGTCATGATGTTTATAGGAGACCTAGGATCGATATAAGATTTCCATACATGCATATGCCCAATGTTGCATGGTATGTTGATGTTAGAGGGATCACCTACTTTAATAAGGGGTGAACCAAGGATATATGGTGTCTCGGGATCATTGAATAAATCCTTGTGATATTCCCGTTCTTCCTTGGTAGGCATCTTATCGAAGTATTCTTCTATGTTTTCTACTTCCTCTAACTTTTCTCCCTTATTAACCTCAACTTCCTTAATTTCATCCCTAGTCTTGGTTTCTATTCCAACTTCATCCTTGTCACTTTCTTCTATATCCTTATCTTTTGGCTTAATAGTGACAACATTGACAAAGTGGACGTGTTTGGATGATGAGGGGTCTTTAATTTGGATTCCACTATTGGCGTCCCTAATGTCCTTTCTAGGTGTAGTTAGCGCTTGGTTGTTGAGGTCTGTCAACAAGTTGTCAATCTTATTGGTCATCTCCGTTTGTTGTTGATTGAATTCGGTTTCAAACTTAGCTATGCGAGCTTCTTGAAATGCCATAAACTTGGACATCAATCCTTCAAGATTGTTGGTACTACCATAGTTGTTGGAAGGATTGTTGTTGAAAGTATGGTTTGAGGGTGGACCGTTTGGTTGGTAACGATTAGGCGGATTGGAAGAATTGTTTTGGTTTTGTTTCCACCTAAGGTTCGGGTGATTTTTCCAAGAAGGGTTGTAGGAATCACCGTAAGGGTTTGGCTCTGGTTTGCAAGTGTACCACTTATCTCCCGCTTCGTCGGTACGCGAGGATGCGTAGTCCGCAAAAGCTTGTCCGGGGAGTTCCACGCAATCACGAGTGTCATGGGGACCACTACATAATTCATATGAAGAAGTGATTTTGTTCACTTGGCTTGAAGGCTTAGGAGCTTCATAAGATTTCATGAGAAACTTGACTTGGTCCTCAAGTTCCATGATCCTACAGTCGGGAGTGCTAGAATTGTTCGAAGGCAAAGATATTGCCTTGACCGTTTTGTTCAAATCATAGGGATCATTCCAACTTTTGTTGTCATAGAGAGCAAGATATTCTATAAGTTCCCATGATTCTTCCGCACTTAGATCACGTAGCTTACCACCGGCCGATTGGTCAATGGTTCGCCTCGTGGAGAGATCGATATGGTCATAGAAGATTTGGACTTGGAGCCAAAGATCTATGCCATGATGAGGGACTTTTTGGAGTAAGTCCTTGAAACGAGTCCATGCTTCATATAGAGTTTCACCTTGACGTTGTTGGAACATCAAGATATCATTTCTAAGCGTGGTAGTTCTCCCCGGTGGGAAAAATTGAGCAAGGAAACAAGTGGTGAGATCATCCCATGAGGTGATGGATCCCGCGGGTAAACGTTCATGCCATTGACTAGCTTGATCACGTAAAGAGAATTGGAATAGGCGTAATCGGGTCTACTCTCTAGTTGTAACATCAAGGTCTATAGAATCTACGACTTTAAGGAAATCCTTGAGATGTTGGTTAGGATCTTCAGAACGAAGTCAATGGAATGCACATCCACTTTGCACCAACCGGATGGTGTCGGATCACAAGGGGGACACATTGGCTCCTTGAGTGAGCTCAATAGTGTTTCGATAGCCTTGTTGGCTAGGACGGGAATACTCTCCTAGGGTTCAGGGCCTAAGAGGTTGGTTTGCTAATGGTGGGTTTTGTGGGTGGTTTTGTTGTGGTGAGTTGATGGGTTCAAAGATGTTACCACCTTCCATGATGTCGGATGGTAAAAGTTACGAACAAAGACACGAAGAAATAGATAGACTAAAGAAAACCTAAAAATAAAAATAAAATCTTACTAGAAAGGAATCTAGCAAGTAGACCTAATAAAAAGAAATTCTAACCTAGACAATAACTATTCCCCGGGCTGCGGCGCCAAAAACTTGATACGTGGGAATCGCACCAGGCTTTACCTCTCGAGGGATCTCGAGAAGCTTACAACCCCCACCAGGCAGTGTACCTGATCGTTGTAGTACAGTATAGTGACAAGTACCGGGGGATTGATCTTTCAACTCAGGAATAGTGTCGGTAGGATTAGAAAGCCTAAAAACTAGGTCTAGAGGTAAGAGATGATTCTTTTTGTATTTTTATATTTTATAAAAGCAATTAAAAATCTCGGTTTTGGAAGAGTGGGCGGAATTAGTTGCTAGTCAACTAACCCAATTTAACTAAGATGCAATCAAAATAAAATAACAGAAATGAAAATAAAGCTAATTACTAATGTGGTGTGATCAATAATAGGGAGAGTTGTGTTTACTTAGGTTTCATTACTCACTAGATATCTTTTACAGGTTGATAATTTGTTATAATTGCATGGATGACGGGTCGTATTCCTTAATACCAGTCGTAGGACCGTGTACAATATTCCCTAACTCTATAGGATCCTACTTCACTCCTATGTCGAGCCGTTAGAAGCTCCTAACATGGGATCATTAGAATTCTCCTACGCATTAAATACAACCAAAAATCATAGTACACCCCTGATCATGTTTCTTAAGACGTTCAAGCATGTCACCAATGGAAGTCTGCCAGTTTTCTTAAACCTAACATCGAATACAATCATCCGTAACGACTATAAACAAACAATCAACCCACAATTAACATCTAGGTTTCACTACATCTAAGCAAACACACAAGAGATCTAGCCAAGCATGTTAAATTCAAGACAAGTGTAAAATATATTCAAACAACACATAGACATATTGAATGAATTGAAAGAGTACTTATCTCAATTGAACATGAAAGGTTTCAAAGGGTAAAAACCCTTGAAAATCTGTAATATTTGGACTAGGGTTTCTCTCCAAAGTTACACCCTAATTGTTCCTCTCTAATGAATGAAAATTGCAAAACTATATATAGATTTTACAGGGTGATGGCGTCAAGAAGGAAATTCTGACGCCATCAACTCGCCGCCCATAATGAAATCGGATTGCCTAGATCCACTTTTGACGTCGTCATGTGTAATATTACTCTGGGCCGTCACTCTTATTTGGACCATGACGGCCTATGGTGACGCCGTCATGTCCCTAGTGTAAAACTCTTCTGGATCGTCACGGACTTTATCCACTTCCACCTCTTGTATTACTCTTGACGCCGTCATGTAGAATCTTGTGATGCCGTCAGGTACTGTTCCCAGCAAGGAAAATTAAGACTTTGCCGTTTTTTTTCACTTTTATGCTCTAAAAACGTCCAAAATGCTTCCTTTTCCAGAATTCACTCCAAAAGTACGTAAAATGACAAAAGGAACGATTTAGGGCATTATTTGATCAAATAAATTCAAATCCGGGCTAAAATGACCCCCTAAAAGCGGTTAATTTTTCGCCTCATCATTTTCAAATAGGTAAAACTATAAAATTTAGCTTAAATATGTGGAAGTTGTTGTATAAGTCTAATAACGATTTGAAAGTCACACACGGTTTTTCTTTTTGTACACTCGTAGACCATTTTATTCCCAGATTTAGGTCACTCAAACCACAATAATTTCAATAATCATACTTAACAACCCAAACCGTCCTAGACTATACCTATAATGTATCATTTCAACTTAAGGTTGTTTTGATCTGCGTGCCCCACCCATTTTGCCAACTTTATACCCTATGCTCAACAAGTGTGGATTAAGTGGACTGCTATATTAACGGGGTCTACCCCCACCCTGCCAAACCGTCCCTACCACTAGGGCATTGTTCATGTATTTATTTGCAGATTTTTTTTTTTTCTTTTTTTTTTTTTTTTTTTTATATTTTGTTGTCACATTTTTTTATGGGGTATTTTTTTGTTAAATTTTGTCCAAGTGAATAAGCACACAAGCAATTTTTGTCCAAGTGCATAATCACAAGCAGTTTTTATCCAAGTGCATCAAGTGCATAAGCACACAAGCAGTATTGCACACAAGCAGTTTTTGTCCAAGTGCATAAGCACATAATCAGATTGCACACTTGCTTTTGGTACTTGGTTGATTGCACACAGGCTCAAATTAACAATCATCATCGCCTATTTAGAACACAAGCAGTATTGCACTCAAGCAGTTTTTATCCAAGTGCATAAGCACACAAGCAGATTACACAAAGGCTCAGATTAACACGTAATCATCATCGCCGATTTAGAAAACCATTTGCACAAGTGATAAAAAAGTTAGGCTCAGATATGAAGGTTGCAAAGTGATAAAAATATCACTTTGCCATCCTTTCGGTTATAAAACCAACCGTCATCGCCTTTTTGTCCAAGTGCAGATTGCACACAAGCAGAATGCACAATACCATATCGCAACTAAGATAGATTGCCCAAGTGCATAGATTCCACATTATACAAGTGAAACACATGTTTCACAATTCTCACAATGTTCACAAGCCAAGTACAAACATCAATAGTAAGATTCCCAAACTGCAGGAAGTCATAAGGGGAGGTAGGTAGTGAAACCTTGTGCACAGAATGCACAATACCAGATTACAACCAAGTTAGATTGCCTAAGTGCACAGATTCCTCACAATGTTCACAAGCCAAGTACCAAAAGCAAAAGTAAGATTCCCAAACTGCAGGAAGTCACAAGGGGAGGTAGGTAGTGAAACAACCTCCTGATATATTGAACCTCACCACAAGGCAGATTCACAAAGTAACCATCACCACAAACAAAGCAAAAATACTACCACCAAGTTACCACAAACAAAGCAACTCTCTTCACAAATCCACACAAGCAGATTCACAAAGTAACCATCACCACAAACAAAGCAAAAATACTACCCCCAAGTTACCACAAACAAAGCAACTCTCTCATTCACAAATCCACACAACCAGATTCACAAAGTAACCATCACCACAAACAAAGCACAAATACTACCCCCAAGTTACCGCAACCAGATTCACAAAGTAACTCTCACCACAAACTAAGCAAAACAAGTACCCCCAAGTTACCACAAGCAGATTCAGCAAGTTACAACAAGTGAAGATTCCACAAGTTACAGAAAGGGTTGGGTTATAAAGACGGTGGCTAGTTTTTTAGAACAAGTTACAGATAGGGTTGGGTTATAACACAAGCTGCAAGTGAAAGCCGCAAGTAACAAACCACAAAGAAACAAGTGCAGATATGTCTCAATCACCATTTCACACACAACAGGTAATCACCATTTTACTCATTAATAAGAGATAACATTAGGCTCAGATTATAAGTTGTTTCACATAACCAAGTTAAATCATATATGGCTGCAACATCGAAAGTTGCAAAATTAAGTTTTATTTTGCCGTCCAGTCGGAAATGCCACGCCAAAATCATGTTTTTTTTAAATCATCATTGCCTTATCTCAGTTTTTTTTAAATAACAAACTGCTTATCAAGCATATAAGCAGTTTGTTATTTTCAGATTCATAAGCACTTTCATCACCCCGTTAAACTAGAAAACTAGCCACAGTCAATATAACCCAACCCATAAAGTATATAATAACGGGGTCTAATCTGAGCCTGTGTGCAAATGGTTTGCTTGTGTGCAATAAGCACATAAGCACTTTTTTATCATAAGCACATAAGCAGTTTGCCAAACAACCACACAGAGCCTGTGGACTGGGGTAGGCCAGAGCAGGTTTTCATACCACTCAAAGGTGGCAGATCAAGGTGTTAACCTACCCATTTGCACCCACACAACTCAAGCAGTTTCACATAAGCACAACTGCTAAAGCAGTTTCACATAATCACTCACCACCACACTCATAGATCTGCTAAATTAAACACCAAATCATGCTAATAATCACATAATCACACACCACATAACCCAAAATCACCCAAAACCCCCAAATTTTTTACAAACCCTAATTTATAAAAATTAGGCGAACCATAAAATAATCATAGATCTGCTAAATTAAACACCAAATCATACTAATAATCACATAATCACACACCACAGAACCCAAAATCACCCAACACCCCTAAATTTTTTACAAACCCTAATTTATAAAAATTAGGCAAATGATGCGTGGGAATCGCAACAGGCTTTAACTCCCGAGGGATCTCGAGAAGCTTACAACCCCCACCAGGCAGTGTACCTGATCGTTGTAGTATAGTATAGTGACAAGTACCGGGGGATTGATCGTTCAGCTTAGGAATAGTGTCGCTAGGATTAGAAAGCTACTAGTTCTAAAGGTGAGGGATGATTATTTTTGTATTTTTATATTTTTATGAAAGCAAGTAAATATCTCGGGTTTGAAGAATTTGGGTGGAATTAGTTGCTAGTCAACTAACCCAATACTAAGATGCAATCAAAATAAAACACAAAAAATGAAATTAAGCTAAATTATACTAAAGTTGTGAGCAGTAATTGGAGAAAATGTGTTTACTTAGATTTCACTACTCCCTAGACATCTTTTACACGTTAATTACTTGTTATAATTGCATGGATGACGGATCGTCTTCCTTAATACCATTCATGGGGTGGCACACATAACTCCCCAATTCTATGAGCTCTTATCTCCTCCTAAACCATGCCCAGCACAACTATAGGGATTGTAAACAGTGGCTCATGCATTAAATACAACCAATAAAGACCTAGTGCGCCTCGGTTCATGTTTCTTAAGACGTTCAAGCATGTTACCAAGTGGAGATCTGCCAGTTTGCTTAAGCCTAACATATAAATCATTCATCCAAGACAAGAATAAACAAGTAATCAACACATAATTAACATCTAGGTTTCATTAGATCTAAGCAAACACAAGATAGATCTAGCCTAGCATGATAGAATTAAGACAAGAACATGATATAGACAACCAACACATAGACATATTGATTGAATTAGAAGAACACTTATCTTGATTAAACATGCAAGGTATCAAGGGTTTGGAACCCTTGAAAAACCTGTAAAGTTACACCAAAATCATACTTAGGGTTTCTCCCCAAAAACTTCTCTTTTTTATGTGTGAAAATTAGAAAACTATATATAGAAAAATAGGTCTGACGGCGTCAAGACAAACACTGTAACGCTGTCACCTCGCCGCCAAAACTCTTCTCGGACTGCCTAGATCTACTTCTGACACCGTCAAGACTTATACACTTCCAGGCTGTCATAACTCTTTTACTCTTGACGCCCTTCCTACGTGACGCCGTCAAATCTGTTCTGGGTCGTCATGGAAATTCATGAAATTTGCTCTTGACGCCGTCAAGGTATTGCTCTTGACGCCGTCACCTACTGTTCCCAGCATGGAAAATTAAGACTTTGGCGTTTTCTTCACTTTTATGCTCCAAAAACGTCCGAATTGCTTCCTTTTCCAGATTTCTCTCCCAAAGTACCTAAAATCACAAAAGGAACGATTTAGGGCAATATTTGATCAAATAAATTCAGATTCGGGCTTAAATGACCCCCTAAAAACGGATCATTTTTCGCCTCATCATATACCCTTACACTTGAGATTTGCTTGTCCTCAAGCAAATGCGCTTTTATTCTACTCAAAAGACAAGTTAGGGGTCATTTAACACTAACATAAGTAATTACAACAAATAATCGTTCCACTAAAGGCCAATAGACAAGCACGGAGGTCATACACTAGCACCTCACAAATAGTGTTTAGATACTCACATCTCTCGGGTGTAATAAAGTGTAAATTACAATATGGAAATGGAAGATATCTCTCACTACCTGTCATAGCAAAATAGATTACCATAGGCTTGGGAAAGGATCAAACCTCCACCACATGGCGTAAGCACCTAGGATAAACTATCAAAGAGGTCTTTTAAAGGGTTGTAACGTTAGGTGTAGGGATATGAAATACACGGTTTTGTTGGATAAAGGAAGTTTTACTGGTGGCGAGTTAACAATCTTGGTTAATAACAAGTACAATATGGCGTTGCTAAGCCAAGACTAGACTCGACTTAAGCTAATAATTGAAAAATAAAAAAAACGTAAAATAAACATAGAATAAAAAAGGGATGGTAGTCCGTATGTTTTTTCTCTTTTTCCTTTTTCTATTTTTTTTTCTTGATTTTTTCGATTTTTTTTTTTTTTTTTTTTTTTTTTTTTTTTTTTTTTTTTTTTGTGCATACACTCTTACCTTACCATCCAACATAATAAATCATAGGGAATGAACATTCCCCTTACACTTGAATCTTTACATACTTTACATTAAACTAATCTAATGACTCGAATTAAGAAAATCAAAACACTTGGAGCACTTTAAAGATTAACATACATATGGGGGTAATAAATGATGTTCTTCCTCATTACTCCATAAAATAAGTACTTACCCATGAGTCCCAATCTTCCCAAAACAATATGTACAAGGATATGACTCGACTTAGCAACCATGTAATCAATTAGAAAGTTAACTTAGGGTTTAACAAATAACAATAATGCACTAAAAATGAGCGCATACACGGAAGGCTAAGGCTATTTGGTTGCACATTTAAGTGGGGTGTAACAAATTCTTCCTTTAAGTAAGATGCTTAAAGTTAGAAACGAAAAGATAGGCTTGGAGGGGTGTACTAGGGGTTTTGTGTACTAAAAATGAGTACAATGCTAAGGGTGGGGGAAAAATTAGTTGACTTAACTAGCCAAGTTGTAACAATTCGCAATTTCAGGTTAACTTTTATTCCCGAAAATTTTACTATTCACTTTTTTACTATTCACTTTTCACTATTCATCTCAGAAATTTTTATTTCATATTCTCGTAAGTTAAACTATTTTAACGATAATCCGAGAGTTTGACGCTCGTCGGATCATTTCTGCAAAAATCACAAAGCCGTGTCCGAGATTACTTTTAGGTTTAAACGTCCTTCCAGCATCCCGATATGTCCATAAAACATTATAAACAATAGAAATATGATTTTCTCTCATTTTAGGACAATTCCAAAAGTTTCGGAATTTTACGTTTTTCAGTTCAGCGTTTTACGCGAATTACGCGTTTTAGACCCGTGTTTCCAGTTTTTAGCAGGGTTTTAGCACCCGATAGAACCTACCACTCATTTTATATTTTATTATGGAGTATATTGACATGTTTGACCATACTTTCAAGTTTCATATTTTTAGGATACCCGGTTTTACGTTTCGTGACTTAAAAACTTACGGTTAGCGATTTACGGAGTCAAAACTAGCTACATACTTAGGATATTATCATCCAAAGACCATGACTACTCATCTAGTCACCCTTATCCTTGGAAAAACGACTTAGGAGGGGGGAGTCACCATGTGTGGTTAAATCTTGACTTTAGCCATTAGATCTTACTTAATTACAACTTTGTCACCAAGTTATAGCACTTTCCTAGTAAGCTTCCTAACCTCCTCATTCTTGCTATAAATAGAGAGCTCATTCCATCCTTTCTTCATAAATAAAACGCCACACTCTTTGTACCTAGCACCATGATCCTTTGATCTTCAATATACAAGTTACACTACAAAGTTCAATGTCTTAGTATTCTCTACCTAGTTCTTAAGTTTGTTTGGTGATTCCATGGTTGAATTAAGAGCTACACAAGGTTACTAGGGCTGAAGTTAAATGGTTTTCACAAGGGTTAGATCAAGGCTAGCAAGGGTTACAAGAGTTATGGTGAAGGGTTTACAAGCTTAGGTTTAGTGTCCTAGTTCTATACTTGACTTCCTTTCTTTAGAAAGCCAAAAGTTGTAAGCAAACCCTTATACACTTTCTTGCTCAATATCATTTCATGCTTATTATGTTTCTTTCATGCTATATATGGTCTTTGTATTGTGTTCATGATGTTTAAAAATGGATAAAACGAGTATTGGTATACATATGTTAACTTATGACAAGTAAACAAGCAAACTAGTGATTTTTATGGAGAACCACAACCAAAATAGTATAACTTTGATATTTGACACTTACTTATTGTTAAAGAGGACTTAACAAGGAAAACATAGCAATTTGAATCACCCAAAACGAGTATACGAGTCAAAAGTTATGACCGTTTGAAGTTAGCGAAACCAAAACGGCAAAACTGCCTAAATAGCATTCTGATCAAATTATGATTTTAAAAGTCCCACTTCTGGTCCAATTCATCAAAAAGTTAAAACATGAAAGTTGTCCGGAACGACGTTTTCGTTCAGGAACAAAGAAGCTCGAGCCCTGAAAACACTTTCTGAGTGATAATTTTCTTCAAATTCTTAACAGCCCATTTTTAGACCAAAGTTACTATATAATCATTATAATTAGATGAGACCAAGAGGTCTAATGACCTAAAGCCAAGACCACAACCATGGCTAAAGCCAAGGTTGAGTCTCAAGACCATGGTAACATGACCAAAGTCACGGCAAAGCCACGGCTAAAGACCATATAACTTTTAAAGATCAAAAAGCTTATATATATATATATATATATATATATATATATATATATATATATATATATATATATATATATATATATATATATATATTTGTTATCAAGTACTACAATAGTAGGGAGCCTCATGTGAGGAGTTCATTGAGTAAGCCGTCGAGATGAGTTGCGGATTTACGAGTTAAAGTGTCCTGGCTCCTTGAACGTTTACTTCATGACTTCTGAATTATGTCGGCCCGAACGGTAGTAAGAGATATACATCCTATACATGTTTCATAGACCATTTATATTCAACGACTTACACTATATACTAAGTACTACATCATGAACATTATGCAAGACATATATGGGCAATTCTTCGTATTCTTAGACGTTACTCCAAACCTAAGTCGCAACGTTCTATTATAGGCTGTTCTTAGAGACTTTCGCGATTCGACTACCACTTTCATTTCTCATTACATAGACTTAAGGTGAGTCATAGCCCCTACTCTTTTCATACTTGTTTTAACTCTTGGGGGGGATACATGCTCAACTACTTGCTTACTTGTACAAATACTCTTAAACTTTTATACTTGATTGTGTTATACTTGATTGGCATTATACTTGATTGCGTTATACATACTTGTTACACTATACTTGCTTAATTTAAATACAAGATTCGTATTTACGTGCATACATAATACTCTATTCTGTCGGAGAGGTATTGGTAGTACTCATGGGAAGATGCCCCCTACCCTTGTGTCTATACTTGACCTTGGATGTCGTAGTACTATTTGGGGAGAGGCCCCCGCCCTTGTGTCTATTCTTGACCTTGGGTGAATATAATCCGGTGCATTATATAAACTATCTTTTAGCAGTGGGTTGTGGACACACAGGTTGCAAGTCTCTTATGGAGGGATTTGCAACTGAGTGGATTCTCAATGCCTTTGCTATGTGAACATTCTTTATAGGCTTTTCAACTGTTTTAAGACAAACTCTATGAACTCACCAACCATTGTGTTGACACTTTAGCATGTTTATCTCAGGTTAGTAAGGCGATAGCTAGTGAGTGGAACTTAGAGTCAAGCTGCATATTCTGAAGACTTACGCTTTTATCATTTACCATTCAAAACACTTTGTATACATTTATGTATCATACTTTGGAATCTCATGTTTGTAACTTTGAATTCATTAATCGAATGGTAACTTTTCAAAACGTCTCATTTAGAGTTCGTTTTCTATAACTTGTACTTTGTATTATGAAGTAGCACCCCTATGACACAGTCTTCCGCTGCGCTATTTTGGGGGTGTTACACAAGTAATATGACTTAAATGGTCAAGTAATTATAATACGGGTTTAACACAAGGGTGATCCTAATGCCTCTTATCATGTAGTAAATCCTACCACACGAATGTAGTCTCACTAGCGGTCTCGGGATGTATCACTAACGCAAGTTTTAGAATCTAAATGCTGCCGGTACACTCATAAGCACTAATAATGAATGCTTTTCCTATCAAATCTAAAGGCGAACCTCACATATTTGGGTGGAAAATTTTTCTGAATATACGGTTATGTGCTAGTCATACAATCTCCTATCCTTGAGACGCTTGCTATGGCTAAAGTTTCACTCCTAAATGTTGTAAAAAATTTTAAATTTGGCGCTAAAATTGCACTAACAAGTATTTCTCATAGTTTTATTACACATCTACCCTCAAACAAAACAAACTCAAGCGAAAGTGCATATGTAAGGTATCATCTTTTTACCCTCCCCTTACACTTAAGATGAACATTGTCCCCAATGTTCAAGTAAAGAATGTAAAAGTGAAAAAGTAAAGAGAAGGAAATCAAATACTCTCCTGCTTCGCTCGGTATGGATAATGAGGTGTCCAGGTTAAATCTTCCTCCAAGAAAATGAACAATCAAAGCTTCCCTTCCAGAATGTAAATCATCTTCTTGTCATACATAACCTGTAAAACCTGATAAAATAGACAAGACAACCTCGCGTAAAATCGGCGGCATTCTATATAAGTTACTAAACCCTAGAAAACAAGATAAGATATAATGCTTGTGGAATGAAGTTTGCAGATCTCCTGGAGATTATAAAACTTAATAATTTACAAAAACCATAAGACTCCGTTAGAAAAACAAAACCGGAAAAATTTCCAGATTTTAACTCCTGACGCCGTCAAGAGTAAACCCCTGACGCCGTCAGAATTGACCTGCAGAAATCCTTATGTTAAGTTTCCGGAAAATTTCTGGAAAAACTTGGTCCTACTTCCTGGAAAATCCTGCAAAACTTCATTATGACTCAATACAAGCATTTGACTCTAACAAATACGAATACACATATTCATTTAATATTGTGGAGAATCATGATCGGTTTGTTTCTTAAAAACATATTTGGGGTTTCCCCTTACACTTATCTTTTGCAAAAATACCTTTAGGTGGAGTTAAGACTAGGCCAAAACAACAAAGTAAAGTATTTCCACTATTTAGTTTAGAAACATGATCACCAACAATAAAAATTAAGCATGCATACGGAAGCAAATTACAATCAAACAAATAAAATCACACAAAACATGGGTTGCCTCCCAAGAAGCGCTTTTCTTTATTTACGAGTCTTGTAGCTAGACTCAATGTCATGGGTTACTACGTGATTTCATCATTGGTTCCACTCTCTAGGTCGTCTTCTAAACCAGTTTTGTATTCCAGACCTAGTTGCAAGCACTCTTTGTAGAAACCAAGCATCCTATTTCTCACATACTCTACTCCTCTACGTCTATCCTCCTCATTCTTATAATAAGCCGCTTGCTTGTGTTCCTTTTCGAAATTAGAGAGAAGGCGGTATTGCTCAATCTTGTAGGGCATTTGATAAGCAACCTTATCATTCTCTTCCTTGAATCTAACTATCCCTAAAGTCGGATCATAACTCATCCTAGTGGCCTCAACAAATGGTTTCCCAAATATTATTTGGCTTAGGCAAGCATCTATCACCGGACGAGTGTCCTCAACTATCATAAAATCGATCTCATAGGTGAGATTCCCTATAATCACATGCAATCCTTTCACTCTTCCCGCAAAATTACTTATCAGGTTCTTATTAGGCATCATCCTAAAATTAAGTTGCTTCTTCATCACCCAATTGTAGTAAGTCCTAGTCATGATGTTCACGGGGGATCTAGGGTCGATGTAAGCTTTCCATACACGCATGTGCCCGATATTGCATGGGATGTTAATGTTAGAGGGGTCTCCCATTTTGATAAGGGGGTCGCCAAAGATATATGTTCTCTCGGGACTATCGAATAAATCCTTATGGTATTCCCGTTCTTCCTTGGTTGGCAACTTATCAAAGTATTCTTCTATAGGCTCTACCTCCTCTAATTCTTCTCTACTATCAACCTCAACTTCCCTATTCTCATCCTTAGTCTCGGCTTCTATCCTAACTTCATTCTTGTCACTCTCTTCTATCTCCTTATCTATCGGCTTAATAGTGACAACATTAACAAAGTGGACCTGTTTAGACGATGAGGGATCCTTAATATGGTTTCCGTTATTGGTGTCCCTAGTGTCCTTCCTAGGTGTGACTAATGCTTGGTTGTTGAGGGCTTTCAACAAGTTGTCAATCTTGTTGGTCATCTCTGTTAATACAAATATCGCCTAAAAACGTTATTTATATTTTACGATCTTTGCTAAGTTTTGTTAATGACAAAGTATGAACTTTAGCTAAGAGTAAATCATCACTTTGAGTGTTTAAGTATTGTTTAACTAATGTTTACATTTCCTTTTAAACTAAACATTGTTTTTATTTCTTTAATTAGAAAGTGTCTTGCACATCACACTTATTTCTTAAAATAGAATTGTCACATCACATTTATGGCAAGTTTTGTCTACATGTATTTATGGTAAGAAATGTGTTTGACTTGCTTTGGTGTGGCTTACAAGTTTTGTGTTTGACTTGATTTAAGTGATGTGACATTGTTTTGTTGCTAGGAGTTATGAGACAAGACCTTGTTTGGTTTGAAGAGTTATTGCAAAAACCTACTGCAGACCCGGCGGTACCCTGGGGGTACACGGGCGGAACCCATCTGAGGGTTCCACCTGATCCGCCAGACATGCAGAATAGTTTGCTATAAATACCAAACCATTTGTTTGTTTTGTGTAACCCTTTAGGACTTATTCTCACATATTCTCTCAACTAACTCAGTAACCCTTGACTTGTGTGATTCTCTTATGTAGCAAGGAACTCCACAAGATCATTCAAGAAGTTGCAAGCTTCAACTCTAAAGTTGCAAGTCTTGGTAGCTTGGTCATGTATAAGCTTTGGTAGTTTATACTTCATGTGTGTCATGTATGTAGAAGTTATCGGTTAGTATTTTAGGCCTTAAAATACGTAGTGTGTTGGGAGTTGTTGTACCCTAGTAAAAGAACTAACGGGAGTGGTTGTACCCTTGGTAAAGAACTCGACATCTAGCTTTGTGTCGGTAAAAGTGTAAGCGACGAATGGGAGTGGTTGTACCCTTGTAAAAGAACTCGACATCTAGATTTGTGTCGGTAAAAGTATAAGCGACGTGTAAGGTTTTCTCCGCCGGTGAAAGGAGCTTGTTGATTAGTGTTTATAACTCTCGAGTTGGAAACTCGGGGCGTGGATGTAGGGCAAGGAAAAAGAGTCCTTGTAGCCGAACCACGATAAACTATCGTGTTGTGGTTTGATTGTTTCTTTCTCTATCTTTGCTTATTATATGTTGTTGTTTAGTTAGAATTGTTGATCACATATAAAGCTTTTCAAAGAACCAAAACAAGTAAAGTTGTCCTTATATCTTTAAACATAACTAAAGCTTTTCAAAGAACTAAACAAGCAAAGTTAGGATCATTACAAGTAAAGCTTTTCAAAGTATGAAACAAGTTAAGTTAGAATTGTTATCCACATGAAAAGTCTTTTCAAAGAATCAAACATATTAAGTTGTGTTTATATCTTTAACCAAACATCAAGTTCTCAAAGATTATTTAAGCTAAAAAGGATTTAAAAAGCGGTAAACTATTCAACCCCCCTTCTAGTTTTCCACAATTGGCATCAAGAGCTACGTTACTCAAGATCTTTAAAATAGAATGTATTTTAAAACTTGGATCGATCCATGGATTTTGAAAATCTCAAAGAAGGGCAACCTATTAAAAACCAACCGCTATTTGAAAAAGAAAACTTACTTGAATGGAAAAGTAATTTTGAAAACTATGTGAAATCAATTGATCACGATCTTTGGCATATTATTTCTTTTGGTAATTTCAAACCAAAGAAAACAAGTTTTTGAAAACCAAGATAACTATCTTAAACTTGATAAAAAGACTAAAGCTAAAACAATGCTTTACAAAGCTTTAGTACCAAATATGAAAGAATGTATTTTTATCAAAAGGCTAATGATGCTTGAAAAATATGGTAAACTTTCATCAAGGAATATGTCAAGTCAAAGATGATCAATTTGATCTTACATATGAATTAGAAGTTTTAGAAAAACTAATTGATAGACACTTAGTAGAAGTTAATACATGTGCTACTAGTTTAAATGTTTTAAATGAAGGTACAAGTGAAGATGAGTACGTGTGTTTTGATGAACCTGCTTGCGTATCTTGGAATTTAATGGATGTTGACGAAGACAATGATCCGGTAGTTTATTGTCAACTTATTGATACAACAAGCAAGGTGTTAGTTAAGGTGATTACTCGTGTCAAGCTCGTAGTAGTCTTGCTTGCGATTCATGGAATAACTCGGATGAAGATGAAGTCAATCATCCGGTTTGTGATTCTTTACTAGATAAAACATCAAGCAAGGTACACTTTGAAACCAAACTCTTTTGCTTTGATTAATTTATCCTAGAGTTTTCTAAACTAGAAAATGAGTCTAAACATTTGTGCAACATGGACCTAAAAGCTATCTTCAAGAATGAGTCTTCAAAATCTCTTAAGAATATCTTTGAAAAGGAAATCTTATTAGAAGATAAAATGTCTAAAATTAAGAGTAATGTTGAAATTAATCTAGAATGTAAATTATGTCTAGATTACAAACATGAGATTAAAATGCAAAATGAGAAAGGAAAAATTATTAGTTAAATTTGATGAAAGCTCAAAATCTCTTGAAAGATTGTTGAGGAGTCAAAGATTGTTTAAAGATAAAACCGGATTAGGATTTAACTCAAAAGCACCATTAACTAATAAAACAAAGCAAGTAAAATTTGTCTAACCTAGAAGAGAGATTTAGAGATAATTCTATCTCTAATAGAAACTCATAATAAAAGAATTAAGATTATCATACTCTATGCTTTTATATGATTGTCTAACCTTCTTGGATACATGAGTTATTGAGTTTCAAAGCATGTCATCAAACCAAGTTTTTACGCTTAATGCTTATCCGCTTGATAGCATCTCTATGCAATTTAAAAGGTACGCATTACTTAAACTTGACTTTGGTTATATCTTGTCTCTAGCATTATGTGCTCAAATATGTGTTATTTGTAATACTCTAGAGTGTCTACCTGCTATTTGTAAATAACTAAGATTAGATTCTATGCAACAAGAAATTTAGTCTTTAGTACTAGTAGGAGATATAAGGTGTTTTGGTTATTTAACCATCAAGAGATAAACACGAAAAACTCTTGAGTATGTCTCACTCAACTCTTGCTTACAAGTGAGCTAACTAAGAATTTCCTAAGTGTTAAAATGTCTAACACTTTTGTGATGCTTGCAAAACAAACCTTTGTTAAACAATTTTCTCAAACACTATACTTTGAGTCTTTAATTGTGTCTTTCTTCAATCACTCCTTTATGATAATCTCACATAAAACATACAAGGTAAAATAAATCACATTAGCATATATTAGGATGTGTGAAAGAAAATAAGTTTTCAACATCTAGGATTTACACATCAAATGTGACACATAGTCTAATGATGTTGTACCTCTTGGACTTTTTAAAAATAAATAGAGTTCATAGTGTCTTAAGTAAGAAAACCTAAAGAGTCGAGGAGTCGTTGAATATGACATTTAACGAGTAATCTCCTCCTTCTATGATATCATCTTTGGTAGATGATAACTTAGTCGAAAGTCCAATGATGGCAAGACAAGCATGGAGTAAAAGTACAAAACAACATCTTCTCACCTTGAGTTAAACATTAAATCAAGTAAAATTGACATAAGTTATAAAACTTGATTTATAGGTCATTAGTTGCGTCTAAACAAATTCAACAAAAACAATTTTTGGAATTTAGAATAAAACAAATAATGAAACGAAGTTGATATTTAAAAGTAATCAAGTGAGTATAGTGTCAATACTTGAAAGACCTTTTGATAATAAAAGCAAGCCACAAAAGCAAGGGATTTTAACTTAAAGACATTCTTAGTTGCTCTCTTGTTCTCAATGGTTAAATTATTGATGACCTATCAAGAATGAGATTAGTAAATCCGTAGGTAAAACTAAACGTAGAGAAATGTTTGGAAGACTACTTGTTCTCATAACATTTAGATTCAACATTATGTTTAGATTTTGTCTATGTGCTCGTGTTAACGAAGATCCTTAAACAACTCGTTAGTTGAGCCTAGTTGGATACATCATAAGGTACTACACAACTAGGATTATGGTCTCCCAAAAGAACGGGAATAGAAACCATAGTGTATGCCAAATGGAATTATGTCGGTAATAAGTTGATAAGAAAAGCACAAGTGGTACTTGCACTTTTATACTTACTTACCCAATGATTCTCCAAAACGCGTAAGATTCTCAAATTAGTATCGGATGGAGAAGCACATCAACAAGCTCCGCTTGAACAAGCAAACTCGCATCAACAACGGAATTCATCTTATCAACATTGTTATACCTTCAACAAAGGAAGCATCGACTTCAGTGACAATTCAATCCATTATGTTCTTAATTGAAATATTGTGATCCATCATCATCGTCTTGGTAAAAATGTTCATTGAGGAACATCTTAACTAAGAAAGTCTTATATGTTAACCATTCTATCAACGTTTTCACAAAACCTCTTGAATGAAAAGCATTCATCATCCCTAGGCTTAGTCAAGGACTCATAAGACCTAAACCTTAGTTTTGAACATTAGGATAAAACCACAAAAATCAAGACAATTCCTTTTGAGTTTTCCCTGCAGATCCCACGGCACCCTCAGACCATACGGGCGGAACCCAATTTTTGGTTCCGCCTGGTCCGCCAAAGCCACATAATGTTTTATTTAAGTTCAAAACCAAACACCTCTTTACTCACAACTCCAACTTACCATCAACCCATAAGATTCACAAAATGAACAAAACTTCAAGCATCTTCCTCATAACCTTTCATCACTCAAACCTCAAACAACCAATGTGAAATGAGAAACCGAGTTATCCTTTGTCCTATCAATATCGAGTCATACACCATTTTAATATCGAGTTATCCTTTGTCCTATCAATATCGAGTCATCCACCATTTCCATTCCCTCAAAGAAACCAAGAGTCAATATCATCTTCACCAATAACTCCACCTAGTCATCTTTCCAAGAAGATTCCACAATGTAACCAAACAAGTGTGTCATCCCTACTATAACCTAACCTATTAAGAGTAAACCACCTTTCACGATACATAAACCTATGTTCACCTTTGTGTCGCTCTTTGAAACAAAGGGAAATTGTCATATCCATACTCTCATTAACATATTTGTCTATGTCGTCAAAAGTCAAGTGAATTTCATTATGAAATGCATCTCTTCCACTTTCTAGCAAGTGAAGAACACAAAGAAGATATCCAAGCTTTAAGTGTTGTCAAGCAATCACCACCTCATTTCACATATCCACTCTCAATCGTCAACCATACTTTACCACCGTTCACTACATTGTTAAAACAAATGAAAAACGTCATTAAAACATCACTTGCATTATAAAACGTGTTTATGCATCAAAATGAGTCAAGTTAACCGCACCTCCACATTGTTTTCTTATAGGCACACACTAGAACATACACATTACAATAGTCGTTTACTTAGACTAAAATGAGAAATTTTGATTTTCTAGGAATCATCATGCCTCCTCCAACTCACTACGACCACAAGGACACCATCAAGTACCTACCCTAACACCACAAAACCAAAGGTCTTACTCAAACTCAAATCGTTGTCTTCAAAGCCTTAGAAAAACAACATGTCCATAAGGGTAGAACCATTGATCCATCCTTCTTAGAAGGTACAAACCTCTACACGGAATTTGCGACAATCAACTTTGAGTGTCTCTTAGAAATCGACGAGCCTATTTGTTCTAGGTTCATTTTAGAATTCTATGCATCCATCACCCTCTCCAAGGATGAGTATGGTCGCATGTCTATTAACTTTAGGGCTAGTAGTCATCAATACTCCTTCACCCTCGAGGAGTTTGCTTAAATCCTAGGTGTCCCAAACCATGGTACTTGCATCTACTCCGACTTGCACTCCCTCTCAACTCTTGACACACTCTTTGACCGAATCTATCCCTATGATACCCCTCTTGTGTCCAAAGATGAACTTCGTGACCACCTCTTCATTAGGACCACCAACACTAGGAGAACTAAAACTGGAAATGAGGTCATCTAGGACCCATATGGTATGGAATTCAATGAACTCAAGCCCCAATTAAAGGAATGGGAAGAACTCCTTTGAACCAATGAAATTAGCACCATAGGAAACCGGGATCACATCAATGTTTGTCTTAGCTACATGCTCTATAGCATTTCCACCGGTCAACCTTTTAACTTAGCCTATTACCTCGCCAAAAGAATGACCGACATACCTTTGGTAGGAACAACCGCTCTTCCTTATGGAATGCTTCTCACCCGCCTCTTTAAAACAATCTCACCCATTCCTCCTAACGATAATGGAATGTGCCTTAACTATTCTCTCATTCCTCACATCTTCGTTCCTCTAAGTGATAAACAAGTTTTCAAAGGTAAGGGCAAATGTACTCGCTCACCTACAACATCATCATCATCATCTGACATGAGAAAGGATGATTAACTTCCTAACTCTAAGTTACCTCCTTTAGACTACCTTCTAGAACTCCCCGTCATTGAAAATGTATCCGAAGAGTTCAAGCAAACCAAAGGAATTTTCAAGTGCTTTGGAAGGTACATAAGCAAGCTCAATAAGAGGATAGACCGGTTTTGAGACGATTAAAGAGTGTTTGGCTTAAGAATGCTTTAGAATCGTATTTATGTTAAAACTACACGAATTATGTGTTTTTCACTTTCATGGTCTATTATGTTTGTTGGATTATGTTTGTATGAACTTGTATGCATAATGACAATGTTTAAGGTGTTTGTCATTTTTTCTATGCTTATGGCAATTCTTACTAAGTATAGTAAAATCCTCGACCTCAAGGTCAAAGTCCCATGATATGTATGTTTACATGTCTATTTTTTGCATTGCCTAACCAGAAATACCTTATCTCTTTGATTTTAGGAGTTTTAAAAAATTTTGAAAATCGTCTCGCGGGTCAAAAACGCGGACTGCCTAATTTTTTACCCCTGGCGGATCTGGCGGTACCCAAAATTGGGGTCCGCCAGTGTATTTTCTGGGAATTCCAGAAATAGCCCAACGGACCAGGCGGTACCCTCAAATGGGTTCCGCCAGTGTCTTCTGAGGGTTCCGCCAGACACCTGCAGAAAATTCTTCCATTTTCCTTAAGTCCAAAACTTGTAATGTGTCAAAACCATTATCCTAAGTGAGAAACATCTTCCATTAACTCCAATAACCATATTAGAATAACTCTCACTCACTAAAACAATTAGGAAGTCACTTCCCTCCAAAAATTCAAATTCAAACATAACTAACCCAAGGAACCCTTTTAAAGGATCCTTCAAACCATTGAAACATTTTCAACAAAATCACATCCCATGATCACAAAGCATTGAGTGCATATGTTGATCTTTCACTCCACCCTATTCCATTGAATTAACATCAAATGATGTGACATGGTCATGAAAATCATTTGAAACCTCATTCTTTGAATGGTAGAACATCAAATCCAAGCACCCATTTCAACACCTTTTCAACCTTATAAATTTGAAAGTTTTGCAACAATTCAAATCACACCATTACCATCAAAATCCTTCTCAAAAACCACTAAGATTAGTGTCAAACCTTGTTGCTTCAACAAAACCGTCAAGTCAAGCTCATCATCTTCAAGTGATGCTTCGCTTAACACTTCTTCACCTATCCAAGATTTCCTTAACCTCACTACCTCAACACCATCCTCAACACATTTCAATACCAATGTGATCATTTTTCAAGATTTGCTTAATCTTGCTACTTCAACATTTACACCAATGGAACTTTTCCATACACCACCAACATCACCACATCCACTATTGGAAACTTTTGAAAACCTATCACCTAAACCATCAAGCCCTCCATCATTGTCACCTTTTAACACCATTGCCGAAACGGAAACCCATCAATAGCCAATATTTCAACCAAATGAGTCATTGGATGATGCACCTCATCCACCGTCATTGCTTGAGAGTTTGGCCTACTCTTATGCTAAATCCTCAATTTTTCCAAATGGTCAAGGTCATACACACCTACAATCATTTGTGTTTCACCCCATTCACAAAAACCTTCATGGTAACCATTTACAAATAACCAAGCCTACACCATTTTGTTCAAACAACAACCACCACAACAACAATAACTACTACTACCACAAGAACCTTCCCAACACTTTGAATCTCTATTTTCTTCGTATAAGAAAATAAAAGTATCTCAATGATCTTCCACCAAGACCAACAACAACCACCACCTTTCACAAATGAATAACCAAGGTCATTGCTTAACCAAAATGAGTCTTTCGACCACAACCAACCACCACAACAAGAGTATCATCACCCAAAACCATTGTTGTTTCACCCTATCCAATAAAATGAGGTTTATCCTAAAGCACATTGTGGAACGTCTCAAGTTTAGAGTCTCCAAAATGAAACAAAACCGTTTCTTTTGGAAAATGTTGCTCATTAAAACCAACAAACCAAGTTTAGAGTACCAACACCACCTCAAGTTTAGAGTCTCCAAAATGAAACAAAACCGTTTCCTTTGAAAAATGTTTCCCATTTAAACCAACAAACCAAAACCCGTGTCACCCTCTCAACCTTCAAAATAAAGCCCGCTACAACCACAACCCACATTTTCTTCCTTAAACAACCTTAGCCTTGTTTTTGGAAAATGTTTCTCACAAAGGAAAATGATGATTTCCTTGTAGCTTTTTATGGTCGTAGCTTATTTGTAGTTTTTTTTTTCTTTATTTCTAGAGGTAGGATAGTGTAACCAAAATTTCTTGTCTTTGACTTTTTAAGAAGTCTAAATGTTACATGAAATGAATTTCATTACACTAGAAGGTTTTCTTTGTTTGTTGACCATTTAGGTATAATGTGTGAACTATACCTTGTTATGGTACCATACATAAATCTTGTGCTTTAGAAACTAACCTCTCTTTTTTTGTAGGTTCATCTACCATCAAACAAAACAAACTCAAGCGAAAGTGCATATGTAAGGTATCATCTTTTTACCCTCCCCTTACACTTAAGATGAACATTGTCCCCAATGTTCAAGTAAAGAATGTAAAAGTGAAAAAGTAAAGAGAAGGAAATCAAATACTCTCCTGCTTCGCTCGGTATGGATAATGAGGTGTCCAGGTTAAATCTTCCTCCAAGAAAATGAACAATCAAAGCTTCCCTTCTAGAATGTAAATCATCTTCTTGTCATACATAACCTGTAAAACCTGATAAAATAGACAAGACAACCTCGCGTAAAATCGACGGCATTCTATATAAGTTACTAAACCCTAGAAAACAAGATAAAATATAATGCTTGTGGAATGAAGTTTGCAGATCTCCTGGAGATTATAAAACTTAATAATTCACAAAAACCATAAGACTCCGTTAGAAAAACAAAACCGGAAAAATTTCCAGATTTTAACTCCTGACGCCGTCAAGAGTAAACCCCTGACGCCGTCAGAATTGACCTGCAGAAATCCTTATGTTAAGTTTCCGGAAAATTTCTGGAAAAACTTGGTCCTACTTCCTGGAAAATCCTGCAAAACTTCATTATGACTCAATACAAGCATTTGACTCTAACAAATACGAATACACATATTCATTTAATATTGTGGAGAATCATGATCGGTTTGTTTCTTAAAAACATATTTGGGGTTTCCCCTTACACTTATCTTTTGCAAAAATACCTTTAGGTGGAGTTAAGACTAGGCCAAAACAACAAAGTAAAGTATTTCCACTATTTAGTTTAGAAACATGATCACCAACAATAAAAATTAAGCATGCATACGGAAGCAAATTACAATCAAACAAATAAAATCACACAAAACATGGGTTGCCTCCCAAGAAGCGCTTTTCTTTATTTACGAGTCTTGTAGCTAGACTCAATGTCATGGGTTACTACGTGATTTCATCATTGGTTCCACTCTCTAGGTCGTCTTCTAAACCAGTTTTGTATTCCAGACCTAGTTGCAAGCACTCTTTGTAGAAACCAAGCATCCTATTTCTCACATACTCTACTCCTCTACGTCTATCCTCCTCATTCTTATAATAAGCTGCTTGCTTGTGTTCCTTTTCGAAATTAGAGAGAAGGTGGTATTGCTCAATCTTGTAGGGCATTTGATAAGCAACCTTATCATTCTCTTCCTTGAATCTAACTATCCCTAAAGTCGGATCATAACTCATCCTAGTGGCCTCAACAAATGGTTTCCCAAATATTATTTGGCTTAGGCAAGCATCTATCACCGGACGAGTGTTCTCAACTATCATAAAATCGATCTCATAGGTGAGATTCCCTATAATCACATGCAATCCTTTCACTCTTCCTGCAAAATTACTTATCAGGTTCTTATTAGGCATCATCCTAAAATTAAGTTGCTTCTTCATCACCCAATTGTAGTAAGTCCTAGTCATGATGTTCACGGGGGATCTAGGGTCGATGTAAGCTTTCCATACACGCATGTGCCCGATATTGCATGGGATGTTAATGTTAGAGGGGTCTCCCATTTTGATAAGGGGGTCGCCAAAGATATATGTTCTCTCGGGACTATCGAATAAATCCTTATGGTATTCCCGTTCTTCCTTGGTTGGCAACTTATCAAAGTATTCTTTTATAGGCTCTACCTCCTCTAATTCTTCTCTACTATCAACCTCAACTTCCCTATTCTCATCCTTAGTCTCGGCTTCTATCCTAACTTCATTCTTGTCACTCTCTTCTATCTCCTTATCTATCGGCTTAATAGTGACAACATTAACAAAGTGGACCTGTTTAGACAATGAGGGATCCTTAATATGGTTTCCATTATTGGTGTCCCTAGTGTCCTTCCTAGGTGTGACTAATGCTTGGTTGTTGAGGGCCTTCAACAAGTTGTCAATCTTGTTGGTTATCTCTGTTAATACAAATATCGCCTAAAAACGTTATTTATATTTTACGATCTTTGCTAAGTTTTCTTAATGACAAAGTATGAACTTTAGCTAAGAGTAAATCATCACTTTGAGTGTTTAAGTCTTGTTTAACTAATGTTTACATTTCCTTTTAAACTAAACATTGTTTTTATTTCTTAAATTAGAAAGTGTCTTGCACATCACACTTATTTCTTAAAATAGAATTGTCACATCACATTTATGGCAAGTTTTGTCTACATGTATTTATGGTAAGAAATGTGTTTGACTTGCTTTGGTGTGGCTTACAAGTTTTGTGTTTGACTTGATTTAAGTGATGTGACATTGTTTGGTTGCTAGGAGTTATGAGACAAGACCTTGTTTGGTTTGAAGAGTTATTGCAAAAACCTACTGCAGACCCGGCGGTACCCTGGGGGTACACGGGCGGAACCCATCTGAGGGTTCCGCCTGATCCGCCAGACATGCAGAATAGTTTGCTATAAATACCAAACCATTTGTTTGTTTTGTGTAACCCTTTAGGACTTATTCTCACATATTCTCTCAACTAACTCAGTAACCCTTGACTTGTGTGATTCTCTTATGTAGCAAGGAACTCCACAAGATCATTCAAGAAGTTGCAAGCTTCAACTCTAAAGTTGCAAGTCTTGGTAGCTTGGTCATGTATAAGCTTTGGTAGTTTATACTTCATGTGTGTCATGTATGTAGAAGTTATCGGTTAGTATTTTAGGCCTTAAAATACGTAGTGTGTTGGGAGTTGTTGTACCCTAGTAAAAGAACTAACGGGAGTGGTTGTACCCTTGGTAAAGAACTCGACATCTAGCTTTGTGTCGGTAAAAGTGTAAGTGACCAATGGGAGTGGTTGTACCCTTGTAAAAGAACTCGACATCTAGCTTTGTGTCGGTAAAAGTATGAGCGACGTGTAAGGTTTTCTCTGCCGGTGAAAGGAGCTTGTTGATTAGTGTTTATAACTCTCGAGTTGGAAACTCGGGGCGTGGATGTAGGGCAAGGAAAAAGAGTCCTTGTAGCCGAACCACGATAAACTATCGTGTTGTGGTTTGATTGTTTCTTTCTCTATCTTTGCTTATTATATGTTGTTGTTTAGTTAGAATTGTTGATCACATATAAAGCTTTTCAAAGAACCAAAACAAGTAAAGTTGTCCTTATATCTTTAAACATAACTAAAGCTTTTCAAAGAACTAAACAAGCAAAGTTAGGATCATTACAAGTAAAGCTTTTCAAAGTATGAAACAAGTTAAGTTAGAATTGTTATCCACATGAAAAGTCTTTTCAAATAATCAAACATATTAAGTTGTGTTTATATCTTTAACCAAACATCAAGTTCTCAAAGATTATTTAAGCTAAAAAGGATTTAAAAAGCGGTAAACTATTCAACCCCTCTTCTAGTTTTCCACAATCTCCGTTTGTTGTTGGTTGAATTCGGTTTCAAACCTAGCTATGCGAGCCTCTTGATATGCCATAAATTTTGACATCAATCCTTCAAGATTGTTGGTACTACCATAGGTGTTAGAAGGATTGTTGTTGAAAGTACGGTTGGATAGTGGACCGGTTGGTTGGTAACGGTTAGGCGGATTAGAGGAATTGGGTTGATTTTGTTTCCACCTAAGGTTTGGGTGATTTTTCCATGAGGGGTTGTATGAATCACCATATGTGTTTGGCTCGGGCTTGAAAGTGTACCACTTATCTCCCGCTTCGTCGGTATGCGTGGATGCGTAGTCCGCAAAAGCTATTCCGGGGAGTTCCACACAATCACGAGTGTCGTGGGGACCACTACATAATTCGCATGAAGAAGTGATTTTGTTCACTTGGCTTGAAGGCTTAGGAGCTTCGTAAGATTTCATGAGAAACTTGACTTGGTCCTCAAGTTCCATGATCCTACGGTCGGGAGTGCTAGAATTGTTCGAAGGCAAAGATATTGCCTTGACCGTTTTGTTCAAGTCACGGGGATCATTCCAACTTTCGTTGTCATAGAGAGCAAGATCTTTTATGAGTTCCCATGATTGTTCCGCACTTAGATCACGTAGCTTACCACCGGCCGATTGGTCAATGGCTCGCCTCGTGGAGATGTCGATATGGTCATAAAAAATTTGGACTTGGAGCCAAAGATCTATGCCATGATGAGGGACTTTTTGGAGTAAGTCCTTGAAACGAGTCCATGCTTCATAAAGAGATTAATTTTGACGTTGTTGGAACATCAAGATGTCATTTCTAAGCTTAGTAGTTCTCCCCGGTGGGAAAAATTGAGCAAGGAAACGAGTGGTGAGATCATCCCATGTGGTGATGGATCCCGCGGGTAAACGCTCAAGCCATTGACTAGCTTGATCCCGTATAGAGAATTGGAATAGGCGTAATCGGGTTGTCTCTCTAGTTTCAACACCTAGGTCTATGGAATCTACGATTTTGAGGAAGTCCTTAAGATGTTGGTTTGGATCTTCGGAACGAAGTCCATGGAATGCACATCCGCTTTGCACCAACCGGATAGTGTCGGATCGCAAGGGGGTCACATTGGCTCCGGTGAGCTCAATGGTGTTTCGGTAGCCTTGGTGGCTAGGTCGGGAATACTCTCCTAAGGTTCGGGGCCTAAGGGGTTCTAATGGTGGGTTTTGTTGTGGTGGGATGACGGGTTCAAAGATGTTCCCGTTGTCCATGGTGTTGGGTGGTTACGAACAAAGGCACAAAGAAATAGATAGACTAAAGAAACCTAAAAAATAAAAATAAAATCTTACTAGAAAGGAATCTAGCAAGTAGACCTAATAAAAAGAAATTCTAACCTAGACAATAACTATTCCCCGGGCTGCGGCGCCAAAAACTTGATGCGTGGGAATCGCAACAGGCTTTACCTCCCGAGGGATCTCGAGAAGCTTACAACCCCCACCAGGCAGTGTGCCTGATCGTTGTAGTATAGTATAGTGACAAGTACCGGGGGATTGATCGTTCAGCTTAGGAATAGTGTCGCTAGGATTAGAAAGCCTAAATACTAGTTCTAAAGGTGAGGGATGATTATTTTTGTATTTTTATATTTTTATGAAAGCAAGTAAATATCTCGGGTTTGAAGGATTTGGGCGGAATTAGTTGCTATTCAACTAACCCAATACTAAGATGCAATCAAAATAAAACACAAAAAATGAAATTAAGCTAAATTATACTAAAGTTGTGAGCAGTAATTGGAGAAAATGTGTTTACTTAGATTTCACTACTCCCTAGACATCTTTTACACGTTAATTACTTGTTATAATTGCATGGATGACGGATCGTATTCCTTAATACCATTCATGGGGTGGCACACATAACTCCCCAATTCTATGAGCTCTTATCTCCTCCTACACCATGCCCAGCACAACTATAGGGATTGTAAACAGTGGCTCATGCATTAAATACAACCAATAAAGACCTAGTGCGCCTCGGTTCATGTTTCTTAAGACGTTCAAGCATGTTACCATGTGGAGATCTGCCAGTTTTCTTAAGCCTAACATATAAATCATTCATCCAAGACAAGAATAAACAAGTAATCAACACATAATTAACATCTAGGTTTCATTAGATCTAAGCAAACACAAGATAGATCTAGCCTAGCATGATAGAATTAAGACAAGAACATGATATAGACAACCAACACATAGACATATTGATTGAATTAGAAGAACACTTATCTTGATTAAACATGCAAGGTATCAAGGGTTTGGAACCCTTGAAAAACCTGAAAAGTTACACCAAAATCGTACTTAGGGTTTCTCCCCAAAAACTTCTCTTTTTTATGTGTGAAAATTAGAAAACTATATATAGAAAAATAGGTCTGACGGCGTCAAGACAAATACTGTGACGCCGTCACCTCGCCGCCAAAACTCTTCTCGGACTGCCTAGATCTACTTCTGACGCCGTCAAGACTTATACACTTCCAGGCCGTCATGACTCTTTTACACTTGACGCCCTTCCTACGTGACGCCGTCAAATCTGTTCTGGGTCGTCATGGAAATTCATGAAATTTGCTCTTGACGCCGTCAAGGTATTTCTCTTGACGCCGTCACCTACTGTTCCCAGCATGGAAAATTAAGACTTTGGCGTTTTCTTCACTTTTATGCTCCAAAAACGTCCGAATTGCTTCCTTTTCCAGATTTCTCTCCCAAAGTACTTAAAATCACAAAAGGAACGATTTAGGGCAATATTTGATCAAATAAATTCGGATTCGGGCTTAAATGACCCCCTAAAAACGGATCATTTTTCGCCTCATCAGCGAACCATAAAATAATCATAGATCTGCTAAATTAAACACCAAATCATACTAATAATCATATAATCACACACCACAGAACCCAAAATCACCCAAAACCCCCAAATTTTTTATAAACCCTAATTTATATAAATTAGGCGAACCATAAAATAATCATAGATCTGCTAAATTAAACACCAAATCATACTAATAATCACATAATCACACACCACAGAACCCAAAATCACCCAAAACCCCCAAATTTTTTACAAACCCTAATTTATAAAAATTAGGCGAACCATAAAATAATCATAGATCTGCTAAATTAAACACCAAATCATACTAATAATCACATAATCACACACCACAAAACCCAAAATCACCCAAAACCCCCAAATTTTTTACAAACCCTAATTTATAAAAATTAGGCGAACCATAAAATAATCATAGATCTGCTAAATTAAACACCAAATCATACTAATAATCACATAATCACACACCACAGAAACCAAAATCACCCAAAACCCCCAAATTTTTTACAAACCCTAATTTATAAACATATAATCACAAAAAACATCACAGATTATAAGTTTAATTAAACAAAAACCATCTTAGAAATGATATTATTACCCAGAAATGAGTGAGATAAAAGAGAGAGAAGTGTGTGAGATGTGTGAGTATGTGTTAGTGAGTGGGTGAGGGTAGTACGTAAAACGCGTGCGTGGGTCCCCCACAAACGCGTTTTTACGTTTATATATATATATATATATATATATATATATATATATATATATATATTTATATATATATATATATATATATATATAATTTAAGTGTAATTTTAAAAAACTTGTAAAGTTATAAAAATGTTTTAAAAAAATGTAAAGTGTAATGTTTTTAAAAAAGTAAAAATGTAAGTTATAAAAATGTAAAAATGTAAAAGTTGTAAAAATGTAGTTATAAAAAAGTATTAGTTCAAATGCAAAAATGTAAAAATATAAAAGTTGTAAAATGTAAAAATGTAAAAAAGTAAAAATGTAAGTTATAAAAATGTAAAAATGTAAAAGTTGTAATAAAAACTAAAACAAAGGTATTAATAAAAAATGTTATGTATTTTCAGGTTTTCGGTTCTCACGAGGAAGTAACTGAGTGGGCGCAAAATATAGCTCGTGAGCTCGGTTTTGTAATTGTTAAAGATAGAACCAAATCAGAAGATGGTCATATGAACGAAATCAATTACAGGTGTACAAAGGGTGGGACGTATGTACCTCAAGGTAGTGGCAGACGGAAAACCAAAACATGTAAAACCGGTTGTCCATTCAGATTAGTTGCGAAATATCATCGAACAAAAAATTATTGGGTATTGAGGGTGAAGGATGATACGCATAATCATGATATGCTAGAGTCGTTACATGGTGTGGCATATGCAATGCGATTAAAGGATGATAAGTTGGGTTTGGTCAAAGAATTGACAGATTATAACGTACGACCACTTAATATACTTTCGACAATAAAGGGTCGTAATCCGGATAACGTGTCTAGCGTTAAAACTATATATAACGCACAAGATAAGTTCCGGAGAGCCAGAGTAGGTGATAGAACTCCAATTCAAGTCCTTTACTCGCATTTGCGGGATTCAGGGTATACATGGTACCCGAGGGTAAATGAGCATACCAACGAGCTTGAGGAGCTATTTTTTGTGCACCCCACATCGTATGCTCTATGGTGTACATTCCCTGAAGTCATGCTGATGGACTCCACGTACAATACCACGATGTTTAAATTACCGTTGTTTGAAATTGTTGGAGCAACTTCAACAAATAAAACATTTTCAATAGCATATATCTTTTTATCCAGTGAACAAGGGCATAATTTTAGATGGGTATTGCAACGTGTGAAGCAAGTGATTGACGAAAGATATTACCCACGTGTTATCGTCACTGACAGAGATTTAGCGTTGGTTAGGGCAGTAAGAGCAGAATTTCCTGACGCTCACAAATTACTCTGTCGATGGCATATACAACAAAATATACTTAAGTTTTGCAGAAATAAATTCACAGATGGGGTAATTGAGTATGATTCCGTTAAAAACCGATGGGATTGGATGGTTAAAGCTCCGACATTCGAATCGTTCGAGCGACGTTATCAACACCTACAACAGCTATTGGTCAACCATCAGGGTACTTAATTATTAATTGATTGTTTTTAATTATTTAATAAATATGCACCCGAATGACCTTTTATTAATTCATTGTTTTTTTCAGATGTCGCTTTGTATCTGAATAACTGGGTGCAAGATTACGCACCCATGTTTGTCTCGTATATTACCGACCAATATAAATCCTACGGCCAGACAACAACGTGCAGAGTTGAGGCTCACCACGCGTTGTTGAAATTATATTTGGACGGCACGCAGTCCAAATTAGACAGGTTGTTGAGGTCGATCGATAAGATTCTCATTATGCAAGAAGATGCGATAAAAGAGACTTTCAATAGAAGCATGAACGAGAAACTAATTAAGTGCAATGTACCACTATTTCAAGAATTGTTGTATAAAGTTTCTAAACATGCTTTGAACCTCATGCACAAAGAACTCCACCTGTCGATCACCCAAGAAGAATGTAGCCATAAGAATCGGGCAATTTTCGGACTACCATGCTTTCACGAGATGCAAATCTATGTATATCGTGGTAAGAATATTAAATTTATAACTATCAAGTTGTTTTCGACATTAATATCAGTAATTTATACAAGTTACTTTAATTGAATTCAGGATGCTCCATTCCACTGGAACGAGTTGATATTTTTTGGAGAACCCTATCTGTTCCGTGGCCTGTTATCAATAGGCCCCCACCTAAAGATGGCTCTTCCAGCGAACATGGTGGTGATGATGATGATGACGATACTTCGTTTAACGATGGCATGCGACAATTCAAGAATATTTTTAGCAAATCAACATCGTTTGTCAAGAAAAATATGTTAACGAAGTTAAGAGATATATTCCAGCCTGAAGCTGTTGACAAACCAGCTATTCAAAAAAAATACCCGTGGACGTCCGAGCGCAAAGGACAAAAAGGGCAAGGCTACACAAGTCCCGGACTTGAATGAAGTCCCTGACTTGAATGAAGTCCCTGACTTGGATGAAGTACCAATCGTAGATCACCGAAGAAGTACAAATTCAAGATCTACAAAAGTCCCAAACTTTCGGAAAGAACCTGCAAGACATAGCTCTTACACGGGTGATAGTCTACGCCACATATTTTATGCTGGAGATTGTGTGAGAAATGCGTTTATTGAGCATATTCCACATATTTTCCGTCCACGCGTAATAAGAATACATAATGTGCGGGGGTGATGGAAATTGTGGGTTTTGGTGCGTTGCCCACAGTCTTGTTCAAAACGAAAATAGGTGGGCCAAAGTCAGACGTATGTTATTGCAAGAGTTAGATTATCATAGGCAAACTTACATAGATATGTGGCAGCAACATGACTTTGACCAACTTTGGTATACAATAGACTGGTTTAATGGAGGTGCACCTAACGATCGCTGGATGGTGATGCCAATCACGGGGCTGGTTATCGCTTCAAGAATTCACCGACCTGTTGTATTTATATCCCAGCAAAGTTGGAACACATGTTTTCCGCTTTTTACCAGGCCAAACTCATCACAAGGAACCGACCCCCTTGTGATTGCCCGTGTGGATGCTCACTACATTTTACTGACGCTCGATAGAGATGCTCCACTACCCTATATCCACCCACAATGGAGGCATTTCAAAGAACCAGTTGCAGCCGAATGGGAAACTTTGTATTAACATCGACTAATGGTTAATTGATTTATGTTGTAAATAATAGAGACACCGATAAAACCATCGTAAATGATTACTGATTTATGTTGTAAATAATAGAGATACCGACAAAACATAATGAATCATATGTAAAAGTTATTTGTATTTGTAAATAATAGAGACACCGACAAAACCATTGTAAATGATTACTGTATTTGTAAAAATGTAATTTTTGTATTTGTAAAACATTGTAAATAATTATTGATTTATGTTGTAAATAACTGTTTGTATTATATAGTAAATGATTAAATATTTATTTAAATTAGTAAATAACATTATTGATTGATTATGCAATTTCTTTTGTCAGGTGGGCCAAAAAAATCCTTTCTGGTGTCGATGTGATAGAGGATTTATTATAGAACGGAAATCTTGGTAAGATTGTATTCGTGGGCGACCGTTTTATGCATGTCCTCTTTCAGTGGTAAATAATCATATGTTTGCTTAGTTTTGTAAGTAATTTATCTGTTAAAAATACATTTCCTATTATTTTCTTAACATGTAACAGCCAGGTACAAAAGACTATGGGTGTCGATACTTCAAGTGGAAAGATGAATTTGAAGAAGAGTATTTTAATCAAGTCTCTTCTTCAACGCAGTGCTCAAACTGCGTTGCTAAAGATAATGAGAACAAGTTGTTGAAGGCAAGAATAAAGGCGCTGGAGATGGAGTTAGAAATGGCAAGGAATCTTGAGGATCACGCTTGTCAGTCAAGTGCCCTGCTCCATGATCTTTTAAATGAAATGAATAATCTTCATATGTCGTAGATGTTAGTGTTTTTAAATAACGTTGTCGTTTAATTTAATAATAACATTTGTTGTTGCAGTTATTTAATGTGGTAATATTTAACGTGTTATTATACAAACAAAATAATTATACAAAATATTATACATATACAAAATATTATTAAACACAAATATACAAAACATTATACATATACAATACATTATTATACATATACGAGTTTTTTATATTTAAAAAAAAAAAAAAAAAAAAAAAAAAAACACTAAACGACAAAACTGCAAAAATAAAAAAATAAAAAAAACAAAAAAGTACACCCCCATAGGGGTAGCCCCAACTGATTAAAGCTTGGATTGGTACCTTTAAAAAAAAGCATCAGTTATAAGGACGAGGGTTACTTTTTTATTTAAACGGGGGCTACTTTTTTATTTATTTATTTATTTATTTATTTTTTATAATTTTGTTTATATCAAAAAGCTATAAACCTGAAAGTGCGGAACAAAAAATATAAAGTTTAATATGTCAAACGCCTAAAACTATTAAAAATACGGAACAAAAACTGATAAAAACTGAGCTACGCTAAAAAAAAAGGGGGACAAAAGTGGGAGACAAGGGGCTGACACCCTTGTCCCCCGTTAATATAGTACATCCCAAAAAAAAAGCTTGGATTCGTTGCTTTGGAATGTTTTCAAGACCGTGAATGATTCTGCTCTGACGTGATAAGATATTTTTAGATAGCATATCACTTAGATAGTGGGATGGTACGCTGATGAGTGATGACTGACGAATAGGGCAGTCCTTTTAATTTGGGTGGCTCGGTGCGAAATCACGAAGAGTTACCCATAAATCATGAAAAGTTTAACTATTTTTATAAATAAAATGTTCTTTGATATTACACAAAGACACAAAAAATTCAACTGTGATATAATTTAACAAAGACACTAAAAATTCAAAACATTTTATACTTAGATATGTATAAAACTATAAATAATAATGGATGTATTTTAAATTGGGAGCCCCTTACAACGAGTGGCCCTGTGCGGTTGCACCACTTGCACATGCTAATCGTCGCCACTGCTGATGAATGATAAGACTGGCTTTGCATTAACAAGTTAAACATGGGATATACTGGATAATTGCTTGCCGTTTGCGTTAAATTCAAACAGTTTATAAGCTAGCTTGCAGTGGTTTGTGATAGTTTGTTTGTTGTATTGAAGTTTTGTATGTCAACTTTATTTGTATTTCATTAATTTGTAGTTTAACTTGTGCTAGTTAGTGTCGGTTTAAAATATTTGTCTTTGGGATGGTATGCTGATGAGTGATGACTCGAGCTTAGCTCGAAAAGCTCAATTTATGAGTAATGACGTTTTTTTTAACCAAATATAATTGAAATTTAAGATAAGATATGATAAGCTCGATAAATTAATAAATAAACTTTTTTTTTTTTTTTTTTTTTATTTATACATTAACCAATAAAAAATATATATTTTTAAAGCTCGAGAATAACTCGAGTCGAGCATATATAAGCTTAAGTTGACTAGTTAAACATTTCAAGCCTAGTTTTTGAGCTCTAGCTAGACACGATAGCTCGAAAAAGGTCGGTCCGTACGAACAGAGATACTCAAAAAAAGCACGACTTGTTTACACCCTTATACAGAACTAGCTACATAAAACTAGTACATGATGCTCTTAATATTTTATCCTTTAATTTTTAACAAAGAAAATGTAAGGAATAATTAAAGGCGTGTAGAACAAGAAGGGCGATTGCTGGTGTATCCTTCTAGCTAAACAAAACAAAAACGAATTTTATTGTGTTTGTAACTTGAGTTAATTGAGAGAGATAATTTTGTGGGTCTCCTCATTAAATTGAAACAAAGTTTTGTGCTCATTCATTAAGTGAAAAAGAAGTGATAATTCCAATTTTATGCCTAAAATCGGATTTATAACCAACATTGAGTCACAAATTATGCAACTTTCAATTTTGGTCATGTGGTACCTATGCGACTCCATACATTACTTGACACGTGGCACAATACATCTTTCATGTCAACTATTTACCAATCATTATGTGACCCCACTACTATTTTGTTTTATCCGAACCTAGTGTGCGACCGGAGGCTGTGCTACTTGACTAAGTGTGCGACTGGCGGCACAAAATCTTTCTTAGATTCTGAGCCGCCAGTCGCACACTTAGCTAAGTAGCACAGCCTCCAGTCGCACACTTGGTTCGGATAAAACAAAATACTAATGGTGTTAGATAATGATTAGTGAATAGTTGATATGAAAGATGTATTGTGTCACGTGTCAAATGATGTATGGAGTCGCACAGTTGCACATGTAGCACATGACCAAAATTGAAAGTTGCATAATTTGTGACTCAATCGTGGTACTAAATTCGATTTTAGGCATAAATTTGAAATTATCCCGAAAAAGAAACACCCATTAGATGCAATCTAGAGAACCATCTTGGATGTGTGCAGCTTAAGTTATATGCAATCAAAAGGTAACTAAATCTTAATATGGTAATGGAAAAAACTTTTTCGGTATACTGAATCATATTAAGAAACTAGTCATGTATACTCGTGCGATGCACATATCTTGATATTTTTAATAAAAAGTTAAACTTTAACACTATGTATCTACTTAAAACTCTAAAATACAAGATTTTCTAAAAAACCATTTGAGATGGTGATGAGGTGGATACACAAACATTTTTAGAAGGTCTTCTCCGAAAAAACCATTTAAGGTTCTCTCACATAACATTCAAGATAATGTCTTCTCCGACTGTGTTATTGGTGAGCATCATGTGTTGGAATTGTTGGATACCTTGGAAGGTAAATGTGTGTGTTTGGAGAGCGTCTCTTAACCGATTAGATACTAGAATGAATCTTGCTGCTAGGGGGTCTTGTTGCCCTCTACGATTTGTTCTTTTTATGATGTGGACAATGAGGATATTGAGCATTTTTTGATCTGATGTCCCCAGATTCTTTCTATTTGCAAGAAAATATGTAATTGGTGGCATTTGGATAACCCCAACTTGTTCCTGTCTTTTACGGTCAAAGATATTTCTTTGGGTAACATCGTTCCTCGTGGTTGCAATCTGATTAAAAGGTGATACATGTTGTTTTCAATGTGTTATTTGGACAATTTGGAAATGGAGAAAATAGATTATAAATGCCCCTCCGGAGTCGGTTGACAACGTTAAGAATGAAGAGTTTTTCTCATTTATATGACATTGATTCCTGCTCATTCCCATTCACAGCCTGCTAATTAAGAGAATGAAAAACCTTTCAAACACTCAACTATTGCAATCAAATTGCATGGATATATAGATTTCTAGGCTAAACACACATTTAAAGCTACATGAAACATGTAAATTTTTTATCATAAACCTCATCATCAAGGCATGAGTCCATCACCATATCTCCTTGATAGTTAATATACTAATGGATTGGGGGGGGGGGGGGGGACTTGATAGCGTATGGGAGCTCCATCCCAACCAGCTAAAGCCCATACACTCAGAACAGGCCCAAAAACAAGCACGTCAAGGATACGTCCTACCATAATATGCCTAGGAAGCACCTTCCCAGGCCATGCACAATCAGGGTCATGCCTGGTAAACATGATTTAGGCCACGACTCACCTAACAACCAAAGTTGGGACCGGTGCAACAGCCACCATGTGTCATTACCTCATTCGAATAGAGGTAGTGTTGCGAATATTTTACAGATATGTGATATCATACCTGGGACACCCCATGAACCCATCCTAACCAAGTATGGCATGACACATGTCATCCTTGTCCCCTCATCTGGATGACCACTACGTGGACATCCCACAAACCACTAAATCGCATCTATGGGTTACACACAATTCTAAATGCATCATTATAAATATTAGACCATTTCGTTGAAATGGACCAAGTCATTATTGACTAAAACTTTACACATACTAGTCACCTCTTGAGTGTTACCCCAACTGGTGACACCAGTTATACCTTGGGGTCCTTACCAAACGTGAAAAACTGAACGAGTGACTATCCACAACCCCTAATACGTACCTTATGTAAACATATAGCTAAACAGGTTCACTGGTTGATCTTTTTAATACTTATTGAACCCAAACACTACCCATTTATAAAACGGTTTAAACGAGTTTACCTATTTTTTGACCCAAACCTAGTTATCTTCAACTTAAAAAAATTAACTTAGTTCGTGTCCATATCTATCACTAACCAAACACATGAATAGTATAAAAACTACACAAAGTGAAATACTCCATCCGTCCCAAATTATAAGTCCATTTTGACTTTGCACAAAGTTTAATAAATTCCCACTAACTAATTTATTCACCAATCAAATTTCTTCTCTCTCCACTAAAGTGTCATTTTATTGGTTAAAATAGGAAATGGACAATTGTTTTGGGACAACCAAAAACAAGAAAATAGACTTATAATTTGGGACAGAGGGAGTACACTGTAATTTCTTGAGTTGTATTCTTCGGATTATGACACATACGATAAAATCTCTACAGAAAACGAAAAAAAGAAAAAGAAAAAAAAAAAACGCATGTACACTTCATTCGTCTCAAAATTATAGTTTCAACTTTCATTTTGGGATGTTCTAAAATATTACTCATCATTTTCTTGTATTAACCAATTAAAATAGAGTTTAGTTGATGATGATGATATTTAATTAGTTAAAAAAGTGAAACAGTCATATTTTTTTTTAAATTGCGTATTTTTTATTTGAAGATAATAATAATAATTTTGAAATTAAAAAAGTAGAAACTTTATGTCTACATATTCGGATATTCCAAGTCGATATATGTCCTTGGAAATAAAGTTAAAAGGTCAAAAGATTCCATTGGGGTTTGTAAAGTTGTGGAATAATTTTGAGCTTAATAATTTTATCGACATCCTCATTCACATGTTCCACATTTAACTTAGGGTATGAATCGACATCATAGTGTGAATGTAAAACGTTTTAGACGGTTTGTGAACCATCTTTAAGGGCACCGGCAACCTTGCGGGGAAAGGAGCTCGGCAAAGAGTGCCGATCGGCAAGCATGGCTGCCACCCACTCGGCAAGTCCCAATCGGTGCTCCAAACGGTATGTATCACCGATTTGGTGTGAGTGTTTCCAATGCAAAATATAGACGTTGGCATTAAATTAAAATGGGAGATGTTGGGCTTATTTCCAAAAAAAAAAAAAAAAAAAATCCCCTTTTAAAATCTCACATTTCTTTTTAAATTACACACACAATTTTAAATTACTATTCCACAAACAATCAAATCCATCTCTTTCAAGAAAAAACAAAAAAACAATGGAGCCTAAATCCAAACGTGATGCAAGCTCACACAAAGGTCGAGGACGTGGGTCTCGATCACAATCCGGTCCATCACAATTCACACGTCCGCAACTTCATTCACAACCAATTCGTCCCTAAATTCCAACTCAACCTTACTTTCCCCAACCTCTAAATCAAAACTATTATCCTCAAAATTAACCTCAATCACAACGGCAATATTATCATCAACCTCCTCCAATGAATCTGACCAATTATAATATGTTAATGACTAGTGAATTTGATCCATTCAACGACTACCGTGATGGTCCATCAAGACGTGAACCAAGTGTAGAACGTCAACTACCGCTTTACAATAATGAAGATGCGAAATTGAATATGTCCCCGAAACTCAATTTCCAAATACAATGGGTAAGTTTTAAATTTTCTAAATTCGTTATACATTTTTTTAAGTCGTATATATATATATATATATATATATATATATATATATATATATATATATATATATATATATATATATATATATATATATATATATATATATATTTTAAACTCGTAATATTTTTTTTTTAAAATAGTAATTTGCAATTTTTTTTAAATCGTTATATATATAAAGTTTTTTTTGTTATACATAATTGTTTGTTATAATTTTAATTTCGTTTATTTGGTATACATAATTGTTTTGTTATTAATTAGGTGGAGAAGAAAATGATGATGGTGTTGATGATTTTGAAGAAATTGAAAAAATACCAAAACCGACTAAAGCGAGAACCATACCTTGAACGACGGAGGATAAGGTCGCTGGCAAAAGCTTGGGTACATATCTCGACTTGTCCAAGAGTCGGGAATCAACAAAAGTCTCTAAGCTTTTGGAGAAGAATCCTTGAATATTTCTCGCAAAACGTGCCAAATCATGAACGAACACACCATGGCTTGAACACAAAATGGAAAAATATGAATGCCGAAATGAATATTTTTAACGGCCTCTACATCCAATCGGTATATTTTTGAAGTCTAATTTATTTTATATAGTTTGTATTTGATATGATTGTATTAATTTATATTCATTACTTTTATAATTGTAGAACCGTCTTCGAGATAGTGGTTGAGACGATCTTGACGTGATAAAAAATGCCATGGCCGATTATAAAAGAAAAACAAAAGGCAAAATTTTTGGACACATTGAAGCATGGGAAATTGTAAGGAAAAATGACAAATGGTTCAAACAACCAATTGTGGGTCAAACATCATCGTCTAATTCTGAGAAGCGAAAAAAGTCGTCTGAATCAAGCAACGAAAATGTTGAGACAATTATTCCGGATTTGAATGAAGACACTACTCCTACCCGAAAAAAACGGGGCAAAAAGAGCGTTACTGAGTTGTCCACAAGTAATTGTGTTGCTGCGACTTTCGAAATTTATGCTGCAAAGAAATCACAACTATTAGAGGAGTCGCTAGAAAAAAACGTGCAAAGGATGAGTTGGCCAAAAAATTGATGGCGGCACAACTACAAGGTGTGCAAGAAAAGGCCTTTTTACGAGCTTTGAAGTTTTTTAACGAACCGAACGATCACATAGCTGATCCGGATATGCGGGAAATTGCTCTAAAAAAACGTGAGTTTGCAGCAAAATATGAATGACCTTGCAATTTTTAGTTTTATTTATGTTTTTTTTTTAAGTATTATGTAATAATCCTTGAATTATTATTAATAAAATTAGTTGTTTTTTTATTAATTGTTTAATTATGTTTTTTTAATTAAATTATATAATTAAATTAAATTTAATGCTTAAGAGGACCAAGATTGCCACTAAAAATCAATGTTGAGGCAACCTTAGAAATAAAATGTGTTGGAGGCCCATGATTGGTTATTTGCATCAAAAGTTGAGGCAACTTTAGACAAGATTACCACCCCTAAAGTATCTGGAAGTGAGAATTACAGTGCTCAATCAATCTATAGGCATTTGTCAATTGCCACCATACAAGTAGTTTGCTTATCAATAACTTTTTATTAAGTTGGTCAAGCCCCATGATTACACTTTTTCATCACATTTGCATTTTATAAAAACTGGTTGAACTTTAGTAACGTACATCTATTTAAAATTGTATTGTACTATTTTTTAAAGGATTGTGTGAAACAAAACATCTTTTATATAATACAAGAATTACATCATTTCAGAGTGTTTTTGCAAAACCCTTCTCATTGAAAAAAAATTGGACCAATAGGAGAGCACAATTTTGACACATAAGCGAAATTAAGCAATATGATTGACCAATAAAAAGTCAAAATTAAATTGATTTTGGTCAAACTTTGATAAATTTGGTGGAGAATTTGATTGATAAAAAAAACACATAAAAATATAGGTGTCAAATTTATGAAAATAAAAACTTATGAAAAGAGGAGGTAATTAATAAAACCTTAGTGGTTGAATTTTAAATATATTAGAGTTAAGTGTACAACTATAAATCTCCATGTTTTTTTAATAACTTTAGATAATAAACAATTAACCCCTTACACTTTATACCCCTATACTTTATAATGTTAACTTTGTTTAAAATTACATGAGTAACAGTTTTTTTTTTTTTTTTTTTTTTTTTTTTTTTTTTTTTTTTTTCAATTAAAGTAAATTTAGTAAATATGCGAATTAGTTTAATATACGTTAAATATTTTTTAAACTAACGTTAGTTTTAAACTTTCATCCATTAGAATATTTTTTTAAATAAGGACTCATGTTACTATATAAAAGTTTAATTTATGCGTACATGGATTTGAAATATGGCTAAATTATTAGTAACGGGAATATAAATATCAAATGGTAAGCATGAGTTACTTTGATATGAAAATAAATATACGCGATTCTACTTATAACAACGACTCATGAAATTGTTATTTAAAACTTATATATGGATATCTATTAAAACATTTTAAAAACTTTACGGAGCACATTTTAACTTCATCAACGCTCATTATGTGCCACTAAATTCGCACATTTTGTACAACATGATATCAATAGTTAAAGTTAAATAACAATATTAACCTCAAACTCAACATCTCTGTCTGTTAAAAATGTTATACAAAGCTAATTATTAAAAAAAACAAACAAAAACACATCGGTTAGATAGTCATTCTTTAATATAGAAGGTGTTTTCTTTAAATTATAAAAAAAATGCATGCATCACAATCCTTATTTGATAAGAATCACCTCCTAAAAAAAAATAAATAAAAAAGAAACCTACATAACGAAAATATAAGTAAAAGAAATACCACAATTACAAAACACATCGTAAATTTATAGCACGAGTTTGCAAAACTAAAAGCATATATTACTAACATCTCATGCAAGTCAAGTATTATCATGTGATTTTGCTTGAATAATAAAATATAATTTTTAATCCAAAAGTATTCTCCTAAAATAATAGGTAGATTAGAACATATATACATATGATTTTTTTATCTTTAGTCCAATAAGTAAAACTATTTGAAACATGTTAAATGGTTCATTTTTTAATCAATAATAATACATAATCAAATAAAAATTTTAAAAACCCTGTGCGTGCACAGGTATTATAACTAGTATGTTTTAAAAAGATTTTAGTATATCAAAAACTTAATTTTGAATCCAACTTTTAAAAATACATTTAATTTTTATTGTTATATAAATGTATAAAAGATATTTATAAAATTCATATCTAAATCACTATTATATAGTTACTAATAGCATGAAACTCATTTTTATATATTATAGATTACAAATAAAATTTAAAATAATTAATATTTTCACTACATTTATAATTATAGGATTATATTAAACATATATATATATATATATATATATATATATATATATATATATATATATATATATATATATATATATATATATATATTAAAATTATCATTTTATAATCATAAATACTATCATTTATTGCATGAAACTCAATCTATATATATTATTAGTAGGTACTCGAATGCTGCGGCGGCGGGTACTCTGTCAAAAAGATTTTGACGAACAATATTTGCAGATTACATGTTTTTCTTGATAATAATTTTACGCATGACGAGAATTTTGGGGAATAACTTTATTGCACACTATTTCATATTAAAATGTCAAGTACCTATGCATCACGAAGCAATGACGATACGAAAATGATAGTCAGCAGTGTTACATGATTGTGATGATTGGCAGTAAAAGGTATTTTATGATCAATAAATGTTGTGTAATATTCGTCAAAATATCATATAATCTGTAAACATAAAAAAAGTGTAAATTAGTTCTTAAAATATATGACTAATAAAATATATGGCATTACTTATATAAATTATGATATTCAGAAAGTACACATTTTTATTCTTTATAAATCACATAAAAATCTTTGTACTTTGACACGTACTATTCTTTTCAATCAAATTTAATAGCAAAATAGTTAGAATTTCACTAAATTATGCCTATATACTATCGGTTGGGCTGCTCCCCCAAAACTTTGTGGCACAACTACAGTGAATTAATAATATTTTATTTTCCTTATATCCTCTCCTCTCCCGCATATTCTAGATTTTTCTCAGTAGCCACACAACACACACACCCCTAACGCACACACCAAAAAAAACGCTGATCATCTAAACGAAGATCCATGGATAGAAAAATCACGGCCCAACAAAAAATTCAGTTTCAAGATCAAACCATTCAGTTTCAATGTCATTAAAGCAAGGTAAAATTAAGGTTTTCTTTTAATTTGGGGTTTTTATAGCACATGAGTTAAAATCTTCAAAAAGGTAAACGCATCTTCCATCCGGCACACGATATGGTTTTAGATTTACGGTTTTCAAATTTTATGGTTTTTATTGATTAATTTTTTTACAAATTAGGGTTCCGTTAATTTGGGGTTTTGGTTAATTTTATGGTTTAGTTTTGCCTAATTCATGATTTAATTTAGATATTTCTTTGTTTATACAAATTGGGTATTTGATTGTCTGGGAAGAGGATAATGTGATTGAAAAAGAAGAGGGCTTGCCTCCAGGACCATTGGGAAGTTGCAATGACCGTGCTAGGAGACTTCACGCTTCTCCTTCAGGTAGGTCATAACTACTCTGATCAACATTGTGAGTCATAGTAAACTAACAATAATTAGCTGATCAATAAAACTACTAATCATTCTAAATTATAGTAACAATACATGATAAAAGGTAAATATATATTGACACTTACATAAGGACACGAGTTTAGAATATCAAGTCCCTTATGTTTTACTGAATTCTTACTCATCTACAGCCCGTATTTTCTTACGTTACGTGGGGTTCTATTTGGTGTTACAGTGAGGTTCTTTTGCTCAGTTTAGCCAATTTTGTACTAAGATATGAGCATGATTATAGTTTCATAGGCGCGCAAAATGCAATTCATGGTTTCTCATGTTGGTTTTATTTGACGTGCTTTCAGGTCGGCTTCTAACGGCTCTAATATGTGAATAGTTGGATTGGGCACAACTTAGCCACACACTAAAAGTTTATTTGCCGGAGTGTAATTTGGTAAGCACTTACCAAGCTGCAACTTTACAAACTCTAAATGGGTTAGTTCAAAGAAAATAGCTAAAAGGGAGTAGGTCAAATGGTTCCAACAGTCTGGAAATCCAAAGTCAGATTAATAATGCAAACCACCTCCAAGGATTTACATTTTTATGGTTACAATATTTATTTAGTTATCATAATTATCAGATTCGTGATATGTAAAAAAACAGTAAATTGGGTGCTATTATGCTCATGTCTCTGATTGAATTACAGGTGTAAATTTCTTGACGTTAAAGTTAATGAAACAAGGGGAGGTCACATGTAGCTGTAAAGGATTACAAGGCACCCTTGCTTGAGCCCTTATGGAAAATTTGGATGTTGTAAGAAAGATGGAATTCGATATGATTCTTGATTAAGCAGCTTTTCCGCTTTCACTAAGGCATTCAAGGTGAATTTGGTTTCTTATATCTTTAGAGTGTTTGGATGAAGCTGTTTATCTGCTCATTTGTAGATATTTCGTTTTTCGATTTTGAATGTAGATGGAAGTGGTATATTGCTGTAAGATTTATATAAGGATTTAACTCGATCTATGGCGGCGTCTTTATGACGATTTTTTTTTGTTAGTAGAATGACATACTCAAAAGTAACAATTTTTTCTTGGCTGCTATATGTTTGTATGCAACATAAGATTTACTGGACTTCGAGTATTAGCTTATTTGCATTTCGTGCTAGCATCTAAATGCGTTTTTACAATTTGCATTTATACTTGACAGTTGTTTACTTTAGGTGTTTGCTATTGTAGATGGCCTTATGTTTGTTGTATTTTGTTGGTTGGTTTTGAAGGTGATCGTTGAAAAGACATTGGATTCCTCTGCAAAGAAGGATCAAGGTGTGAAGATGTATAAAGTAGCTGCTGAAGTTGGTGATGTTAGTAACATTTTGTACCAGGTTATAGTTGAAAGAAGAAAATACCGCGTAGTAAAGAAGCAAACTATTATAAATTTGCAAGGTTTTTTTTTTTTTTTTTTTTTCTTTTTTTTTTCTTTTTTTTTTTAATTATTATTCTCGCTTTAGTAATTGCCATATGCTAAATTGTGTGACTCAAAAACAATACAACTTAAGCCTACATGAACTTTTTGGCGTTGAGTGTCATAAGATAGTTTGACAAAAGGTCGGCGGTTGTTCTATTTATGTTCCTAATTATTTCCCTTACTTTCTACAGGTACATCAAAAGAAGGTGCAACTTTGAAAACAACTAGAAATCTGCCACGCCCAATGGAACTACAAATGGAAGTTCAACAAACGAGCAGAACAAGCTGCTGTAGAAGGCAGCCCACACCCAGTGGTATGGCAAATGGCTTTTACTTTTGCACTTTAACTTTTTAACCAATTTATTTTACAATAGTTAAATGACTAATATGATATTCATAATATTAAACCATTCTTAGATGTGCCGGAAATGAAGGGTCAACCTGAAACAAGATCAAATGTGGCTACCAGTACAAGACCATCAACTGAAGGTCAACAAATTTCTGAAACAAACAGTTTTGGACCACGTCATAGGCGCACAGGTAGAACAAATGGAAAGGCAGTTAACCGGACACCGTTACAAGACAGGTACTTCAAATTTATATAAAAAAGTTATGGGTTTTAGTTATTCAGTTATATTTGTTTCATTCATGAGTCGGATTGTTCATTTTCATGAACTCTAACCTTGATAACGAAGTAAAAAACTTTATGTATAATTTTGTCTAAAAAAATTTGGCTTTGATAAAATGTGTGGTTTAGATGAAACGTTACTCGCAGCCATATTTTTACTTCTATTAGTTATTACTAGAGATAAGAATATTTCATAGAGAAAGTTATGAAATTCGATATACAAATGAAATAATTTTTGTAATTGGCAGCTAGATAACAAAAAAACTTGGAACATGATATGGGGATTGAGTGTGTGGGACAAAGAAAAGAAGAGCTTCTGAGTTTTGTAGAAACATGTCTACTGATGACTGACAAGGCATCCATGTTTTGCAGCTATTATTATTTCTTCCCTGGCTGATTGGTAAGTTTTACAACCTAGAACTGCAATTATATGAGTTTATAGTGTGTCATGCAGTTTATAGATATAAGTAAACGTCTATTCAGACATGTGCAGGGTACTTACATAGTACTTAAAACTGCTACTCTGCTTAAAGAAGCACAAAAGCAGAAAAACATATCCCTATAAAATGTAATTTCAGCGTTGGTATTTAGATATGACGAATAGGGGTGTTTGGATTTAGAGCTAAAAATAATGTTGATGCCTATAAATAAAGAAGTAGATCTGGCTAATAAAGCTCCAGCCATATTAAAAATATCACTTAAAGATTTATCAACTTATTGATATTTGGAGAATCAAAAGGCTCACTTCTTCCAGATTATGAGCTTATTAGTTTAGGCTTTTAACGAACTTATGTTTCTTTCAGTTTGATACCGATCAAAGCATTTGTTGGAAGTGAACAGCTGTGATTGGTAGATGATAATAATATGCGTTCCTATATTGTGTAATAGCCCTTAAATTAGATGAAGTTATGTTATTAGGGTCCGGTCAAAGTAGTATGGATTTAGGGAACAACAAGTCGAGGGATATAAGTAAAAGAAATACTTTTAACTACCCTGTTTGAATATGTAGAACCCATTATTGTAAATTTTTGGTTTGCTTTAAGGAATTTGAGTCGGGCGAAGATTTAGAGCACCACAGGAGCACTGACTGTTTTGTGAAAAAAATAGTGCAGATTATAAATGGTCGATTTTCTTTAGGGAATTTGGATTAGGAAAAGTTGTAGGTCATATGAGTGTCCATCTGATAACAAGTAGTAAGGATAAAAAATGCTTTGTTCCCTTCAAGCTTATGCGTAATTCTAACAGTTTGTGGATATGATTAGTTTGTTCATTAAAATACTTAAACTTGACTTCATACGATAACCGTATGGGTATTTACTTTTGTTGAATATGTGGTTATATATAACTGAGATTTCTATATCTTTATAGCATTGAAATCAACTTGCAGCACCAAAGTATTTTGAATATGCTCAAACGTTGTTACATTTTTCTTATTGCATTTTTTTTCCTTTGTGGATGAAATTAGAATCCAACCATGTCAAGTTTTCCTTTTATTATAGGTTTACTAATTCCATTATTTGAGATAAAACTAAAAGTAAGTTTGCGCCATTAAAACTCAAAAACTTTATGTATTTATTAGGCTAAAAAATTCTATGGCTAAGCAAAATTTTAGCCACTTTTGCCAATTTTCTACCCGTTACAGAAAAAAATGTAACCCATCTGATCATTTCAGGAAACAAATAGGTTTTTAATTATCTCTTTCGCTTAATTATTATTATTATTTTGTATGTAGTTAACTTTTTAAGTCATAAAGAAAGGGTGTTATGTAAGATGTCACCAATGCCGTAACAAATAGGTTTAGGTCCTGAAATGGGTTGTTGGGGGCTTACATGGGTGTCAAACCAGATTTTGCATTAGTGTCAACAAATTCTGCATTAGTATCAGTTTAAATATGTATTTTCACCAATGCCATTGTGTCAAACCAATAACAAGGATTGGTCTACATGCTAGCTCTAGAATTAGGAAAAACTATTTTCCCTCACAACTAAAGTAAGTAACTTTTATAAAATTTGCAGTACTTTTTACGTTTCCAGATTCATTTACTTAGTATTTTTTGTGTATGCATGTACTTTGTGCAGGAAATGGTGACATGAAAGGTTGAGTTAAAGAAAATATATAACACAACAAGCAGCAAGTGACTTTCAGTTACAGAAGAAATGGGCTTCTAAATAAGGCTTATGAACTTTCAGTACGTTATTCTCTGTCTAGATCCAAATATCGTAATAAACACTAGAAGTTGTTTCATATCTTCAAAAAATTGCTATATAAACTTTGCATTAAAACTTATTACCATCTTTACTAGCATTATGTTAGCAAATAAAGAGTTATGCTCTTTCTCCCCTTTCCCATCCATATATCAGTTAGGATAAACTATATTCATGGTTTTTGTTGCACATTTGCAGCTTGAAATTATGAAGGGGGTGCAATCAATGAGGGCAAAGGAGTATGACCAGTTGCCTGCAAGTCACTGCACGAACACCGCCAACCTCTACTAATTAGTATTCAGTTACAACTTGAATTGGTTCTTACATTACTTTTGAGAGTTTGATCCTCAAAATGTATAACAACTTTGTATTGAAAAATCCCGCGGCAACGCGCGGGCATATATCCTCGTTTGTACTAAAATACACATAGATGATAAATGTTTTATGAATATATATTTTTAAAAACTTTTAAATATCCATAGCCAAAAACAAATTTGGCATTAAACTTACATTAATGAATGTTTTAAATAATTAGGTGTAGAAAATCATTGTTTAATTTATTACACATTGCAGTAACCATTTGTGCATATTGCATATTAATTTGCATTCCTCAAAACTTAAAAATACATTTAATAAAAGAAAAAGCCTTCCTCAAGTGTATATATTATAGATTACTAGGCAAGCTGACACGTGCGATGCACTCGATTGTATACAAGTTGTAATTAATAGATTTGGATGCTCGAAGTGTTACCAGAAATTCTTATTAAGTATATTAAGTATATTATGTAAGTTTCCTTGTTAAAGTTGTAAAAGAGTTTTAAGTCTTTAAAAATTTATATTTGTCACTGGAAACTCAACCGTATATCTTTATACTTACATCTATTGTATGAACCAAACATTTTGAAGTTATAAAATAGTTAAAATATTTAATATTTACATTTCTCATGTGAAACTCTATTCTTTTTTTTGTCATATTTTATATTAGTTTTAAATAAAAATTAAATCTTAAATAGTCATATTAATTGCTTAAAATTTTATATTATACAATTATCTCAGTTTTATTATTATAGTATATAATTATCTGTGTACTTTTAAAAAGTATATTATGATCATTGATACATGTTTGGATTTAATATTTATATACTAATTTATCATTATAAATATAAAATATACGTAGCGGATTAGGTCCCAAAATGAATCCGTATGATACAAATAGATTAACAAATAAGTATTTACTAACCTCTTGTATTTAATCAGATGAACAAACGGAGCAAGTATCGAACCCTATTTTCCCCATAGAGACTCACAAACCCTTTGATACTCAAAGTAGATGATCTCTGTCGTTAGTCCACACTACACGTCCTCATATGTTAACCGAATGCTAGTTCCTTCTTGTTTACATTCAAGCAATGAACATCTTATGTTTTGCTTATTGGAAAATCGACCTAAACCCTAAAAGGGTTATGTGCCGATACGTTTTAGAGGGTAAAAGGGAGGATAGAACTTGTGTTAATCATTACATAACCTTGAATAACTTGGTGACCAAGTTTGGCTCTTACATTCCCTTTTCCTCTCCTTAGGCTGATTATCTTAAAATAATATGGGCTTCCTATATTATTTTTTATTAGTCCATTTAATTATGTCTTACATTAATTAAATAAGGCTCGTTAGTTAATTAATGCGTCTAACATTAATTAACAACCGCAAGTGATCGTGACATTTTATTAATATAAATAACATATTACTAATAAAGTAATAAATATATTAAATACACTATAATTGGTAATACCTCAGTGTATAAGTGTGTGACCCCATAAGCTTACGAATTTCTAGCTGTATTATTATTTACTATGATATGAGCACTTCTCAGTAGCTCCTACTTGCGAAATTCATAATCACAAAATAATTATACAAGCATAGGTTAATGTCTAGCAACACGTCAGTTCTCTCAGAAATACATAAGTACGGTTTCGTAAAACATCTCAGTGTTAATGGTTTATTATTAATCATCATTTTGTTTCAGATACCCGTTAAACTATGGATATGGATCAAAGTTATTTCGAATGTTTAACTATTATGTTTCTCGATATAGACATTGAACTAGATTACCAAACTAATCAAGATTCATCTCAATTAGATTTAGGTTCGACCATATACACATCTGATCAAGTCATCGAAGGGCCCAGTAGTATCTAACTCCAGAAACATATGGAGGAACAAATTCTTTTTTGAGTACACGTGTCATTCATCCGCTTCATATCACTTCTGAAAATAGCCTTTATAACTACCTTATTCAGGACAACATTTAACTATATCAATAAATGATATTCCACACATGCAAGACTTACTTGCATCTCAAGTCTGAGGACGAGTAAAATACAACCACTTGTGAGATTCCACTTAATGGCGCCATTCCATAAAGTGAATACTCGTAGTTCGGGTAGTTCAATATTCATAGCTAGTGAATAACATATGACTTTGGCGGACACATACCTTTAATATTCATCCAGTGAATACTACCAATCGCTCACATTTATATTTGTTTAATAATACTCCATATTGTTGATCGACAATGGATAATTTAAATTATTCATGGATTAAACATGCAAATATAGAACACAATAGTATAAATGAAAATGATCATACCTGGTATATCAATTCATTATTTAATACAACTGATTACAGTTTCATTATCCAAATACTAAATACAGATATACATAAGACTACTAGTAAGTCAACATCCAATGTTCCTAAGATGCTCAACTTGTTTGATACAGGACAACTAAGTAGTCATCTGAGCAAACTTCGGGAATGCTTGTTTCAAAACTCACAAATAGTGAAGGTTTGAATAATACGCTGATTGTCATTTTGTACGTGTGCACTAAAGTACAAGTACCATAGTACGAGTATTGCCATATTACTTTCCATAGGCTGTTTGAAGCTAGCAAAAAACCTATTTGAGACAATCATCTAAACAGCCTCTAAAGCTGTAAAGTATTCTTATTCTACCAATGTATAACACAACAATGCTCTCAGCCGAGCATATCTAGTCATCAAAGTCATCAAACAATGATGAAATCGTACCATGACTTGGATTGAGTGTCATCTCAATTTAACTAGCATTAATGTATACATACGCTACCATGCTCTTTATCAATAATCCGTAAATGATGAACATTTCTTTGGTAATGTTTGGTGCCCCCATGAACTCCAAGTTCCTTTGATTATGATAATTGTGCTATTATGCCGCAATACATATCTGTAGGTTCTTCATTACTAGGGACGACTCCAAGCGTAGAAATGAATTTTCTAAACCAAACAGCTTCCATTAGAATGTTTGATTTAACTTTTATCTAACGACTTTCACTTAGATACTGTTGTTGTCAACTCATCTTGCATTCATGAAAATGTTACAACTAGCTCTATGCACAATATGATGTACATGATGAATCTTTTAGTTAAACTTAAGGTTTCCATTCACGTGTTCAGTCTCATCTAGTAAGATATCCTTTGAGACTCGCTCAATGAGATGTCATATTGTGTTAGACTTATTGACTGCATATGTTTATTTCAATAAACATTTATCCCAAGGTTGTATTTTTATTTCCTAAATCCCCAAGGTGAAGTTTCATTCCAAGCTAAGGATTAACATTTAATTTAGATGGAATGATGCTTTTAATTTGTTTTACAACATATGAGATTTAAGAAAACAAACATAGTGCTCCCACTTGCTCTCAGGTGTACTCAGAAGTTATCTTAGTTCTTACGTGGATTCTTGCATTTTGTATACTTTTTAAAGATTATTTGGATTCATTAACCCTTTTAGTTACACACTGTCCTCGCTAAGGTAATCATTCCAGAAAGAGTTTTGATATCCTATTTTCACATACATGAAAACAAGTATGACAATTAATCATCTTCATATATTTAATGCTTGTAGAAAGAAAGATTTAATCACAGTCAGTCACTTGAGTATGAGTAAAAACTCCTGTCACAAGGCGTGCATTAAATTTGTGTACAAGTTTGTCTTTTTGAGTCTTCTCTTTAAAGAAACTCATTTTTAACCTTATAGTCTAACCGTTTGGCGAAAGATTAACTAAGTTTCAAAAATGATTATCTTCCTAGGACTTTATCTTAACATTCATAGTTTTGAGTCATTCATCAGATTCAAGATCAAGCAATGCATCTCTGTAGTTAGTAGGTTCACTATAATCCTCTAACTTATATTCCTCGGCATTGATATAAAAATATCACTCAGGTGCATGAGGTATCCTTGTGGATTTATGAATGAGAGTTACATCATTCGTTGGTTCAACATTTACATGTTCAGCCTCAATATAACATTAGCATGTGTATTTAGAAGGTTGTGTATTTTGTTCTTGAATACCTTCAAGATTTATAGATGCTCCCACTTGCTTTTGTAAGTAGAGACTATTCTCTAGATACTCATCATTTTGAGCAACAATAAATTATTCTCAATTGGGTCATTCAAAATACATCATTAGTTCCTGACTCTAGTTTGTCAATTACACGCTCCAAGAGATTTAACAAATTCAGAATTTCAATAGAGACTTAATGGGATTCATCCCATTCCATTATTCGATTGTGTCCTTATACCTTCTAGGTTGGAACCATATTAAGTATATGTACGACATACTCAATTTTATAACCTTGATAGTTTTGGAGGTAAAGCAGTTAAAGTCATCAACAATCCAACAATAAATAGAGTTTGATTTCCGTGTTGGACATGCTATAAAATTGTGGTATTCCAATGAGGGTTGATTTTGTGAGACAATCCCACAACTCATTAGATGAACTTATACTTTTTAGCTTACATATCTGCCAACTAAGTCAAACAAATTGCATCGATAGTATTTTTAAGCCTATTGCATCCTTTATATTATAAGTTGTTGACCAAGTCAATGACTTCATGTGCATCTCTTGACAAGAAGAAATAAACATATAATTGCTTATTATTCGTTATAAGCCCTTGATTAACTTAAGGACTTCATGTACATGTCTTAACAAGAAGACATAACAAGTTAACGACTTACTTTACGTTATAAGTCTTTCAACAAAGGACTTCATGTTTGTGTCTTTACAAAATGACCAAAACATATTTAACTAAAGTAATTATGAGCGTCAACTCTTGGAATCAATAGTAATTTCAAGTTAATTACATGCTTCATGTTTATGGCTTTACAAGAAAACATAATCATACTAACTATGCCATTTGGTGAATATGTTGAAGTAGCTTTCATTATATCTTGACGCTCGTTCTAAATAGGGCAACATACATTTTATGTGTAGAAGTCTTATTAGAATATTATTTTCTTACCTTGCGATCAAGAAAAACCATTAGTCATATTGTTATTTGTTGTGCCTTGCACACAATTAAGATTTCTCCTACTTGTGTAGGGTTCAACATCATGCAAGTGTACAAAACAACACGACAGTTGTTTGTTTGTATGGACAATATGGTAGTGTCACATATAGTAAGTGCATGTAGAACTTTATAGATTAATAAGGAATCGTGCATAACTATTTATAGATAATGTTACATGAAAACAATGAGTTATCACATAAAATAATACGCGGTGATTCTTACTGAATAGAGATGTTTCGCACTTGGAAAGTAATTTATTATTTCAAGACAGACTAGAAATAAAATGGGACACCTACAAGGTGTTAAGCTGATAGCTCCCACTGAATTAAACAAGACTACAAGTATGTCATTTCAGTAACAAAACGCATAGATCCCCACTGGATTAGACAAACATTACAAGTGTTTCTTCACAAGTGAAAGCTAGTAGCATTTTATTGACTTTCCTTATCTTGAATGTCTATGCATTATTAATAATGTGAGTCACTTGGACTAGCAATCGTATACTTAGATATCCTAGGAAGTGTGTCAAGTTCTACTTTATAGATGATGGACTAGCCATCTATATCTATTCTTTAACTTGAAAATTGGCAGGCAATTCTTCCTTAATTGGCCTACCAAGCCACAAGGGTGTAGTGCCTTTATTGGGTTAAAGCAAACAACTAGGTGAATCATGCTAGTGATTGCATTCACCACTTTTGCGGTGATATTTCCATTTCTAATTAAAAGTCATATCGTGCCTTGAGGATATCAAGATGTTCTCACTTTGGTAGCTATAGAAATGTGTTCTCTAGTTACCCAAATGTCTTATCTGTTTTAGAGATTTCAAAACCGAATAAGGGTGAAGCCTACTTGAAAGAATAAGATGCACAACGTTACTTAACCCATTTTCTTTTGCAAGACATAATCATTTCATGAGTAAGTTCACTATGAGTTTGGTTAGAATTGGAATAATTCAATCGTTCTTATTTTAGATTACTAGAGCAATGGAAAAGAATAGGAATGAGTCTCTCTTTCTTACAAGAAAGGAGACTCGGTTTGTCTTATTCAAGAAATGTATAAACCTTTGTTTACGGTTTATGTTGCATTATTCAATTAAAAGAATATACAAAGTACAAATTTTAGTATGTTCTGTGGAAAACTAGAAGGGGGGTTGAATAGTTTTACCGGTTTTTCGTTTAATTATCTTTTGAAACTTTCCGTTTAATCAAAGATATGAATACAAAGACAATATATATAACATGAAAGTATAAAGAAAGAAATGATCAAACCACAACACGAGTATTTATCGTGGTTCGGTTACAAGGACTCTTTTTCCTTGACCTACGTCCACGCCCCGAGTATCCAACTCGAGAGTTTCTTTCACTAGTCAACAAGCTCCTTTCATCGGCGGAGAAAACCTTACACGTTGCTTACACGATTACCGACACTAAGCTAGATGTCGAGTTCTTTTACAAGGGTACAACCACTCCCGTAGTCCCGTTAGTTCTTTTACAAGGGTACAACAACTCCCGTCACACTATGTATTTTAAGGCCTAAAATACTAACCGATCACAACTGAAAACACACAATCAAATAAAGTGTAAACTACACAAAGTCTACACAATGCTAAGCTAACAAGTCTTGCAACATTGTGTTGAATACTTGTAACTTTATATGAACTTGTGAACCTCTTTGCTACAAAAGAAACTTCACATCAAAATGAAATGTTAAGGGGTTAGATGAATGAAATGAATGTATGTGTGTGAAATGTAATGAGAAGTGATAAAACGAAACTTCAAACAAATGGCTTGGTATTTATAGCAAAACCTTCAGCAGGTCTGGCGGATACGGCGGAACCCTCAGATGGGTTCCGCCCGTGTACCTCCAGGGTTCCTCCAGGCTGACAGAAGGTTTTGTAATAAATCTTTCCAAACCAACCAAAGTCACATCAACTAAATTCTAGTCAAATACACATTGAATCAAAGTAGAATACTTCCAAAAATGTGTAAGAGTTTATGGTAAGTCAAACACACAAAGTTACCATAAATGTATGATGTGATGTTAACATTTTTCTATTTTAAGAAATATAAAAAGTGTTGTGTTTTATATGAAATGTAAATGTAGCAAATGTCTAATTATGCAAGTCTTTAAACTAAAAGTATGTTTTACTAAAAACTAAAGTTTACACTTTGTCGTTAACAAAACTTAGCAAAGATCGTAAAATATAAATAACGTTTTTAGGCGATATTTGTATTAACAATCTCCCCCTTTTTGTTGATGACAAAACATAAACTTTGTTTTTAAGTAACTCACAAATTTTAGTGTTAAGACTTAAAAAAATGTTATATTAAACTTGTTTTACTTAAGTGATGAAAATCATTTTAAGTTTAAAAGTTAATATATCTTTCTCCCCCTTTTTGTCGAAACAAAAAGAAGAGTAGCGAAGCGGAACTATGCACTTACTCCCCCTTGGTCGATACTCCCCCTAAAAGGAGTGCCAAGATGGGAAACATGGATTTTGAACCTACAAAAAAATGGTTAGTTGGTGATAATGACACAAAATCAAGCTTGTAGTCACCACACATATGAGAATATAAGCAACCACAATCACAAGTCATATATGATCAACCAACAATGCAAATAAGAAAGTAGTAAAAGATGTCATTTCAAGTAAAATTTGACTTTAAAAAAGTCAAAGACAAGAAATGAAAAATATCCTTCTACTTCTAAAAATAAAAGAAAAGATAAAAAATAACCAAGAAATAAAAGAAAAAGAAAATCCTACTTCTATAAGTAGAAGTTTTTCAACACATTTCCTAAATGGGGCAAAAGGCCTCCAAACTTGGTCTAGGATTATTTTGGGTGGGAAAGAGCATCCAAACGTTCGATGATGTGTTGTAAAGCAAAACGGGTTTCATCTTGAAATTGGTGAAGCAACATCTTGATGCTTTCACCTTGTTTTAGCATTTGCTCACATTGTGAGCAAACATGGTTATGAGTGGGTGGAAACGGGTCATTTGATGATGGTGGTGGTGGTGGGTTGGTGTTGGTTTCTTGAGTGGAGGATGGGTTTGGTATGGAGTCAAGCAAGGTTGTTTGAAATTCCATTGCTTGATGGAGGTGATTTTCAATCATGCTTTGAATTTCCTCATAAGAAGGAAAAAAAGACTCAAAGGATTGGGATTGAGAATGTGGTGGAATTGGGTGATCATGGTTTTCAAAGTTAGGTTCTCCATATAGAGGACCATGGATGTCATTGAAGATAGGGTGAAACAACAATGGTTTTGGGTGGTGGTACTCTTGTTGTGGTGGTTGGTTGTGGACAAAAGGCTCATTTTGGTCAAGCAATGGCCTTGGGTTTTGGTTTGTCAAAGGTGGTGGATTTGTTGATCTTGGTGGAAGATCATTGAGATCTTGTACAAAAGAATGTCGTGATGTTAAAGGAGACCCAAATAACTCCATTGGTTCAAGTTTAGGTAGTGTTGATGGTGATGGAGTTTTGGATGTTTGGATTGGTGCACTTGGTGGAGTTGGGTCAATGGGTGATTTTGTTGGTGGTAGAGTAGTGAGCTCATTAGGTCCTTTGGGTGATGGAGATGGAGATGCAAGGTTTAGAAAATGTTCATTCTTGATGGGTGAGGAGAATTCATCCGAGGATGAGGAACTTAAGTTGATTGTGTGGTTTGACCAAAGTGGTTTGACACTTATGCGTGCGGTTCTCCGAACGGGTCGAGATGGTTGAGAGGTTATAGTTGACTTTGTCATTGTAGAAATGGTTGATTAGAGGTTTAGAATCAGAGATTGTGATTGTGATGGTGTGATTTGAGGGTGTTCTAAGATGGTTAAATTTATAGAGGTGAAGAAGTATGGAAAGGAGTGTTTGGATTTGATGTTTAACCATACAAAGATGGAGGTTGCTAATGATTTTGAAGATTAATGAGGGTTGTTAAATCATTGGAAGTCAATCCAATGAAAGTGGTGAAGGAAGAGGACAAAGATTTGCACTAAATGCTTAGTGGTTTTGGCAAATTGGTTGAAGGTATATGTTTCACGGATTGCAAGGAACCTTTGGAAGGGTTCCTTCCTTTATAGGTGAAGGTTCCTTGAGGTGGTTATGGCTAAGTTTGAAATTTGGCGGGAAATGAGTTTCTATGAGTTCTAGAGGATGAGAAAGACCCTAATGTGCTTAGCAAATAGTAGGGAATGGGTTTCTATCTAAAAAGGATGATTTGTTGTTGAGTGGATGTTGAAATGTCAAAAATAAAAAAAAAAAATTGCAGGTGCACTGGCGGAACCCTGAGACTACACAGGCGGAACCCATTTGAGGGTTCCGTCTGGTTCGTTGGGCATTTTCTGGAATTCCAGAAAAATACACTGGCGGAACCCATTTTAGGGTGCCGCCAGGGCTGAAAAAGTTAGCAGTCCACGTTTTTGACCCGCGATACGATTTTTAAATTTTTTGAAAACTCCTAAAAACAAAAATATAATTCATATCTGGTTAGGAAATGCAAAAATTGGACATGTAAACACGCATACCATTGGACTTTGACCGGGGGCTAGCGAATTTCACTATACTTAATGAAATTTTCATAAACATGAAAATTTGACAACATGCCAAATGCTGTCGTCATGCATCATAGTTAGTTCATACATGTTCCAAATTGTACCAAATATCCTACCAACACACAAACACATAACACATCTTGTTTAAAATGACCAAATTGTTCAAATAACACCTTGTGCCAAACACTCCTACACACCCGCTCTCATTGACGGTCAATCTTCTTCTTTAGCTTTCCAAGGAATCACCCAAGATTCTTGAACATCCCCTTTGTTTGCTTTTTGAAATATCCGGAAGTTGGGAAAGGTATTCTAGAGGCGGGAGCCTAGAGTAGGGCAAAGTCTCATCTTCACTAATTGAGGATGATGATGAGGAGGTAGGAGGATGAGGATGTTTTCCTTGGGCTTTGTAGACTCTCTTATCACTTAGTGGAACAAAAGTGTGTGGAATGAGAGAGTAGTCTAGGCGAAGACCGTTAAGAGTTGGTGGAATGGGAGAGATGAACCTAAAGAGACGGGTCAAGAGCATTCCATACGGCATAGCTGTTATGCCTTGCACGGGAATGTCGGCCATTCTCTTGGCCATGTAGTAGGCAAGGTTGAAGGGTTGCCTAACGGACAAGGAGTAAAGCATGTAGCAAAGGCAAAGATTGATGTGATCCCGGTTTCCTATGGTGCTAATGACATTGGCTCTAAGGAGTTCTTCCCATTTCTTGAATTGGGGCTTGAGTTCATTTAGTTCCATTCCATATGGGTCCTTATCGACCTCATTTCCCGTACAGGTTCTCCTAGTGTTGGTGGTCCTAATGAAGAGGCGGTCACGGAGTTCATCCTTGGACAAAAGAGGGGTATCATAGGGATGGATGCGGTCAATGAGTGTGTCAAGAGTTGAGAGGGAATGCTTGTCGGAGTAGATGCAAGTACCACGGTTTGGGACACCTAGGATTTGAGCAAATTCCTCGAGACTGAAGGAGTATTGATGACTACTAGCCCTAAAGATAATAGACATGCGACCATACTCATCCGTGGAGAGAGTGACGAATGCATAGAATTCTAAAATAAACCTAGGACAAATAGGCTCATTGATTTCTAGGAGACAATCAAAGTTGATGGTTGCAAGTTCCATAGGTAGGTTTGTACCTTCTATGAAAGATGGGTCAATGGTTCAACCCTCATGGACATATCGTTTTTCTAAGGCTTTGAAAACGTCGATTTGAGTTGGAGTAAGACCTTTGGTTTTATGGTGTTTGGGTAGGTACTTAATGGTATCCTTGTTGTCGTAATGGGTTAGAGGATGCATGATGATTCCTAGAAAAACAAAATTTCACATTTTAGTCTAAGTAAACGACTATCGTAATGTGGATGTTCTAGTGTGTGCCTATATGAAAACAATGTGGAGGTGCGGTTATCTTGACTCATTTTGATGCTCGAAAATGTTTTAGAATGCAAGTTTTGTTATACAACAAAAGATAACCCAAGCGCTCCTAGTTCAATGTAGCTTCGTTTGAATGTACCCGAAAATACATATTGATAATGTATTCCCTTTAGCATTCAAGAGACATTATGCAAGTGATGTTTTTTAACATAACGTTTTGATTTTGTATTCACAATGTGAGACGAAAAAATATTTGTCCTATTTGTGAGAAATTTTTGCAAGAATTTGACATGGGGTGTTTTAGTAAACATGTTAATAGCTTATAATAATGCAATTCCTAACTATGGGAAACATGATTAGTTTTGTTAAACACCTAATTTCATGCATGGGTTTCTCAAGTTAATGCATAACCCCAAGTTTTTGTTTTTGTGCAAAAATAGAATTCCTAGACTCAGATCAGGAGTGTAATCATGTTTAGAATACTTACAATGATGATTGATTAGCAATGTGAATGAAGGGAGGACCAAAAATTTGTAGGTGTGGGTGAATGGTAAAGTGAATAGTAGTAGTTTGGAAGTGGTGGTATGAGATAATGGGTGTTTGGTTTAATATAAACTAAGAAAAAGGTTCTGCAGGTCGGCAGATACGGCAGAACCAAAAAGACGGTTCTGCCCGTTATGGTTGAGGGTTCCGCCGACTCTGCTGAGAAAAAGACTTATTGATTTGTTTTGATTTTTGTGATTTTTGTCTAATGTCTAGAACTACAATGTAGGTTCCATGAGTCCTAAGCCTAGCCTAAGAAGGTTAAAAGGTTCTCGTTTAAGAGGTTTTGTGAGAATGTCGGCTATGTTGTCTTCGGAAGAAACTTTCTCAATTGAGATGTTTCCTTTTTGAACATTATCACGAAGGAAATGATGACGGATTTCAATATGTTTGGTACGAGCATGTTGAACTGGATTTTTTCTAAGATCAATGGCTCATTTGTTGTCACAAAGAATGGTGATGTCGTTAAGTTGAATTCCGTAGTCGACAAGAGCTTGCTTCATCCAAAGAGCTTGTTGACATGCCTTTCCGGCCGAAACGTATTCGGCTTCCGTTTTTGAGATAGCGAGAGCCGTTTGCTTCTTAGAGAACCATTAGGTGAGACAATGTCCAACAAAAGTACAAGTACCACTTGTGCTTTTTCTATCAACATAGTCACCGGCATGATCCGAGTCGGCATACACTATGGTGTCTATTCTCGTTCCTTTGGGATACCATAAACCTAAATGTGTAGTGCCCTTAATATATCTAAAAATCCTTTTAACGGCTTCGAGATGAGTTGTCTTAGGATCTTCTTGAAAACGAGCACATAGACAAACACTAAACATAATGTCGGGTCTTGATACGTGGGAATCGCCCCAGGCTTTACCTCTCAAGGGATCTTGAGAAGCTTACAATCCCCACCAGGCAGTGTACCTGATCGTTGTAGTATAGTATAGTGACAAGTACCGGGGGATTGATCGTTCAGCTAGGAATAGTGTCGCTAGGATTAGAAAACCTAAATACTAGTTCTAAAGGTAAGGGATGATTATTTTTGTATTTTTATAATTTTTTAGAAAGCAGGTAAAAATCTCGGGTTTGAAGGATTTGGGCGGAATTAGTTGCTAGTCAACTAACCCAATACTAAAGATGCAATCAAAATAAAATATTAAAATAAACTAAATTAACTAAGGTTGTATGCAATAAGTGGAGAAAATGTGTTTACTTAGATTTCACTACTCCCTAGATATCTTTTACACGTTAATTACTTGTTATAGTTGCGTGGATGACGGATTATATTCCTTAATATCATTCATGGGGTGGCACACTTAATTCCCCAATCCTATGAGTGCCTACTTCACTCCTATGTCGAGCCGGCTAAGAAGCTCCTAACATGGGATCATTAGAATTTACTCATGCATTAAATACAACCAATAAAACCTAGTGCACGTCAGTTCATGTTTCCTAAGATGTTCAAGCATGTTACCAATTGGAGATCTGCCAATTTTCTTAAGCCTAACATCGAAATCATTCATCCAATACAACCATAAACAAGTAATCAACACATAATTAACATCTAGGTTTCATTAGATCCAAGCAAACACAAGATAGATCTAGCCTAACATGATGAAATTAAGACAAGAACAAGATATAGACAACCAACACATAGACATATTGATTGAATTAAAAGAATACTTATCTTAATTACACATGAAAGGGATTAAGGGCTGAGAACCCTTGAAAAACATGTAAAATTCGTGCCAAGTTCGGCCTTAGGGTTTCTCCAAAACTTCTCTCCTTTTAATGTGAAAATTAGAAAACTATATATAGGAAATAGGGTCTGACAGCGTCAAGACAAAATTTGTGACGCCGTCATCTCGCCGCCAAAATAGTCCTCGGACTGCCTTGATCCAGATCTGACGCCGTCAAGTGTTATGTGTTTCCAGGCCGTCATGCTTTTTCCTCTTGACGCCCTACCTTGTGACGCCGTCAATTCTGTACTGGGCCGTCATGCAAATTACTCTTGACGCCGTCAAGATTTTCTTCTTGACGCCGTCACCTACTGTTCCCAGCAAGGAAAATTAAGACTTTGGCGTTTTCTTCACTTTTATGCTCCAAAAACGTCCGAATTGCTTCCTTTTCCAGATTTCACTCTCAAAGTACCTAAAATCATAAAAGGAACGATTTAGGGCAATATTTGATCAAATAAATTCAATTCCGGGCTTAAATGACCCTCTAAAAACGGTTCATTTTTCGCCTCATCATATACCCTTACACTTGAGATTTGCTTGTCCTCAAGCAAATGCGCTTTTATTCTACTCAAAATACAAGTTAGGGGTCATTTAACACTAATATAAAAGTAATTACAACAAATAATCATTCCACTAAAGACCAATAGACAAGCACGGAGGTCATATACTAGCACCTCACAAATAGTGTTTAGATACTCACATCTCTCGGGTGTAATAAAGTATAAATTACAATATAGAAATGGAAGATATCTCTCACTACCTGTCATAGCAAAATAGATTACCATAGGCTTGGGAAAGGATCAAACCTCCACCACATGGCGTAAGCACCTAGGATAAACTATCAAAGAGGTCTTTTAAAGGGTTGTAACGTTAGGTGTAGGGATATGAAATACATGGTTTTGTTGGATAAAGGCAGTCTTTACTGGTGGCGAGTTAACAATCTTGGTTAATTACATGTAGAATATGGCGTTGCTAAGCCAAGACTAGACTCGACTTAAGCTAATAACTGAAAAATAACAAAAACATAAAATAAACATAGAATAAAAAGGGATGGTAGTCCGTATGTTTTTTCTCTTTTTTTTTTCTATTTTTTTTTTCATTTTCTTGATTTTTTTTTTTTTTTTTTTTTTTTTTTTTTTTTTTTTGCATACACTCTTACCCTACCATCCAAAATAATACATCATAGGGGATGAACATTCCCCTTACACTTGAATCTTTACATACTTTACAATAAACTAACCTAATGACTCGAATTAAGAAAATCAAAACACTTGGAGTACTTTTAAGATTAACGTACATATGGGGGTAATAAATGATGTTCTTCCCCATTACTCCATAACATACGTACTTTACCCATGAGCCCCAATCATCCCAAAACAATATGTACAAGGATATGACTCGACTTAGCAACCATGTAATCAATTAGAAAGTTAACTTAGAGTTTAACAAATAACAATAATGCACTAAAAATGAGCACATACACGGAAGGCTAAGACGATTTGGGTGTACATTTAAGTGGGGTGTAACAAATTCTTCCTTTAAGTAAGATGCTTAAAGTTAGAAACGAAAAGATAGGCTCGGAGGGGTGTACTAGGGGTTTCGTGTACTAAAAATGAGTACAACGCTAAGGGTGTGGGAAAAATTAGTTGACTTAACTAGCCAAGTAATATGACTTAAATGGTCAAGTAATTATGATACGGGTTTAAGACAAGGGTGATCCTAATGCCTCTTATCATGTAGTAAATCCTACCACACGAATGTAGTCTCACTAGCGGTCTCGGGATGCATCACTAACGCAAGTTCTAGAATCTAAACGCTACCGGTACACTCATAAGCACTAATAATAAATGCTTTTCCTATCAAATCTAAAGGCGAACCTCACATATTTGGGTGGAAAATTTTTCTGAATGGTACGGTTTTGTGCTAGTCATACAATCTCCTATCCATGAGACGCTTGCTATGGCTAAAGTTTCACTCCTAAATGTTGTAAAAAAATTTAAATTTGGCGCTAAAATTACACTAACAAGTATTTCTCATAGTTTTATTACACATCTACTATCAAACAAAACAAACTCAAGCGAAAGTGCATATGTAAGGTATCATCTTTTTACCCTCCCCTTACACTTAGGATGAACATTGTCCCCAATGTTTAAGTAAAAAATGTAAAAGTGAAAAAGTAAAAAGAATGAAATCAAATACTCCCCTGATTCGCTCGGTATGGATAATAAGGTGGCCAGGTTAAATCTTCCTCCAAGAAAATGAACAATCAAAGCTTCCATTCCAGAATATAAATCATCTTCTTGTCATACATAACCTGTAAATCCTGAGAAAATAGACAAGACAACCTCGCGTAAAATCGGCGGTATCCTATATAAGTTACTAAATCCTAGAAAACAAAGTAAGATATAATGCTTGTGGAATGAAGTCTGCAGATTTCCTGGAGATTATAAAACTTAATAATTCACAAAAACCGTAAGACTCCGTTAGAAAAACAAAACCGGTAAAATTTCCAGATTTTTACACGTGACGCCGTCAAGAATTAACTCATGACGCCGTCAGAAGTGACCTGAAGAAATTCTTATGTTAAGTTTCCGGAAAATTTCTGGAAAAACTTGGTCCTACTTCCAGGAAAATCCTGCAAAACTTCATTATGACTCAATACAAGAATTTGACTCTAACAAATACGAATATACATGTTCACTTAATATTGTGGAGAATCATGATCGGTTTGTTTCTTAAAAACATATTTGGGGTTTCCCCTTACACTTATCTTTTGCAAAAATACCTTTAGGTGGAGTTAAGACTAGGCCAAAACAACAAAGATAAAGTATTTCCACTTTTTAGTTTAGAAACATGATCTACCAACAATAAAAATAAAGCATGCATACGGAAGCAAATAACAAACAAACAATATAAAAATCACACAAAACATGGGTTGCCTCCCAAGAAGCGCTTGTTTTTGTTCGAGTCACGAGCCTGACTCTACCCTTATTTAACGGATAAAGGGGAGGTTATCCCTACACTTAGGATTAAGTGTGGGTGATAGTAGCGATACACACCAACTTGGTAATAGTATGCCTCATGAGGAAAGAGTGGTGGATGAATTATATGCTCAAAAGGGTGTGCTCCTATCATCATAACCTTACCTAATTCAATCGGGTTAATGGGTGGATTAAGATTTTCTCCTAGAAAGGGATCATTTTCAATCAACTTCAAGAGATTACTAGTTGGGGATCCATCTTGACCTAATAAACATGGTTTAAACCCATAATGTTTCTTATGATCAATCATAAATGGGTGATGTAAGCATGTAAGGTCATTTTCCACTCCTATATTGGTTTCCACTCTACAAGGCTTAGAGTCCACTACCTTTATCCTAAGACTACTCGGACTATATGGTTTGATGGGTGGATCGGAACCTATCTCAATTCCTAAATTCACATCCAAGAATGGAAGATTAGGTAACGGTTTTGGTTGAGGCTCCGGTTCATCAAAACTAGGAACTTCCCAAGAACTAAGAGTAAGGTTATCATTATAAGTATTCAAACCTATATCCTCTAGTTGTGTTTGATCCAAGGGTTCTACCTCTATTGGGGTTCCTATAGTCTCTTCTACTTCTTCCGGGTAAGTCACGGGTGATATGTGTGCCTCAAATGATGGTAGGACTTGTGGGGTACTTTGTGGGCTCATGTTATTTACTTCATCACTCCTTGTGTCAAAATCACCTATATCCTCAACATGTGTTTTATTATAATCTAACCCTAATATTTTCCTAAGTATCTCACGTGCTTCCCTAGGCATCTCAACTTCTATGTTCGAATCATAAGGATCATCCTCAATATTCTGACTGCTATATACAAATTGCCCAAAAGATTCTTCATCTGTTTCTTGAGATTCATCATCATCGATCATAAAACCTAGGTCTTTTTTATCAATGTGATCATGTTCGGCTACATTCTCCATCACATCAAGGTCACCTATGTGTTCATCCTATATTATGGTAGGGCCTAACCATGACATGCAGCTAGGTGGCTCATACGAAACTATCCTAGGTGAAGGCTCATATAGTGCATAGGTTTCACTAAGTGAGGCATTTTGAGGGGTTGATGGAGCTCATAAGGTGAATTCTTTAAAAGTCTTATGCCCTTGGCCTCTTTTCTCAAAGTACTCAATAAAATCAATATAAGATCCTATCCTCCTCATTTCATTCGTTCATCTTGGTATATCCAAACTGGTGTAATTATATTTTTTCTGGTAAAACTCTAGTGTCGGACTTGGTGGATTCGCGTTCTCCATAATGGTGAACGGAATAGTAAATGAACTTAATTTACTAACAAAGGCACACAGAAAAAGATAGACTAAAGAAAACCTAAAAATAAAAATAAAATCTTACTAGAAAGGAATCTAGCAAGTAGACCTAATAAAAAGAAATTTTAACCTAGACAATAACTATTCCCCGGCAACGGCGCCAAAAACTTGATACGTGGGAATCGCACTAGGCTTTACCTCTCAAGGGATCTTGAGAAGCTTACAACCCCCACCAGGAAGTGTACCTGATCGTTGTAGTATAGTATAGTGACAAGTACCGGGGGATTGATCGTTCAGCTAGGAATAGTGTCGCTAGGATTAGAAAACCTAAATACTAGTTCTAAAGGTGAGGGATGATTATTTTTGTATTTTTATAATTTTTTAGAAAGCAGGTAAAAATCTCGGGTTTGAAGGATTTGGGCTGAATTAGTTGCTAGTCAACTAACCCAATACTAAAGATGCAATCAAAATAAAATATTAAAATAAACTAAATTAACTAAGGTTGTGAGCAATAAGTAGAGAAAATGTGTTTACTTAGATTTCACTACTCCCTAGATATCTTTTACTCGTTAATTACTTGTTATAGTTGCGTGGATGACGGATTGTATTCCTTAATACCATTCATGGGGTGGCGCAGTTAATTCCCCAATCCTATGAGTGCCTACTTCACTCCTATGTCGAGCCGGCTAAGAAGCTCCTAACATGGGATCATTAGAATTTACTCATGCATTAAATACAACCAATAAAACCTAGTGCACGTCAGTTCATGTTTCCTAAGATGGTCAAGCATGTTACCAATTGGAGATCTGCCAGTTTTCTTAAGCATAACATCGAAATCATTCATCCAATACAACCATAAACAAGTAATCAACACATAATTAACATCTAGGTTTCATTAGATCCAAGCAAACACAAGATAGATCTAGCCTTACATGATGGAATTAAGACAAGAACAAGATATAGACAACCAACACATAGACATATTAATTGAATTAAAAGAATACTTATCTTAATTACACATGAAAGGGATCAAGGGCTGAGAACCCTTGAAAAACCTGTAAAATTCGTGCCAAGTTCGGCCTTAGGGTTTCTCCAAAACTTCTCTCCTTTTAATGTGAAAATTAGAAAACTATATATAGGAAATAGGGTCTGACGGCGTCAAGACAAAATTTGTGATGCCGTCATCTCGCCGCCAAAATAGTCCTCGGACTACCTTGATCCAGATCTGACGCCGTCAAGTGTTATGTGTTTCCAGGCCATCATGCTTTTTCCTCTTAACGCCCTACCTTGTGACGCCGTCAATTCTGTACTGAGCCGTCATGCAAATTACACTTGACACCGTCAAGATTTTCTTCTTGATGCCGTCACCTACTGTTCCCAACAAGGAAAATTAAGACTTTGGCGTTTTCTTCACTTTTATGCTCCAAAAATGTCCGAATTGCTTCCTTTTCCAGATTTCACTCCCAAAGTACCTAAAATCACAAAAGGAACGATTTAGGGCAATATTTGATCAAATAAATTCAATTCCGGGCTTAAATGACCCCCTAAAAACGGTTCATTTTTCGCCTCATCAGGTCTACTAGCCGTTAGGTAAAGTAGACTTCCAATCATACCTCTATATTTAGTGCTATCTACGGATTCACTTTCCTCATCCTTGGTGAGTTTTGTTTCTGTGGACATGGGAGTTTTGATTGGTTTCGAATCTTCTAATCCAAATTTCTTAAGCATGTCCTTAATATATTTAGATTGGTTAAAGAAGATACCATCTTCTAGTTGTTTAATTTGGAGTCCTAGGAAAAAGTTGAGTTCTCCCATCATACTTATTTCAAACTCGTCATGCATGATTTTTAAGAAATCAACGCATAACTCTTGACAAGTTGATCCGAATATAATGTCATCAACATAGATTTGGACTATGATAATATGTGAATTTTTCTTCTTAGTGAAGAGAGTATTATCAACTAAGCCCATGGTATACTTATGATCAACTAGGAAGGTTTTAAGTCGATCATACCATGCTTTTGGAGCTTGCTTAAGTCCGTAAAGAGCCTTTTTAAGTTTGTAAACATGATTAGGTTTTCCAAAATCGATGAAGCCCGGTGGTTGAGCAACATACACTTCTTCATTTATAACACCGTTTAAGAATGCACTTTTGACGTCCATTTGAAAGAGTTTAAAATTGTGTGCACATGCATATGCAAGTAAGATTCTAATTGGCTCGAGCCTAGCAACCGGAGCAAAATTTTCATCGTAGTCAATGCCTTCTTGTTGATTATATCCTTGTGCTACTAGCCTAGCTTTGTTTCTAGACATAATTCCATTTTCATCCATTTTATTACGAAAAACCCATTTTGTTCCAATTATTGTTTGACTCCTTGGTTGAGGAACTAATGTCCATACATCATTCCTAACAAATTGGTTTAACTCTTCTTGCATGGCTATTACCCAAGACTCATCATTTATGGCTTCGTTAATGTTTTTCGGTTCAATGGTTGACACGAAACAAAAGTCGTTACTTTCATTTTGGGCTTTAGATCTTAGTGTTCTCTCATTAATTTTTCCTATGACATTATCTAATTGACGACTTTTGGATTGTTAAACATTAACAATTTCTTTGCTTAATGGTTCATCTTCCTTGTCATTTTCTAAGATCACTTGGTTTTCAATAGCTTGACTTTCAACTAAGTCATCATCTACCAAAGGTGATGTCTTAGAGGGAGGTGGAATCTCGTCGAATGTTACGTTCAACGATTCCTCGACTCTTAAGGTTTCTTTGTTTAAAACAATGTAAGCTTTACTATTTTGTGAATATCCAAGAAATACACCTTCATAAGACTTTGGGTCAAATTTGGTGAGATAATCCTTGGTGTTAAGAATAAAGCATTTACTCCCAAACACTCTAAAGTATCCTAATGTAGGCTTTTTACCTTTATATAGTTCATAAGGAGTTTTATTCAAAAATGGTCTAATTAAGACTCGATTTAAAATGTACATTGATGTGTCAACGGCGTTACACCAAAACTTTTGTGGAATGTTTTGTTCATTAATGATGAGGCGAAAAATGAACCACTTTTAGGGGGTCATTTAAGCCCGGAATTGAATTTATTTGATCAAATATTACCCTAAATCGTTCCTTTTGTGATTTTAGGTACTTTGGGAGTGAATTCTGGAAAAGGAAGCAATTCGGACGTTTTTGGAGCATAAAAGTGAGGAAAACGCCAAAGACTTAATTTTCCATGCTGAGAACAGTACCTGACGGCGTCAAGAGGAAGACCCTGACGGCGTCAAGGGTAAATTCCATGACGACCCAGTGCAAACATGACGGCGTCACAAGAAGGGCGTCAAGACTAAATTTTGTGACGGCCTGCATAAGGTGAATACATGACGGCGTCAGACCCAGATCTAGGCAGTCCGAGGAACTATTTGGCGGCGAGATGACGGTGTCAGACATTTGTTCTTGACGCCGTCACCTATCAAACTCTATATATAGTTTTCTATTTTTCATTCATAAAGAGAGGAACTTGTGTGGAGTAACTAGGGCCGAACTTTGTAAACCCTAGGTCATATTTTATAGTACTTTCAAGGGTTTTCACCCCTTGAATCCTTTCATGTGCTATTGAGATAAGTCTTCTCTTAATTCAATCAATATGTCTATGTGTTGGTTGATTATATCTTGTGCTTGTCTTGATTTCAACATGCTAGGCTAGATCTATCTTGTGTTTGCTTAGATCTAATGAAACCTTGATGTCAATTAGGTGTTGATTACTTGTTTATGGTTGTAATGGATGAATGATTTCAATGTTAGGCTTAAGAAAATTGGCAGATCTCCATTGTGTAACATGCTTGAATGTCTTAGGAAACATGAACCGATGGGTACTAGGTTTTATTGGTTGTATTTAATGCATGAGTAAATTCTAATGATCCCATGTTAGGAGCTTCTTAGCCGGCTCGACATAGGAGTGAAGTAGGCGCTCATAGGATTGGGGAAGTAAGTACGCCACCCCATGAATGGTATTAAGGAATACAATCCGCCATCCATGCAACTATAACAAGTAATTAACGTATAAAAGATATCTAGGGAGTAGTAAAATCTAAGTAAACACATTTCTCCCATATATTGCTCACAACTTTAGTATAATTAGTTTATTTTCATTTTTAGTATTTTATTTTGATTGCATCTTAGTATTGGGTTAGTTGACTAGCAACTAATTCCGCCCAACTCCTTCAAAACCCGAGATTTTTAATTGCTTTCATAAAAATATAAAAATACAAAAAGAATCATCCCTCATCTCTAGACCTAATCTTTAGGTTTTCTAATCCTAGCGACACTATTCCTAGCTGAACGATCAATCCCACGGTACTTGTCGTTATACTATACTACATCGATCAGGTACACTGCCTGGTGGGGGTTGTAAGCTTCTCAAGATCCCTTGAGAGGTAAAGCCTGGTGCAAAACCCCACGCATCAAGTTTTTGGTGCCGCTGCCGGGGAATAGTTATTATCTAGGTTAGAATCTCTTTTTATTTCTTCGTGTTTTTGTTCGTAACTCTTTACCATCCGCCATTATGGCAACCGACCAATTCTCTAACCTTAGGATCACTAGGAGTCGTAGTTCCGCTAGAAACCTTGTCTTGCCTTATGCAGAACCCGATAGAGAAATGCGTAGGTTAAGACGATCTCACTCAACACCTGAACCATCTAGTGTTGCCATCGATTTTGATGCACCCCTTTCTGAAGGAAATTCAGAAAATCACCTTACAACCCCTAGCTCCCAACCCAACAACGAGATGAGTACCCCCGCAACTCCCACTCCTAAGCGCCTTAAGGACTACTCCTCCCCAAACCCTCGTGGCTTCTCAAATGCCATTGTCTACCCAAACGAACACACCAATGAGGTCTTGCATGCGACCGATGTTTGGCTTGTCCAAAGTGTGTGCAAGTTTTGTGGATTAGATGATGATGACCCGATTCAACACGTTAATGACTTCTTGAAAATAGTAGACACCCTCCATACGGATGGGGCTACTAGAGACACGTCCCGATTATGATTCTTCCCTTTCACCCTCTATGAAAAAGCCCAAGAGTGGTATGATAAACTCCCTTCTGAATCTATTTTCACATGGGAACAACTCATATCCAAGTTCTATGAGAAGTTCTTTCCACCTGGGAAAACTTCAGCGTTTAGAGATAGGATTCTCCGCTTCCGAAATGGGAAGGATGAACCCTTCCATAAATCGTGGATTAGATTCAAGGATTTAATAAGACAAGTTCCCCATCATGGCATCGAACTTTGGCTTTTGGTCCAAATCTTCTACGACAATGTCTCCTCAAATGATTGGAACGGAATCAACAATTCTAGAAAAGGGAGATTAGCCAATCTTAGTGCCGAAGAAGGATGTGATAGGAATGAAGAATATGCTCAAGACCAGGATGACACTTGGGATGAACCTGAGTCGACTGTCAGCATGTCCGAAATCACTTCAACATCTTCGAATCGATTAAGAAAAATTTACAAAAGAATGGAATACCTAGCTGGGTCGCAGTTACCTAAACAACTTTCAAATCCTTACTTGATCTGCGACTACTGTGGGGGCCCGCATGAGGTAGAGGAATGCGGAGGAGAACCCACGACTGAACATGTGTGCTTGTCAGGAGGTGACATCTATGCTGATCCCTCTCTTTTGCCTTTTTACCAAAATGACGATTACACCCTCTGGGGAAATCTGGTAAAAAGAAAAGAAGGAGAGGAAGGTCCTGAATTCGAAATCAGGAGCACTTTTGAAGATGACCTTGGTCACTTCACTCAAGAAAAAGGCTTACAATTAAAAGGTCTTAATGAACTTGTTGATGAGCAGCAGAATGACATTGGAGAATGGTTCAACAAGCTTAACTCCGCCCTCGATAACCTTGAAATGCCATCAGTAAGCCAAAAAGACCCCATGCTCGCGATAACCACTCGAGCTGGAACAACCACCAAGGACCCCCTTTACTCGAGCTCGCCCCCCATCACTCCCGATCCAAACAAGCCTCGCGAAAAGGAGAATGATGTGAGCAGCGAGGCTCCCAATCAACCCTCCTTGGCGACCCCTTCAGCATCAACCCCACCTAACCAACCTGTGAGAATCCCATTCCCATCCCGATTAAAAAACCAGAAAACTGAGAATGATAATAAAAGATTCCTGTCATATCTAAAAGACTCAGTAGTCACCATACCCCTCCTTGATGCTTGTTATCACATGCCGAAGTATAGCGCATACTTTAAAAAATTACTCGCTAACCGAAAGAAACTCGAGGGTCTTGTGACCCTGGGGGAAGAATGTTCGGTGGTGACCCATCGAGGGCTACCAAAAAAGGTAGACGGTCCAGGCAGCTTCACCTTGCCTTGCTCCATAGGGTCTCTATCAATAAAGAATGCTCTTGCCGATTTGGGGGCGAGTATTAACCTCATGCCTCACTCCATGTTCCTTAAACTAGGATACTCTGGATTAAAGCCTACCCGTATGAACATCCAACTAGCCGATAGGTCTGTCAAATACCCCGTAGGGATATGCGAGAATGTGCTAGTCAAAGTTGGGAAATTCAAATTCCCGGTCGACTTCGTAATCTTAGAGATGGAGGAGGATGACTTGGTACCCATCATCTTAGGGAGACCATTTCTTGCTACCGCTCGTGCAGTCATTGATGTTCATGACGGCAAGTTAACCTTACGAGTAGGAACCAATAACATAACCTTTGACATTAAGGACACTATGGATCTCTCTCTCGAAGCAGCCAACCGGCTCTATTTCATTGGAGAGGTCGATGAACTCACTGATGTCATTGATAGCTGTGTTGATGAACAAATCGAGGAAGGCTGGTTACGGGATGAGAGTTTTCTTCCTTTGTTAGAGGTGGAAAAGATGGAGGATGTTGGTGCAGTCTCCTTCTACCCTAGGCAAGAGGCCACGGAGCATCTCGAGCTCCGAAAACCCGAAAACAAGCTTAAACCTTCTATTATCGAACCTCCTGAGCTAGATCTTAAGGAACTTCCTAACCATTTAGAGTATGCCTTCCTTCAGGGAGAGGACCAACTGCCGGTAATCATAAACTCTTCCCTCGAACATGAACAAAAAGGTAAACTCTTAGAGGTCCTAAAGAAATATAAGGGAGTGCTTGCATGGAGTGTAGCCGACATTAAGGGGATTGACTCAACTTTTTGCACGCATAAGATTCTCATGGAAGAAGATTATAAACCTACCATGCAACCCCAGAGGCAGGTGAACCCCAACATTAAGGAAGTTGTATAGAAAGAAGTCATCAAACTTCTGGATGCAAGATTGATTTACCCAATCTCGGACAGCCCATGGGTTAGTCCTGTACAGGTTGTACCTAAGAAGGGTGGAATGACTGTAGTTAAGAATGACAAGGGTGAGATGGTACCCCAAAGAACAGTTACTGGATGGCGGGTATGCATCAATTATAGAAAGCTCAATGATGCCACGAGGAAGGATCACTTTCCCTTACCATTCATTGACCAAATGTTAGAGAGATTGTCTGGGCACGAGTACTATTGTTTCTTGGATGGATTCTCAAGGTATTTTCAAATTCCCATAGCACCTGAGGACCAAGAAAAGACCACGTTTACTTGCCCTTATGGAACATTCGCCTACAAAAGAATGCCTTTTGGGCTATGTAATGCCCCCGCCACTTTTCAACGATGCATGACCGCAATCTTTCACGAACTTATGGAAGACAGCATGGAAGTTTTCATGGACAACTTTTCGGTCTTCGGTAACTCCTTCGACCGCTGTCTTGCTAATCTAGAAAAAATGCTTAAACGCTGTGAGGAAACCAACTTGGTGTTAAACTGGGAAAAGTGTCATTTCATGGTGAAAGAAGGGATTGTGTTAGGGCATAAGATCTCAGGAAATGGGATAGAGGTGGACCAAGCTAAAGTTGAAGCTATATCTAAGTTACCATATCCCACGACTATTAAAGAAATACGCAGCTTCTTGGGGCACGCCGGGTTTTATCAGAGATTCATAAAAGACTTTTCCAAAATAGCTCGGCCAATGACTCAATTACTCATGAAGGATTCTCCTTTCGATTTCTCCCAAGAATGCAAGGATGCATTCGATCTCCTAAAAAAGGAGCTCACACAAGCTCCAATCATGATTACACCCAACTGGGAGTTACCGTTTGAAATCATGTGTGACGCTAGCGATTTCGCTGTCGGGGCTGTATTAGGTCAACGGCATGACAAGCTGTTCCAACCTATTTACTACGCTAGCAAAACCATGAATCCCGCTCAAGAGAATTACTCTACCACCGAAAAAGAATTGTTAGCCGTAGTATTCACATTCGACAAATTCCGGCAATATCTTGTCCTTTCAAAGACAGTCGTTTTCACTGATCATTCGGCTCTTCGATATCTTTTTGCTATGCAGGATGCTAAGCCACGACTAATTCGGTGGATCTTGTTGTTACAAGAATTTGATGTTGAGATTCGTGATAAGAGGGGGGCAGAAAATTTGGCCGCAGATCATCTATCTCGTCTTGAAACCCCTTGGATGAGCACGATAGAAGTGAGATTCGGGATTCATTTCTTGACGAACAACTCATGTCAATGACTGATTCAGAGCCATGGTACGCCGATTTTGCCAATTATCTCGCAAGCAGACTCGTTCCAGAACACCTGACTAGGTACGAAAGAAAAAAGTTCTTTTCTCAGTTAAAATACTACTTCTGGGATGAACCATTTTTATTCCGAAGGTGTCCTGACCAAATAATAAGATGTTGTGTTTCGGAAAGCGAAGCAGTAAAGATTATGAGGGAATGTCACTCTGGTCCCTCTGGAGGGCATCATGGGATAAGCACCACCGCCCGAAAGATTTTCGACACGGGATTCTATTGGCCCACAATTTTCCGTGATGTCAAAGAAATGGTACAGGCATGCGATGCATGTCAACGGGCCGGGAACATATCACATAGGGATGAAGCACCTCAGAATTTTATACAAGTATGTGAAGTCTTCGATGTCTGGGGAATTGACTTCATGGGACCCTTTCCATCTTCAGGGGGGAACGAATACATTTTAGTTGCCATCGATTATGTTTCAAAATGGGTAGAGGCACAAGCCCTTAGGACCAACGATGCCAGGGTGGTTATTCATTTCCTGAAAAAGCTTTTCGCTAGATTCGGGATTCCTAAAGCCCTCATTAGTGATAGGGGAACCCACTTCTGCAATGCGCAAATGGAAAAGGTCATGAGGAGGTATGGGGTGTCCCATCGATTTTCCACCGCCTATCATCCACAAACCAATGGCCAGGTCGAAAATACAAATAGATCTATTAAAAGAATACTAGAAAAAACGGTTAGTCAAAATAGAAAAGACTGGTGATTTAAACTCGACGAGGCCTTATGGGCATTCCGAACTGCCTACAAGACACCTATTGGAACGACCCCGTTTCGCATGGTGTATGGTAAAGCATGTCACTTGACAGTAGAATTAGAACATAAGGCTTATTGGGCACTTAAGGCATGTAACTTAGATTATACAATTGCCGGAACCAATAGGTTCTTGCAATTGCACGAGCTTGATGAGCTTAGATTAGAAGCCTATGAGTCTTCAATTACATATAAAGAGAGGGCAAAAAGATGGCATGACCAAAGAATTAAGAAACCCAAGGAATTTTCAGAAGGGGACAAAGTTTTATTGTACAACTCTCGGTTAAGATTATTTCCAGGGAAACTCAAGTCCAGATGGTATGGACCATTTACGGTGAAAAGTTCCTCTAAAACTGGAGTCGTTGTGTTATTAGACGATGATGGTAGAGATTTTACTGTTAACATACAACGTGTAAAACATTATCAAGAAAATAATAATGAAATGATTAGTGAGGAGGATGTAACATTCGATGATGAGGTCACGTAGTAACCAATGACCTTGAGTCTAGCTACAAGCCTCGTAAATAAAGAAAAGCGCTTCTTGGGAGGCAACCCATGTTTTGTGTGATTTTTATTTTGTTTGTTTGTTATTTGCTTCCGTATGCATGCTTTATTTTTATTGTTGGTAAATCATGTTTCAAAACTAAAATAGTAGAAATACTTTACTTTGTTGTTTGGCCTAGCCTTAACTTCACCCAAAGGTATTTTTTCAAAAGATAAGTGTAAGGGGAAACCCCAAATATGTTTTTAAGAAACAAACCGATCATGATTCTCCACAATATTAAGTGAACATGTATATTCGTATTTGTTAGAGTCAAATGCTTGTATCGAGTCATAATGATGTTTTGCAGGATTTTCCAGGAAGTAGGACCAAGTTTTTCCAGAAATTTTCCGGAAACTTAACATAAGAATTTCTGCAGGTTACTTTTGACGGCGTCACGAGTTTACTCTTGACGGCGTCACGTGTAAAAATCTGAAAATTTTACCAGTTTTGTTTTTCTAACGGAGTCTTAAAGTTTTTGTTGAATTATTAGTTTTATAATCTCCAGGAAATCTGCAAACATCATTCCACAAGCATTATATCTTATTTTGTTTTCTAGGATTTATTAGCATATGTAGATTGCCGCCGATTTTATGCGAGGTTACCTTGTCTATTTTCTCAGGATTTACAGGTTATGTATGACAAGAAGATGATTATTATTCTGGAAGGTAAGCTTTGATTGTTCGTTTTCTTGGAGGAAGATCTAACCTGGCCACCTTATTATCCATACCGAGCGAATCAGGGGAGTATTTGATTTCATTCGTTTACTTATTTCACTTTTACATTCTTTACTTGAACATTGGGGACAATGTTCATCCTAAGTGTAAGGGGAGGGTAAAATGATGATACCTTACGGATACACTTTCGCTTGAGTTTGTTTGTTTGATAGTAGATGTGTAATAAAACTATGAGAAATATTTGTTAGTGCAATTTTAGCGCCAAATTTAAAATTTTTTACAACATTTAGGAGTGAAACTTTAGCCATAGCAAGTGTCTCATGGATAGGAGATTGTATGACTAGCACAAAACCGTACTATTCAGAAAAATTTTCCACCCAAATATGTGAGGTTCGCCTTTAGATTTGATATGAAAAGCATTTACTATTAGTGCTTATGAGTGTACCGGTAGCATTTAGATTCTAGAACTTGCGTTAGTGATGCATCCCGAGACCGCTAGTGAGACTACATTCGTGTAGTAGGATTTACTACATGATAAGAGGCATTAGGATCACCCTTGTATTAAACCCGTATCATAATTACTTGACCATTTAAATCATATTACTTGGCTAGTTAAGTCAACTAATTTTTCCCACACCCTTAGCGTTGTACTCATTTTTAGTACACGAAACCCCTAGTACACCCCTCCGAGCCTATCTTTTCGTTTCTAACTTTAAGTATTTTACTTAAAGGAAGAATTGTTACACCCCACTTAAATCTACACCCAAATCGCCTTAGCCTTCCGTGTATGCACTCATCTTTAGTGCATTATTGTTATTTGTTAAACCCTAAGTTAATTATCTAATTGATTACATGGTTGCTAAGTCGAGTCATATCCTTGTACATATTATTTTGGGACGATTGGGACTCATGGGTAAAGGACTTATTTTATGGAGTAATGGGGAAGAACATAATATTATTACCCCCGTATGCGCGTTAATCTTAAAAGTACTCCAAGTGTTTTGATTATCTTAATTCGAGTCATTAGATTAGTTTATTGTAAAGTATGTAAAGATTCAAGTGTAAGGGGAATTTTCATTCCCTATGATGTATTATTTTGGATGGTAGGGTAAGAGTGTATGCAAAAAAAAAAAAAAAAAAAAAAAAAAAAAAAAATCGAAAAAAAAAAAAAAATCGAAAAAAACAAGAAAAAGAAAAGAAAAAAATAGAAAAAGAAAAAGAGAAAAAACATACGGACTACCATCCCTTTTTATTCTATGTTCATTTTATGTTTTTGTTATTTTTTATTTATTAGCTTAAGTCGAGTCGAGTCTTGGCTTAGCAACGACATTTTGTACATATAATTAACCAAGATTGTTAACTCACCACCAGTAAAGACTGCCTATATCCAACAAAACCGTGTATTCCATATCCCTACACCTAACGTTACAATCCTTTAAAAGACCTCTTTGATAGTTTATCCTAGGTGCTTACGCCATGTGGTGGAGGTTTGATCCTTTCCCAAGCCTATGGTAATCTATTTTGCTATGACAGGTAGTGAAAGATATTTTCCGTTTCCATATTGTGATATTACTTTATTACACCCGAGAGATGTGAGTATCTAAACACTATTTGTGAGGTGTTAGTGTATGACCTCCGTGCTTGTCTTTGGTCTTTAGTGGAACGATTATTTGTTGTAATTACTTTTATATTAGTGTTAAATGACCCCTAACTTGTATTTTGATTAGAATAAAAGCGCATTTGCTTGAGGACAAGCAAATCTCAAGTGTAAGGGTATATGATGAGGCGAAAAATGAACCACTTTTAGGGGGTCATTTAAGCCCGAAATTGAATTTATTTGATCAAATATTACCCTAAATCGTTCCTTTTGTGATTTTAGGTACTTTGGGAGTGAATTCTGGAAAAGGAAGCAATTCGGACGTTTTTGAAGCATAAAAGTGAAGAAAACGCCAAAGACTTAATTTTCCATGCTGAGAACAGTACCTGATGGCGTTAAGAGGAAGACCCTGACGGCGTCAAGAGTAAATTCCATGACGACCCAGTGCAAACATGACGGCGTCACAAGAAAGGCGTCAAGACTAAATTTTGTGACGGCCTGCATAAGGCGAATACATGACGGCGTCAGACCCAGATCTAGGCAGTACGAGGAACTATTTGGCGGCGAGATGACGGCGTCAGACATTTGTTCTTGTCGCCGTCACCTATCAAACTCTATATATAGTTTTCTAGTTTTCATTCATAAAGAGAGGAACTTGTGTGGAGAAACTAGGGCCGAACTTTGTAAACCCTAGGTCATATTTTACAGTACTTTCAAGGGTTTTCACCCCTTGAATCCTTTCATGTTCTATTGAGATAAGTCTTCTCTTAATTCAATCAATATGTCTATGTGTTTGTTGATTATATCTTGTGCTTGTCTTGATTTCAACATGCTAGGCTAGATCTATCTTGTGTTTGCTTAGATCTAATGAAACCTAGATGTTAATTATGTGTTGATTACTTGTTTATGGTTGTAATGGATGAATGATTTCAATGTTAGGCTTAAGAAAACTGGCAGATCTCCATTGTGTAACATGCTTGAACGTCTTAGGAAACATGAACCGATGTGTACTAGGTTTTATTGGTTGTATTTAATGCATGAGTAAATTCTAATGATCCCATGTTAGGAGCTTCTTAGCCGGCTCGACATAGGAGTGAAGTAGGCGCTCATAGGATTGGGGAAGTAAGTACGCCACTCTATGAATGGTATTAAGGAATACAATCCGTCATCCACGCAACTATAACAAGTAATTAACTAATAAAAGATATCTAGGGGGTAGTGAAATCTAAGTAAACACATTTCTCCCATATATTGCTCACAACTTTAGTATAATTAGTTTATTTTCATTTTTAGTATTTTATTTTGATTGCATCTTAGTATTGGGTTAGTTGACTAGCAACTAATTCCGCCCAACTCCTTCAAAACCCGAGATTTTTAATTGCTTTCATAAAAATATAAAAATACAAAAAGAATCATCCCTCATCTCTAGACCTAATCTTTAGGTTTTCTAATCCTAGCGACACTATTCCTAGCTGAACAATCAATCCCCCGGTACTTGTCATTATACTATACTACATCGATCAGGTACACTGCCTGGTGGGAGTTGTAAGCTTCTCAAGATCCCTTGAGAGGTAAAGCCTGGTGCAAAACCCCACGCATCAATTAAGCATTGTTCTACTCATCTCTTGCAAGGTCCGGTTTTTACGTTCTACTACACCATTAGATTGAGGAGTGCGTGGAGCCAAAAAGTTATGAGTAATACCATTTTTATCACAAAAGTTTCCAAATTGAAATTCATTATCAAATTCACGACCGTGATCCGTTCTAATAGACACAATACTAGACACTACTTGATTTTGAATTTTCTTACTTATAATCTCAAATTTATCAAAAGCTTCATTTTTACTTTTCAAAAATTTTGTCCAAGTATATCTTGAGTAATCATCTACTATGACCAAAGTATAGAAGTTACCTCCATAACTTTGTATAGCGGATGGACCGAACAAATCAATATGCAAAAGTTCTAGACACCTAGATCTAGAAACCAAGTTTTTAGCCTTATGGCTACTATGGATTTGTTTACCGACTTTGCAAGCATCACAAAAGTGTTGGTCATATTTCAACTTAGGTAGGTTTCGAACTAGGTCTTTGGAGGAGAGGTTTTGTATAAGTCTCATGTTAGCGTGTCCTGAACGTCTATGCTATAAAGTTGAAGATTCATCTAATGTAGTAAGACAAAGTTTGTCTCTAGATGTTTGATCCATCTTCATGACATACACGTTGTTCTTAAGGACACCCTTGGCTATGGTTATGCCATCTTTAAGTATTTTACTTCCATTTTCACTAACAAGGACATTATACTTATTACGGCAAAGTTGACTAATACTAAGGAGTTTAAAACCTAAGTTATCAACATGAGCTACATCATCTATAAAAAGAGAGTCATGAGAGATTGTACCTTTTCCGATGATTTTGCTCTTAGCTTTACTACCAAACGTAATGTTACCTCCATCACATTTGTGATAAGTTGAGAAGAGGCTTTTGTTACCCGTCATGTGCCTTGAACAGCCGTTATCTTTCCATTCATCTGGTTCCAAACATACTTTGAGGCACACCTATTTTACGAAAAACACTCAAACATTTGGTCCCCAATTTCTCATGAGTCCATTTTGGTTAAGCATACCATTAACTTGATCCAAGTATGAAAATAGAACATAAGGGTTTCATGACATGTAATTTGGAGTTTGGTAATGTCCAGGAGTATTTTGGTTCCAAACATGTTGGTAGTTTGGTCGTGTGTTGTAGTTACTCTTTAGTAGTCCTAGTTCTAAATTCGTTTTTACTAAGTCCTACTCCAGTTTTAATAGCAGGTTTTGTTTCATTTTTATATGTGACTTTAACAAATTTTGAACGATCCGACATGGAAGTTGTCACTGCTGCTGCAGACCCGGCGGAACCTTTGGGTTCAATGGGCGGAACCCTATTTTTGGTTCCGTCTGTTCCGCGAGCTGTTGTAGCATTTTTGTTAGTTTCTTGTGCTTTCTTTTCTTGTTTCGTTTGACTCTTCGAAGTTTCTAGTTTCATGAAACCTAGTCCTGTTTTATAAAATGGTGACTTTTGAAGTTTCATAATTTCATCCGCACAAGAAATACTTTTATCGAACTTCTTAAACTTCGTGGTTTGTTTTATTAGATCATCTTGAGTAATTCTAAGTTTCTCAATTTCGAGTTTAAGCTCTTCACATGATTTGCACGATGTGTCAATACATTTACTCTTTTCTAATCTCTTAGCTTTTTCTTTTAGCTCATAAACTTCATTTTCTAAAAACTCCTTTTTAGTTTTCAAAAATTTATTTTTGTTTATGATTTTTAAGCTTAATTCACAAAGTTTGTTATATTCTTTTTGTAAGGTGTCATCATCAATAGAAGAGTAAGATGAGTCGGAGAGTACCTCATTTGAGTCGTGAGCCATGAGAGCAATTTCATCATTCTTCGGCTCATCGTCATCTTCTTCATAGTCACTCCAAGCACCACCCACAAAAGCTTGTTGAGACTTGCTTTTGGGTGGTTTTGGACATTCTCCTATGAGATGACTTGTGTCTCCACACCTAAAGCATTTCCTTTTAACATTTCCTTTCCAATCATCACGATCTTTTCGGAAGGTTTTCTTGTCATCTTTAGGTTTCCTTACAAAGTTCCCTCGTCTACGAAAGAACTTCTTGAAGTCTCTAACGGCCATGGCATATTCTTCATCATCACTATCCGAACTAGATTCTTCATCATCACTTGATTGGACTCTAGCTTTCAAGGCAATGGACTTAACCTTTTCTTTCTTGCCTTTAACTATTTCCGAATCTTTTTCCATTACCATTTCATGAACTTTGAGGTTTCCAATTAGCTAGTCAAGTGACATGCTTGAAAGATCCTTGGATTCTTCAATTGCCGTCACTTTTGCTCTCTACTTCGGATGGAGTGCTCTAAGGAATTTCCTGACAAAATTCTTGCTACAAAAAGATTCATCAAGTGCGTTAAGTGAAGTAATAATAGTGTTAAACCTAGCAAATGCACTATCAATAGTCTCATCTTCGGGAATAGCAAATTGTTCATATTGTTGAACAAGAAGATCAATTTTGTTATCCTTAACTTGTGAGTTTCCTTGATGAGTGACTATTAAAGATTGCCAAATTTCTTTGGCGGTTTTACACATAAATACTCTTTCATATTATTTCTTAGGCAAAGCATTGTAAAACATCATTTTAGCTTCATTATTTTTAGCAATTAATTTCTTTTGATCTTCATCTTTACTATTCGTAACTATGTTATCACCATCAATGATTATATACCATAAATTTATATCTTTAGATTTCACGTAAGTTTCAAATCGGTTTTTCCAATATATAAAACCATTTGCTTTAAAAAGTGGCGGTCTTTGCATAGATTGCCCTTCTTTGTAATTTTCAAAATCCATAGATCGTTTCAAGTTTTAAAACACAATATATTTTAAAAGCTTGAGTGACGTAGCTCTTGATGCCAATTGTGGAAAACTAGAAGGGGGGTTGAATAGTTTTACCGATTTATCGTTTAATTATCTTTTGAAACTTTCCGTTTAATCAAAGATATGAACACAAAGACAATATATATAACATGCAAGTATAAAGAAAGAAATGATCAAACCACAACACGAGTATTTATTGTGGTTCGGCTACAAGGACTCTTTTTTTTTTTGCCCTACGTCCACGCCCCGAGTATCCAACTCGAGAGTTTCTTTCACTAATCAACAAGCTCCTTTCACCGGCGGAGTAAACCTTACACGTCGCTTACACGATTACCGACACTAAGCTAGATGTCGAGTTCTTTTACATAGGTACAACCACTCCCGTTAGTTCTTTTACAAGGGTACAACAACTCCCGTCACACTATGTATTTTAAGGCCTAAAATACTAAACGATCACAACTGAAAACACACAATCAAATGAAGTGTAAACTACACAAAGTCTACACAATGCTAAGCTAACAAGTCTTGCAACGTTGTGTTGAATACTTGTAACTTTATATGAACTTGTGAACCTCTTTGCTACAAAAGAAACTTCACATCAAAATGAAATGTTAAGGGGTTAGATGAATGAAATGAATGTATGTGTGTGAAATGTAATGAGAAGTGATAAAACCAAAATTCAAACAAATGGCTTGGTATTTATAGCAAAACCTTCAGAAGGTCTGGCGGATACGGCGGAACCCTCAGATGGGTTCCGCCCGTGTACCTCCAGGGTTCCGCCAGGCTGACAGAAGGTTTTGCAATAAATCTTTCCAAACCAACCAAAGTCACATCAACTAAATTCTAGTCAAATACACATTGAATCAAAGTAGAATACTTCCAAAAATGTGTAAGAGTTTATGGTAAGTCAAACACACAAAGTTACCATAAATGTATGATGTGATGTTAACATTTTTCTATTTTAAGAAATATAAAAAGTGTTGTGTTTTATATGAAATGTAAATGTAGTAAATGTCTAATTATGCAAGTCTTTAAACTAAAAGTATGTTTTACTAAAAACTAAAGTTTACACTTTATCGTTAACAAAACTTAGCAAAGATCATAAAATATAAATAACGTTTTTAGGCGATATTTGTATTAACGTGTTCGATATTTAATCATTTTAAAAATTAACTACCCAAGTCTTAAATAAAACAATTAATTTTACAAAAGGCTAAGATCCTGTTTGAGCTTCACTCATCTCAGTAGTCTGACTACTAGTAATTTGTGGATTCAATAGGTAAGCGACGAGCGATAATTGTATTACATGTGCAACTCTTAGAACCCTATGGCACCCATGGCACTATAGAACGATCAACTAGTGTCATGTTGGCATGTCTAGTCCCATCTTTTGACTCGATTAGGGTCTAACCACTCAAACTTGATTAAGTCATCCAATGCAAAAAAACATGTGAAAATTGTCATAGGCCTGACCTATAGAGATTATTCACCTTGGGTTGCCATTTTCCTATGTCTGACATACAACAAAAGGCAATTGCAAGTATCCTTACACGAATGGACGATAAAGACCTAAATTTGTAATGGGTATAAAATATCTTGATAAAACAAGTGAATCAAAAAACGTGTACGAAGAAGCATGCATACATTCTTCGTACCATAAGTTAACAAATTTTCTTAACTTAAGTCTACTCTCATTTTAATTATTTATGTGTTTAACGTCCAATTTATTCTAATATGCAACACTATGTGGATATAAAACAAAATTAAGGACAACATAATAATCACACGTTACAATTAACCACTAAGAATTTTACAAAACCAGAGCAGGTGCATAACCGGAAAAAATTAAAGGTTATTCAGACCCTAGATTGACACACTCGAAAGGTTATTACACCCAAGCATTCCATTCATTAACAAAGCAGTACAAGACATGTTTTGTCGCGAGAAAAGATTAAAGAATAACCAAACCCTAGAATATCTTGGATAAAAACCAAGTGATTCGGTCGTTGATAAAATTTTGTAAAAACTCTAATTATGTGTTAACGTTTCATTAAACAAATGCACATGCATATTTTTCGCTGGAGCAAACTACTGTATAAACCAAACACAATGTGTTTAAAACAATTCAAGACATGAGTATAAATCACATTTCGATAATTTTTGTTCCCATTTAATTTCCCAAATCGTTTGCAAATTATACAAGTCGCAATGAATAATAAGATGCAAATAAATGAAACAATAAACAAACAAACATATCCCGACATGCAAAACATAAACCGATGAATATGCTCGGGTTCATGAGCCATAGTGAAGCCTTATATGTCAACTAAGGCTCAAACCAATATAACCAAACATAGGGCTCCAACTTGCTTTGAGACCTATTCCAAAACAAGTAGAACCCTAAAGCATAATAAAAACAACATGCTCTTTGAACAAGATCGCCCACTTGTGGGACCTAAAACTCCAAGAAGGAGTCTTCTCCGCTCAAAGTGCCAAACTACAAAGTTGTAGCCCTATGAGTTATGTATCTTTCCATCGATTTTAGCGGTGTAAATCATTCAAAACTTAGGGAATTAGTTGATTAGTACATGGACGTGTTACTTTTCAGAAAATAAAATGCAATACAAACAAGCATGTATAGGCTAGGTCATCCTCGATTTTGCATTTCCCACATATTAACGCATTAACAATATGATATATACAAGCGGTTGGCATATTATCCATGACAAACACGCATGTATTTCCCATGGATCGCAATTAAAAAAAGTAATCACTGGTACATAAACTGCTATTGGTCACGCCAGAAATGTGTGACGATATGCATATAGTCACACACGTTTTTTTTGTTGTGTGTCACAAAAAGTCCCGCCACCGTAGGTGGCATATGGTCACATTGTTGAGTTCGTGGCATTTTCCATCGAAAAAGAGTAACAAAAACCCCGAATATGTGTGACAAATTAGGCACAAGTTTTGTTGGATTAGTCATTATCAGTGACCGTAAACACTTTATAGTCACACAAATGTTTTTTTAGAGTAACTATTGTTCATCCTTTGGCTACACAAATATATAATATATGTGACATTTGAGATGATTTATTCAAGTAAATGTGTATTATGTGTGACTATTTCCCGTCCTGTGGCCACATGAATATATAATAAATGTGACGTTTGTGATGATTTAGTCACACAACAGGTATTGTTTTTTTTAGTTAGTCACATACAATTAAAAAAAAAAAAAAAAAAAAAAAAAAAAAAAAAAAAAAAAAAAGTGGCAAAAAATGTTAATAAGTGTGACCATATGTTGTTTAAAATGAAGAAATGTGTATTTTGTGTGACTATTGTTCATCTAATGGCCACATTAATTTTTTGTTTGTGTGGCCTTTTGTAATATTTAGTCACACAAAGCATATTTGTTTTGGGTATTTAGTCACATACAATTAAGCATAAAGTGGCAAAAAATATTAATAAGTGTGACCATATGTTGTTTAAAGTAAAGAAATGTATATTTTGTGTGACTATTGATCATCCAATTGCTACATGAATTTTTTTTGTGTGGCCTTTTGTAATATTTAGTCACACAACGAATTAAGCAAACTGTGACCAAACATGTTAATAAGTTGACCGTATGCATCTTTTAGTCATATTTAAAAAATCAATATATATCAAAACAAATTCAAATATATATCAAAACAAATTCATTTACAATAACAGTTGTAACTAATACACTATATGAACCAACAGTACTAACTTATAACTAACAGTTGTAACTAATACACTGACAGTATTAACTTCAAGCAGTCTTATCTTTCACATAATAGATGTTTCCCAAAATCATCCTTTGAAACAACTTGAATTGCATAATTTCAAATCTTTGATCCTCCTGTACCCATTATAAACACAAATCAGTAAGTTTCAAACACTGCTGAGACATAACCATATCCCAAAAATTAGTGTAACAACGACAGCTTAAGGAATGAATAATAATGCCCAGCAAGTAAACATAAAATTGACCAAGACATAAGTGACAAGAATGCAGTTCCAAACTAGTTTCTAGCCTCAGATTCTAACTTAACTATTGCATTTCATCTCTCCCACTTGTTTAAGAAAAAGATTGACCAAGATTGCACCTCTCATACCCCATAATCATTTTCCTGTGTCAGTGGTGAGAAACTGATCAATTCCTCAAAATTTATACAGCCACCCAAACCCCCTTCAGAACCACACCACCAAGCACCCAATAAAAGATGGAAGCACTACTGGATTCAATCACCAAACCAAAGAAGAAAATATGTAAATAGTAATACTTACAAGGCATCGGCGACAAAATAAGTTGTCAAATGAGTCTAATGCTACTTCAAGATCTTTATCAAACAATGAACTCATATCGAACTCAACATTTTCTGTTTTAGAGCCTTCAACAACATTCTCTTTATTAACAAGAACGTCATATCTTGCCTGTGTGAGATGGTCCATGGATGTGCAAAGCAAGCACGAAAAAGAAGAAAAGGCTGCATTAGCATTTGCACTATGACTAGTCCCTACATCTAATAAAAATATCAAGAAAAAAATAAAAAATGAAAAATGAAAAATAAAACATACAACAAAACAAAACAAAATCTCTAGTATCTTAGTGCTTACCTTGAGTTCAGAAGGTTTTCTAGACAACCTATGTGCCAATAAATCCAAAACAGCATCAGATGAGCCTAGCTGTTGAATGGTCATTCTGGAATAATTAAAAGATGTAAGCAGTCAGTGATGTAATTCCATTCATGACTAGGAGTTGTTATTACATTTGTATAGGACATCTAGAAAGCATAATATCAAAAAAAAAAGAATTCAGGTCCCCAACTAGATACCTATAAGAGCAATAATGATGAGACATTGCAAAAAAAGATGGAGTTTATGGGTAAAGGGACAGACGAAAACAACAATGAAGTGATTGCTTAAGGTTTAACCCATATAGTAATGACTTGGCATTTAAACTTACCATTCTTTTTATTGACTACAGGAAATTGATGTATATCTGTTCATATATTGACTGAGATACATGGGCTTCCTTGGTAGGGGCACTTTCCAATTGCGTTTTTCTTCTTCTATCGTCATTATTATGAGCATCAGTAGCATCATTGATTGCTGCTATTGAAAACTACACAATCTAATTCAATTAAGTATTAATCAATTTAAAAATAAATTAATTAACAAAGGATGCAATGAGATCATGAAAATACAAACTGTTTCATAAGGATGCAATGAGATTTAATTAACCTTTTACAATGAGCTGACAGTCTTATAAACTACCTCTGCGCATCTGGGTCAGTGTCCTTTTTCTAGCACCATACCCAGGCGTGTCCGGGACTTCATTGTCAGATACATTTGGCACTGCGTTTGCATCAGCTGTAATGGATAAAAGAAACAGAACATGAGAAGAGTGCAGTCACACGCAGTAACATCTGAAACCGACTTAGAATCTACAAAGAAGTTGAGCTTTGGGCAAAGCCACTTGATTTTCCATGATCCTCTTTCACACACGCGGCAGACTACTTGAGCTGATATTATGATGATGCTCAACACGTCCGTCAAGTGGCGCTCCTTGTTGGTGTTGCAGATTATTGGATGGAGTGATAACATCCCTGCAAGTTATTGTTATTGATTGCGGGCCTTCTAAGACATCTCCAGCTACAATAAAAGGAACATAATGAGATTAATAAACAATAACCGGAATACACTTAAACATTTACAGTGGACGTGACAGTATTGACAACCACCTCTGGCCATTTGGATGAATGGCCTTTTTCTAGCACGATCCTTAGACCGAGTCGAGAGTGTATTGTCAGATGCACTTGATGTTGCGTGTGTCTCTACCGCGGCTGCAATCATAAGATATAAGAGGAACATAATTTGAAAAGTGTCAGGCAACATATGGTTATACTTAAAATTCAGTAGAAAGCGAAAAAATGATTTCACCTGGTGGAAGGCGATTGTTGGTGCACCATCCTTTGCTGCGTGTGTCTTTCACAGATTGAGGTGGCACCATGATCGTGCTCAGTCCATACGTAAATCGCCTACTGAAAATGATGTAGGGCAAAAAATGCAATCATGCGAGGTGGGTTCAAATGGGCTCTTGAGATATGACCTGTTGACAATATTATCATCATCGGTTCTGCGCATGACACATTTCTAATCAAAGTTGTTCCCGACTTAATACTGAAACAGCACAATAAAGATCTAACTCTACTATTCGTTTAACATAACATTCTAAGATATAGAGAATGATGATTACCTTTAGTAGGAGTGAAAGGTCAGCCACTGAGAAATCAGTGAAGCATATATCAGGTGCACCAAGTAAGGTACAACAAACGACAGACATTTGCAACCAAGCATTCTACTGAAAATTGCATGGAGGTTATATACCGATAAATCACATTTCCTGACCACACTACTTGATTATGTAAGTTACTATAAAATTCTCTACTATAACATTCCATTGAGAATTAAGAAAGCTAAACAAATCCTAAAGTGATGGAACATTTTTTAATTGTGTTTATACCTTTGGAAGAGGCTCCAAGTATGCTTCAGGTTGCAGCTTTTAGAATTTGATTAGCAGGTTCACGCTTACGGTTTAATTAATAGTTTACGAAAGAGGGTAAGCCATCAGGTTCTGGTGTCATTATCGCCTTATCAAAAGCAATTCAACAAGCACAATACTTGGCTACCATAAGCTTAAAAACAAATTCAACTGGCCTCAAAACAATCTTTACCAAGCCACCTCCCTAATAATAACCTTTTAAAGAACCCAAAATCAGTACTTGAGAAATAATCTTAAGCCGACCATGATAAAGAAATAATCTTACGGATGGAAATAAAAATTATAGTTTACCTTATAACATTCTTGAAACGTAACTTGCGAGCTAGATGTCTCTTCCGATGATAACTCGTATATTACCGGCAAAAAAAGCCAAGAAATAACAAATTAAAAATTAGAAAATCACAACCAATAAGACCTTCAATCAAAATCATATTAAAAAATTGAATAAATGAAGTGCAAGTTACCTCCACAGTTAAACTCATTACCAATTTGATATCTGAATTTAGCAGCTTCATTAACAATCTACAAGAAAGAAAAGTCACAAAATGAAATTGACTATTAGGATGTGAGATCTATTAGCATAGTAGAGATACATGCCTGATCAAAGGCAGGAAATATGTAATCTGCAAAAACATTTTTTAATCCCATTTTTAACCACGAAAATCTATTAACTTGTTTTTATATTCGGTTTTAAATTAGGATAGTAACAAACAAGGTCAAGATTAGTTATACCAAAGAAACGAGGAGGAAAAATATGGAAGGGAGGTGGCGGTGGGGATAAACTCGAACCAAATGAGACCCTAACATCACCATCTAAACCCAAGTACGATCTCCACAGCCTTTCTTGTTCTTGGTGGCGTGAAACGACAGCGTGAGGCGGCTGTGGAGGTGGTAGTCAATGGGGAGGCGGCGTGTGAGGCGGTGGAGAGGGGGTGTGAGAGATTAAGAAAATTAGTTGGGGAGAAGATATTAAGAAGATGATGTGAGATGCCAGAAGAAAAGATAAAAAGATGGGTGTTGGGGCAATTTGATTTTGGGGAAAAATTTAAGCGGGGATTCTGAAAGTTGAGAAGGCAATTTGATTTTGGGGAAAATTTAAGCGGGGCTTCTGAAAATTTAGGCAATTTGGTTTAGTGTGAGCATAGATATCATTTGGTTACACTATTCAAGTGTGTGACATATATATTTGTCACTTTTAAATAATGTGTGACGAACTTGACTATATGATTTAGCCACATACACAAATATTTCATGTGACCATATATGAATTTTGGTCACATTGTTCAATTGTGTGACATATATTTGTCACATACGTATATATATAATGTGACTAATGTTTCAAACTTATTTGTATCCGTCACACGTCCCAAATTATATGTGACTAAATATTCAAAAAAAAATTACAAGATACCTCTAGTCACGAAAATATTCGAATGTGTGACTGTAGCCTCAGTTGGAAAGACGAAATGGTCACACAAGTCGGATCAAGTGTGGCTGTTTATTTTATTATGGTACATTTAGTCACATAAAAAAATTAGTGTTTGGCCGTTCGAAAAACGGCATGTGTGACTAAAACCCATTTTTGTACTAGTGAATATAAAAGAATAAGCCAGAAAACAAAGAATTTAAACCACGTAAAACCCCTCGCCATGAATACGTAAAATCCGGCGACCTAGGGTTTTTAAATACTGATTATTAAGTCCTTTTATAGTCGAATGTTTCACAAAAACAAGCCTTAAGGGCTGCTTAAAATCAGTTTAAGAAAACATACACAAAAACGCGTTTTTGGCTACGTGTACAATATAACCTAAACATCATACGATGACTCTGATACCATTGTTTTTTTTTTAATTTATTTATTTATTTATTTATTTATTTATTATAAACATATAATATATACTAATTTATCATTATAAACATATAATATACGCAGTGGATTAGGTCCCAAAGCGGGTTCGTATGATGTAAATAGATTAACAAATAAATACTTACTAACCTATTGTATTTAATCAGATGAACAAAAGGAGCAAGTATCGAACCCTAGTTTACCCATAGAAACTCACAAAACCGCTTATTCATCAAAGTAGATGATCTCTATCGTTAGTCCATACTACACATCCTCGTTTATTACCCGAGTGCTAGTTCCCTATTGTTCACGATCATGCAACGAACATCTTGTGTTTTGCTCATTGGAAAATCGACCCAAACCTTAAAAGGGCTATGTGCCGACCGGTTTTAGAGGGTAAAAGGAGGAGAGAACTTGTGTTACTTTTCCAAGAGTTCCTAATAATGATTAAGGCTAATCATGATATAACCTTGAATAGCGTGTGCTTGAGGTTTATGTGGTAATTCAGTCACATTCCATCGTACTTAACATTTTTTGTGATTATATATTTTACCGTGGTAATTTCCTTAACCCAAAAAATACACGGTGACCATGTTTGGCTCTTCACTTCCTTTTCCTCTCCTTAGGCCGATTACCTTAAGATAATATGGGATTCCGATATTATTTTTTGGTTAGTCCATTTAATTATGTCTTACATTAATTAAATAAGACCCGTTAGTTAATTAACATGTCTAACGAATTAATTAACTACCGTTAAGTGATCGTAAGATATTTGTTAATAAATATATTAAATACATTATAATTGGTAATACCTCAGTGTATACGTGTATGATGCCATATGTTCACATAGTCGTGTAATAATTTACTATAATATGAGCACTTCCTAATAATACTTACATTTATGGCATGAAAGTCAATTTAAATATATAAAACTATATAGTTCTTATATTATTTGATAAAAGTATTATAATCATTAATACTTTGCATTTATCACATGAAACTCAATTCTTATAAAGATCACATGAAACTCTAATTTTTATCATATTATGTAATGTTTATAATAAAATTTTCAATAATAAGTAGTTATATTTTATTGCTTAAGTTAAAGGTTATTATTATATTATATAATTATCTCAAACTTTTATTATTATATTATATAATTATCTATTTATTTTGGTAAAAAAAAAGGAAAAAAATCACTTAAAATGTTGTAAACTTACCTATTTTTTTTTAGTTATGTGTACTGTGTAGCAATATTTTTTTTCTTTTATATACCTTAAACTTTTTGATTTCGACGTTTGTGTGTATTTACACATGTAAAATAATCATTTTACCTTTCACTTTCAATAGAGGTTAAAAAATAAGGTTAATGTGATCATTTTACATGCGTAAATACGCACAAAAATCGAAATTCAAAATTTGATGATTTAATAAAAAAAAAGAAAAAAATTTTGGCTACAGACAATTAGAAAAACTGATAAGTTTATTTCATTTTTAGATGATTTTCCCCAAAAAAATATATTAAGATTATTGATACTAACGTTTTAACATGAAACTCTAAATGTATATTTTAAACTATAAACAATTTTTATTTTATTTGTAATAGATATATGATTCAGCGGCCCATTTATAAAATAAAAAACCAAAATTTGTTCTTCCTCGACTTCATTTATAATCATTAATACTTTGCATTTATGACATGAAACTCAATTTTCCAAACATAGATATTGATTTTTGGAGATTGTAAATTAATTTATAATCATTGATACTTGCACTATATTTAAGTATTTTATGAACTCAAATTTTATCATATATATATATATATATATATATATATATATATATATATATATATATATATATATATATATATATATATATATAGGGAGAGGTTATTTACAGAACCAAATAAATTGCGAGAACTGCGAGAACCAATCTTAACCACTCATCTATTTTCAATTATTAAACAATTAAATTTAATTAAAAAGGGTACATTGGTAAAATTGTTGCAGTATAATATTTAGTTTTCCAAATAGTTAACTACCTTTATATTTTGGGAAGTTCCAAGATTATAGGAATTTCATTTTTATTTACGTTGACATTTTTTTATACCACTATTATGCATTCATTTTTTTTATTAAATTTTTTCTATATTATAATTTTCTTTTTTATCAAACACTTTTTCCAGTTATGTTCAAAAACACATGTGCATGCTTATAAAAAATGATGTATATACATGTGCATACACCTCGTCAAAAAATTATATACAAAAGTACGATGAAAACACTTTGATTACATAAATACTTAGAAAATAAATAACAAAAATATGCATTATGATGCCATTTACTTCTTACAAAAGCGAAAAATGTGAAAGTAAACAAAACTGAATAATTCATGCACATGTGTTGCATCTTTATAATCTATACATAGTCCAGGCATATATATGTGCATTCACCATCTTCGTAATCTTGAACACAAAGAAAGAACTTTATGCATAAATATATTTTTGTTCTTCGACTTCATGAATCATGCGCATTCACCTCTTTATTGTCTTGAACAGACTCATGGGATTTCTTTGCACATGTGCATTTGTCGACAAATATATTTAAAAAACCTGCAAAATTGATTTATAGAGGTTTGGTCAGTATCTAAACATTAACCTACAACATCTTTCGAGAGATTAAAAAAAAAACGGACGAAAACTAAATAGACCATTCTTTAAGAGAATTGAGGGTGACTGAATCTTTTTATAGTTTATGAAAATTTATATTTCTTTTAAACCTTTTATTTTCGATTAAATAAAACATATATGCACACCATTTTCATTGATTTTATACACAATCTAAACACATATGCACAATCTAAACACATGTGCATATCTCTTTCCTTAATTTTATATCAAGGCTAAAACACATATGCACACCATTTTCATTGATTGTATACAACACCAAAACACATATGCATCATTTGATATGCACACCATTTTCATTGATTTTATGCACAATCTAAACATATATGCACAATCTAAACACATGTGCATATCTCTTTCCTTAATTTTAAATCAAGGCTAAAACACATATGCACACCATTTTCATTGATTGTATACAACACCAAAACACATATGCATCATTTGATTGATTTTATATTAACCTTGAAATAAATATGCACACATTTTTATTAATTTTATATCAACCATAAAACAAATAAGCACATCTATTTCCACTATTATTTTGGTAGATACATAGATCTGTCAACAATGAACTTTTAAACTTAATGTAAACTTGATCATTTCCATTACTGTACAACTATATAAAATGCAAGAGACCCTTCAAAAAAATAACGAATGAGACAGAAACTTTGTTCTAATGTACTTTCTATTTTACAAACATTGAGCCTTATGTCGTTTTGGTCATATTTTACAAACGCTGAGACTTGATGGACTTGAACATATTTTATTCAACTGATTTTATGCAACACCATTTTCACAAAAGAAAAAAAAAACCAGATCGAAAGTATTAAAAAAAATCATATCGAAATATATAAAAAAAAAGAAAAAAAGAAAATCGGATCCAATCTTTGATCAGCGAAAACTATATTTTTTTTAGATCATATTGGGAAAAAAAAGAAAAAAAAAAAAACCTGATTGGAAGAAGCCATTGATTGATTTCGGAAGAATCGGAAGACAATGTTTTTGATCATCGAAAAAAAATCAGATCCATCTTTGATCATAAAAAATCGAACTTTTGGTCTTCTTGTCTTCAAACGGTGACGGTGATGGCGGCTTGCGGCGGAGTAACAGTAGCAGTGGCCGGATGTGGTGGCGGCGCTGGGGATGGCCGGCGGCTGCTAGAGAGAAGGGAGGAGGTAGGAGAGTGCTAGGGTTTTTATAAATGAATTGAGTGGATCTGTATTTTTTTTCTTCTATCAATTTGACATAAATTTGTAATAGCAGTTATTGATAAATTGAATGCAAAATTCCATTACTACCCCTCTGCCATTTATGAAAAGTTACAAGATCTTCTATTTAATTACAATTATGCCACCAACATTTGTAACCATTGATCAAGAAATGAATGGATCAGATTGGTTCTCGCAGTTCTCGCAATTAAAATGGTTCTGAAAATAACCTCACACTATATATATATATATATATATATATATATATATATATATATATATATATATATATATATATATATATATATATATTATTTGTAAAAAGTATTATAGTAATTAATACTTTGCGTTTACGACATGAAAGTCAATTTTAATATAGATATAGACAGAAGATCACAGATATTAAAGCCGATACTTGGACCGAAGTTTCCCAGAATGCCGAGATCAGTGCCTATCGATCCGACGACTCGTTTTGGTGGCAAATTATGGACGATTTCAACGAAGCTACAAACGGTGTTCCTCGTACCAAAAATATGATCACGGGAAAATGGATTAGGATTAACGGTGATTTCCAAAATTTCAACAATATTTTTAAACATCTACAACATAAAAGCGGGGAAAATGAAGTTGATCTTATGCACCGTGCAAAGATCAATTTTAATAACACCCCAAATAAGAGAAAGCTTACTCTAGATCACGTGTGGCAGGTCTTGAGAAAATACCCTAAATGGGACGCGGTGGAGTAGTTGATTCTGATAATCTCACCGAACTATTCGGCCCTGATGCGAGACCTCAACCTGCCGACAAACCTCGACCCCCAGAAAAAGCCAAATCGGTGAAGACATCGAGCACCCGGGGGGGGGGGGGGGGGGGGGGGGGGTCAAGTGAAGTCTCTATCGGAGCTTTTATCCTCCGATTATAGATGCAAAGTTGAAGTAGCCGTATCCGCGTACGAGGCAAAGAGACATAAATAACTGAGGATACTGGAGTGTAAAGAGTTGGAGTTTTCATGATTGATACCGAAGGGTTGTCGGAATGCAAAGCCGCTCTCATTCCAAAGAAACAAGAAGAAATAATGGCAAAATTATCATCAAAACTCATCGGGCAATAATTGTATTTCTTAAGTTTCGTTTTTTTTTTTTTTTTTTTTTTTTTTTTTTTTTTTTTGGTTTCGTATTGTATTTTATTTTAGTGAATATTTAGTTTGTTTAGAAAAATAGTAAAAAAAGGAAAAAGAAAATTGAGGGTAGATGCGGTATAAATGATTAAGTTGAAATTAATTTTTAGTGAAAAAGTATTTTAAGGTGTGTGTTGAAATAATGAAACACTAAATAACTAAAAAATGGATGTCATCCTCTAAGAAAAAGATTAGCATGTTAATGAAAATGACTTTTTTTAACTTCAGCGATTAGATATGTATTTTTCATGATTTTGTGAAAACCGAAAATACATAGTTGCCGACTCGTTGATAAGGGAGATACAACCCATGCACGCAATTGCACGCCAGTACGCCACGATTAGGCACCTTGTGATTGTCAGCCACATCCTTGATTCCTTTTCCCAAAGCAATAAAATACTATAATTTGTCATTTCTCCATCTTGACTTTTTGACCAATGTAAAACTATTAAATTATATCATACCCCGTGCTCAATCACATGATATTAAAAGGTTACGTTACATAAATAGTTAACCTTTATTTGCTGATTATTAATAGATGGATAATCCTTTCTCTTTTCATGTCATCTTTATGAAAAAAGCAAGTCTTAGAACTTTTAATATAGACTTGATCCAACTTAACTAAGGTATCTCGTGATAGGTTCTAACACTTTTCAAAGCCAACAAAAATATGTGTATTGAGTCAAGTTTGAACACACAACACCTCTTTTGAAGAGTTTACATGTCTTACAACTAGACCTGATAGTTACTTTTAAAATACTAATGTTAAGTTAGAAAACAAGTTCATGATCTAAGAAGTGTTTAATGTAATATTAATTTCAAAATAGACACTCGTGTAAATCAAAGAATAAGAATATTCTAAAAAGCAAAAACTGTTACTGTAGATGTCTATATCCATGATCCATCTATATATACAAGCTATATACGCGTGGTATTAGCCAAACTTAAACGTTAGTATTTTCTAAAAAATTAGTCTCTCTATCATACCTAACTAACGGCTCAAGTCTACATATGGCACCATTTCTAACCGATATGCATGAACTCAAAACATTTGTAGTCAATGAAGGTAATGGTGTCAAAGGTCTATCGGAGCTCAAGCTCAAAACTATACCTGAATTATTCATTCAGCCTCTTGAAAAACGGCTCGATATGAGCAAAGTGGTACCCAAAGAGTCCATTCCAGTAATCGACATGTCGAACTACGAAGATCCAGAAGTGATGGATTCGATATGTGATGCAGCCGAGAAATGGGGTTTCTTTCAGATTGTTAACCATGATGTTCCACTTAGCGTACTAGAGGACGTTAAGAAAGCAACATATAGGTTTTTTGAATTGCCAGCTGATGAGAAAAAGAAGTACTTATTCAATAATTCTCCTACGAAGAACGTTAGACTGCTTTCGAGCTTCGTTCCTGAAGTGGATAAAGCTATGGAATGGAAAGATTACCTTAGTTGTTTCTATGTTTCGGATGATGAAGCCATGGCATTTTGGCCCTCCGTATGTAGGTAAATATATATTACGATATGCTGTTTCGATTGCTAGTTTTGCTTATCTAAATACATCGAAATAACAAATCGTGTCCTAGTTGTTTCTATGTTTTGCTTATCTATGAGATACATCATATCGGTAACTATGTTTTTAATCCGTTTAATAACTCTTGTTTTTAATATCCTGATTTTTTTTTTTTTTTTTTTTTTTTTTCTTTTTACATATAAAACCAATGAATATAAATATTTCTTGTCTAGTAATTGTCGCTCCGCTAATCTTGCTTCGTTTGTAGGGATCAAGTTCTTGAATATATGAAAAAGACAGAATCGCTCATCCAAAGGCTGTTAGAAATACTTATAAAGAGACTAGGCATAACAAAACTTTATGAAACAAACCAGCCACTTCTTATGGGCTCGAGACGAGTGAACCTAAACTACTATCCCATATGTCCTAACCCTGAGCTCACGGTTGGCGTGGGAGGTCATTCCGATGTTTCAACCCTCACTGTCCTTCTTCAAGACGAAACCGGAGGGCTATATGTTAGAAAACTTGATAGCGACAATTGGATACACGTCCCTCCTGTCAAGGGATCATTAACTATCAACATTGGTGATGCTTTGCAAATCATGAGCAATGGTCGATACAAGAGCATAGAGCATCATGTGGTTGCAAACAGGTATGAGAACCGAATTTCAGTTCCGATCTTTGTTAACCCTAGACCCAACGACGTGATTGGGCCATTACCAGAAGTGATCAAGGGAGGGGAGAAGGCTTTGTACAAGCAAGTCTTGTATTCGGATTATGTCAAGCATTTTTACAAGAAATCTCATAATGGGAAGGATACTATCGATTTTGCAAAGGTTTGATCATATTTTTTTTGAGAAAACCTTGAGCAAAAACAATGCAAGCCTAGTCAAAGTTCCACAAGCAATTTCTCGTGCCGGATAGAATTGTAAATTTTTAGCAGATGTACTATATATAGTTATTGATTGATTGGGCCCTGAAATTTTAAGTTTATCATGTGTGCTTGAGACTTCATTTTCATCAATCTGAAGTTACCAAAATATGGATAGTGAAATTTTATAAACACAAGAATGGTGTATGTAAGTATGTGTACCCTTTTTATTCTGTAGGTAATGTTTATGTTCGGAATGTAGGAATGGTGATTCTCGTGATTAAATCTATTGTGCTTTATATCTACCGGTCTTTATAAATAACGACTTTACAAATAACAATTAAAAACATTTATAAATAATTATTTTAGTAATGTTACACAAAAAATAAAATATTAAATACAAGTTAACATTTTATCAACTAATAACCAACTGATACATAATTTTCATTTACTGATACTAAATAAACTGACATACATAACAAAACTTGAAACGTATTACACGTCGAGTCGATGTATCACCTACGCTTCGTCAATTTTATAAAGAAAACCCTCAAAACTTTAATAATTTTAGTTGCAATTAATCAAGTTTTTAATTTTGTTTTAAATAGAGTGTCACTTGTCAAATTTTAGTTAGTTTTCATTTTTACAATTTTAAAAAAATATTCATCACACACACACACACACACACACACACATATATATATATATATATATATATATATATATATATATATATATATATATATATATATATATATAAGACATTTTCAATATACTCGTGAACATTTTCGATCTTGTTTTCGGAAAAAGGGTCTTTTCTCAATTCCCGTATGAATTGATTCTTGATCTCGAAGTGAACATATGCTCCAATAATTGGCCAAATCACACCAGACCCTTGCTCTTCTTGCGTCAGAGCGACGTATTTTTTGAAGGTAAGTGTATCTATGTCAACTTCACACATGATACCTGAAAAGAGATCGTGAGATGATTTGATAAAAAAAAAAAAAAAAAAAAAAAAAAAAAAAAAAAACCCTTAAACAAAATCCTAAAATAGCTCCCCGGCAACGGTGCCAAAACTTGATGCAGGATTTCTGACCAGGTTTTATATTTGTAAAGTTCTCGTCAACCTATGGTCTAAATAATGCAATAACATGTAGTGTATCCGGTCGTGTCTAGTGTAGTTGATGAGGCGAAAAATGATCCGTTTTTAGGGGGTTATTTAAGCCCGAATCCGACTTTATTTGATCAAATATTGCCCTAAATCGTTCCTTTTGTGATTTTAGGTACTTGGAGAGTGAATTCTGGAAAAGAAGCCATTTTGGACGTTTTTGGAGCATAAAAGTGAAGAAAACGGCAAAGTCTCCAAATTCTATGCTGTGAACAGTGCATGAAGGCGTCAAGACTTGTTCTTGACGGCGTCAAAGTCCCATGAATAAAATATCGTAGTTTCTGACGGCGTCACATAGGCCGTCATAAGTAGATCAAGGCTGTCCGAGGAAGTATTTGGCGGCGAGATGACGGCGTCACACCATTGCTCTAGACGCCGTCACCCCAGTTTTCCTATATATAGTTTTCTAGTTTTTTCATTAAAAAGAGAGAAGTTTTGGAGAAACCCTAAAGACGAATTTGGTGCAACTTTTACAGGTTTTTCAAGGGTTCCAAACCCTTGATACCTTGCATTGTAATTGAGATAAGTGTTCTTCTCATTCAATCAATATGTCTATGTGTTGGTTGTCTATATTTTGTTCTTGTCTCAATTCTATTATGCTAGGCTAGATCTCCTTTGTGTTTGCTTAGATCTAATGAAACCTAGATATTGATTATGTGTTGATTACTTGTTTATTCTTGTTCTTGGATGAATGATTTTATATGTTAGGCTTAAGAAAACTGGCAGATCTCCAAATGGTAACATGCTTGAACGTCTTAAGAAACATGAACCGAGGCGTACTAGGTCTTTATTGGTTGTATTTAATGCATGAGCCACTGTTTACAATCCCTATAGTTGTGCTGGGTCATGGTGTAGGAGGAGATAAGAGCTCATAGAATTGGGGAGTTATGTATGCCACCCCATGAATGGTATTAAGGAATACGATCCGTCATCCATACAATTATAACAAGTAATTAACGTGTAAAAGATATCTAGGGAGTAGTAAAGTCTAAGTAAACACAATTTCTCCAATTACTGCTCACAACCTTGTAATAATTAGTTTAATTTCATTTTCAGTATTTTATTTTGATTATATATTAGTTTTGGGTTAGTTGAATAGCAACTAATTCCGCCCACTCTTCCAAAACCCGAGATTTTACTTGCTTTCATAAAAATATAAAAATACAAAAATAATCATCCCTCACCTCTAGAACTAGTAATTAGGTTTTCTAATCCTAGCGACACTATTCCTAAGCTGAACGATCAATCCCCCGGTACTTGTCACTATACTATACTACAACGATCAGGTACACTGCCTGGTGGGGGTTGTAAGCTTCTCGAGATCCCTCGAGAGGTAAAGCCTGTTGCGATTCCCACGCATCAGTAGTATTCGGAAACCCAATGTCGTCCTAAGAGCTATGCGTGTGGATCTAATTTAAGTTCTATTGTCACTGGTTTTAAAAGGGGTTTTATAGATTAATTAATTAAACTACGAAATGAAAAAAAAAAAAAAAAAAAAAAAAAAAAAAGCAATTAAACGTGGAAAGATATCATTCGGGAGAAATGTGCTAGCCTAGTTACTAATCTTGTTAAGATATGATTACATTTTCTAATTAATGTTTCCTACAGCTTCAAATAATGTCTTTTTCGTATCTTTTGTAATATTGCTCTATAATCACTGAAATTAGAAAACTTAGGAAATTAAGTATCAATTCAGATATAAACATGCAACATATGAGCTATAATCATGTGATAAATATTCAACGTTATCACTTATTTGTTGGTTGTATTCATATAGTTGTTGGTTGTTTCAGATATTACTTGTTATGCTTGCTTCAGCGCTAACTCTATTTTGTAGCACGTTACCATTATTTGATTACTTTAGATGCTCTCATCAAGAGGGAGCATGGACCAAGGGGAGCCTTATTTAACGGCTTTCCACTTCATTACAAACATTCTTTTTGCTTCGACAAAAGGAGAAGAAAGGTCTAAAATCAACTCTAAAACATCTTTAGTCTACTTTTATGTTGATTTGATTTTATATTTTGTCATCATAAAAAATGGAGAGATTTTTAATACAAATAATAGCATAAAAATGTTATTTTTATTTAACTATTTCTCTATGTTTTGTTAATGAGAAATATAAAAATGTATCAAGTAAAAGTTTACGTAAACATGTTTTAGACATAGTTACCTTTTGGCGAAAATCACTTATGGTATATGTAAATCTCTAAAACTTGTTTAATGATCAAAGAAAGTTTTATCATACAAAATGCATTAAACTCTTGCATCATTTACTAAAACCTTACATTATTTTATAAAAACATCCACATAATTTTATTTACTTTCATTTTAATAAGATGTTTTATAAACCTCATTTTTCCAACTAGCAAGAATCTTCCTCTTAAGGAAGTGATTCAAACTTGATCTTGCATTGAAAAATGAATCGGGGGTTTTTGCAATAATCAAAGACCAAAGAGGAAAACATCATTTATATTTGCATAAAAACCATCATTAACCATTTTTAGGCTTGGAGTGTTTACTACTTTAGGCAAAAATCAAACATGATTTCCCACGGCTCTTCAATTCCCCATGCATTATAGATAGGAAATACTCCAAACAAAAGTTGAATGACCATTTAAAATGGCCACATTTTTTCTGGTGCGGGACCCACGAATCCGACAAATCCGGCGGTTCCCGTACACCATAGTTTGGCCCAGGTTCTCACTTGCCTAATTAAAACATGGATTTTTCTTTCATTTTCCCTCACCCCTTGCGAACACCTTTCTACTATTACATAACATTCTCAAACACATATTTCTTTGATCATTATATTGTTTTAGATTCATTCAAGTGATCCATTCTTTTTATTGAGAGAAGAACACAAAAAGAACTCAAGTCTTTTGCATTTAAATTTTGGTTTTGTATTTGCAACATTGTTGTTTCACCATCATATTTCAAAGTTCATAAACACCATTTTACATTAAACTAGAGTGAGTTAGGTTAGTGTTTAAGGCCTTAAAACACAAAAAGAGAAATGTTGGTTCTACATCGATTAATACTTAATATTTAGTTTTGTATCGGTACAAGTTAAGCGACGTTGTAAATTTTTCTCCGCCAAAAAAGAGCTTGCTGATATAGTGAAGTAACTCTCGAGTCAAAAATTTGGGGAGTGGAATATGGTGAAGAGGAGTTTTGTAAACAAACCAATATACATCCTTGTGTTTGGTTTGATTTTTCTTTTACTTACTTATTGTCTTGTATTACTCGATAAGCACCCGTATATTGTAACGGGATTTTACGACGGATAGTTTTAGTAATAAAAAAAAGTTTATAGGTTATAAACGATTTAAAAGTTTCCGGATTTGGGAATTAAAAATAATGTTTTGAAACCCGGTTCAACCGGTTGAACCGTTATGGTCGAAAAACGGGTCAATTTAACCCGAGTCAACCCGATGGGTAGGATAAAAAAACGGGTCAAATTAAACCGAGTCAAGCCGCCAGGTTTGTAGCGTCCCAAGTTAAACTGATTTTTTATGTGTGTTAATAGTTTCATTTTGAAACACAAGTTTTTAACATTTTTTTTTTTAACTTTTCACTTTTCACTTTTGGGTTTTCCCTTTATATATAAAATATAGATATAGATATACATTTCATTATTTGTTTAAATTAAGTTTTAAGCTAAGGTTTCTAAAGACCAAACTCTTCAACCTGTTTCTTGGTTTTCTGGTTTTCAACAAAGAAACTAGGGGTGGTAATTTCTGACTCGACACGAAACTCGACCTGAAACCGATACGAAATTTAACAGGTTTGGGTTGAGCTAAATATATTTCGGTTCAGGTTTGGGTCGACATATCTAACCCATTTATTAAACAGGTCAGGTTCGGGTAGAGAATAAAATAAACGGGTCAACCCGCCAACCCATTTAAGATTTATTTTCTTAAATTAAAATTATTTATATTTAATTATACGGGTTAAATAGGTTAACCGGGTTGACCCGCTAACCCATTTAATCCGTTTAACTCGTGTAATGTGCTAGCTTTTGTATATAAAACAGATTAAATTGGTCAACCCGCAACCCGTATAACATATTCAACCCGTGTAACCTATTTAACCCGTCAACCCAAGTATCTATACGACTTAAATGGGTCAGGTTCGAGTTACGTGTAAATATGTTAGGGTTGAATAGGTTAACCGGGTTGACCCGCTAACCCATTTAATCCGTTTAACTCGTGTAATGTGCTAACTTTTGTATATAAAACAGATTAAATTGGTCAACCCGAAACCCGTTTAACATATTCAACCCGTGTAACCTATTTAACCCGTCAACCCAAGTATATATACGAGTTAAATGGGTCAGGTTCGGGTTACGTATAAACATGTTAGGGTTGACGTAGCTGACCCGATGATTTAAATGGGTCAGATTCGGGTTGTGGTTTTCTGACCCGCCAACCTGACAACCCGAACCCGACCCGAATTGTCACCCCTAAAAGAAACCGTAGAATTCTAATGAAGTGATAATAATAATAATAATAATAATAATAATAATAATAATAATAATAAAGAAAAAAAAGAAAAGAAAAAAAGAAAAAAAATCAAATGTATATAACCTTACGTCGACAGAATTATTCCGAGACAGTATATGTCCCTGGTGACCCAAATAAAGTTAAAATTTCAAAAGATATTTCCATTCATTGGCTTGTAAAGTTGTGGAACAATTTTGAGTCTTAATAACTATATCGACATCCTCCGTTCAAACGTTCCCCATTTAACTTAGGGTGTGAATCGACATCAATGTGTAGATGTAAATAGTATTTTGAGTTTAACCATGTTCTACCAAAACCTTTCGGATGGGTTGAGAACCATGTTTGAGGTATCTGGAAGTATAGGACATTTGTCAATTGCCACCATACAAGGAGTTTTCTAACTTTAATTCAATTACTTTATAAGTTTATATTAAGATGGTCAATCCCCATGATTACACATTTTCATATTTGCATTTTATAAAGACTAGTTAAACTTTAACAAGTGTACATCTATTAAAACTTTATTGTATACGATTTATTAAGGATTATTTGAAAACAAAACACATTTCATTAAAATAATCTAGTGTATCAAAAACTTAATTTTGGACGCAACATTTATAAATATAGTTAATACTTAATAGTATATCACCAACTTAATTTTGTATCCAGCTTCGGAAATCCATAGGATATTAAAATTATTAGTTTATGCTTTATAATTATAAATACTTTTTTGTGTTGCATTAAACTCAATATTTATATATTATGTATTCCTAAATAATTTTATGACATTAATAATTTAATACGGTATATAAAACGTAGTAAGTAAAGAATTTTGTAGTCTGCCTTTTTTTATTCACCACATCAATTTAGACGTAGTAAGTAAAAGATTAACATGGTAATGAGAAGGATTTTTTTTTTTAACATAAGCAACTCCGTCAAATATTAAATGTTCATGTTTGACTTTTCATGTCTTTATTTATCATGATCTTAAATATTTTTATTTGTGTTATATAATATTTGATAAAAATTATACGCATTGAAAATACATTTAAAATTTAACATATTTATATTTTTGTATCAAGTATTATATTACACAAACAAAAATATTTAAGGTCAAAGTTGAGAAAAAAAAGACTTTAAAAAGTCAAACAAGACATTTAATATGAGACGGAAGAAGTATATGTTTGCGAAAATTACCTGTTTAGACATTTCAGAAAGTGTTTTATGAAATGAAAACGAGTTTTTGGTCATTTCATGACCTCAACATGGAGAAGGGCATAACACACTTGGACACAACCATCTTGTACGACAAGTAGAAATTTTATATATATATATATATATATATATATATATATATATATATATATATATATATATATATATATATATATATATATATATATATATAGCCGAGAAGGGTTTATTCATTTATCCCCTAACCCAACATAATAAATAATTACCCTTTTGTTATAAGAGCAAGGGGTACGCATGCGTTTTCGCTTGGCGCCGTTCCACCAGCCAGAAAACACCGACGGCGCACCGTACCGGCGGTGGCGCCGTCGGAGCTCGCGCCGCAGCCATGGCTCCACGCCGTCGCAATTTTTTGTTTTTTTTTTTTTTTTTTTTTTGTTTTTTGTTTTTTTTTTGTTTTTTGTGCTGATTTTAGGGGGAAAAAAAAAGATCCGTTTGATTTCAAACGGCTATATAGCCGTTTTTTTCAAAAATTTACCCAAAAAAACTTATAAATACCCCTTTTTTTTTCAAACTTCATACACACTTCCAATATATTAAATCTCAACTTCTCATAACTATTCTCATCCAAAATGAATCCAAATCAACCATGGATCAACAACATGTTAAACGATCCGACAAACCAAATGCCGGGTTCGTCTTCGAACCCCGGTAACAATCCGGGATCGTCTTCGAATCCGGGTTACTTTCCCACCTTCCAAACCTCATTTATGAATCCTGAAGATTTAGCATTGTTTAGCCAATGGAAATTACAACAACAACAACAAAACCAATATCAATTTACACAAACTCAACAAACAACCCAAGGCATCCCTTCACAACCGAATTCGGACCATGCTTCGTTTCATCTAGTAGACGAAGAACATGACGAAGAAAAATCGGTTTCAAGTGAAGAAATTATTCCGACACCGACCTCTAAAAAATCGAGGGCAAAGACGATGGCGAAGAAGCCAAAATAAAAGCCGAAGAATAAGAAAAGCAACAAAGAAAAGGAGGTCGAGGAAGATGTGGTCCCGTCCCGACAACCACGAACTTTTTGGAGCCAAGACGAAGAATATCTTTTGGCGGAGTGTTACATCCAAGTATCCGAGGATCCAAAAACGGGTGCGAATCAACAAAGGGATACATTTTGGTACAAAGTGCTCGATGCATACAACACGGAAGCAAAAAGGCTCAACTATACTATTTGTACCAAAAAAATGTTGACGGGAAAGTGGACTCCGATGAATAAAGATATCAAGAAGTTTAATTCGGTGGTGGATGAAACGGTGGTTATGAGTGGGGAAGGTGACAACGATGTTATGAATCGTTGTCACATATTGTTTAAAAATTCAACGGGTTATGATTTTCGACACTTGACCACTTGAAACTTTTTGAAAGACAAGCATAAGTGGAAAAATCCCGACTCGACTTTGGCAAGACGTAATCGTCTTCGGCCTACTCAGCAGGAGCCCGAGCATTTTGGACCCGACGAGTTGCCACGACCCGACGGGATGTACCGGGTTGCTAAGAGTCAACGTTCGTCAAACTCGACCGCTAGTTCCGGTTCAAACCCGGCATTGTTTCAAGAAATGTTGCAACAACAATACGAGTTAGACCGCAAGGCAAAGATGGATGTTCTTGAGCGAGAGTCACTCGCGAGAGTTACTTTGTATGAATCACAAAAGATAGCCGAGGAGATGCGGGTGCTACAAATGGATACAAGCAGTATGGATCCGGTTAACGCAAGGATCGTGAGGGCACAACAAGCTCGAATCCGGGCAAAATATCCAACCGACGAGGATTAATCTTTTATTTATGTATTAGATTTTTAATTTTATGTATCGTGTGTTTTTTTAATATGTAATGTGTGTTTTTAATATTAATGAAGTTTATTTAAGTTTATATTGTGTATATTTTTATTTAAAAAAAAAAAAAAAAAAAAAAAAAAAAAAAAAAAAAAATTGGCTGACGGCACCAGAAATTCTGGTGTCAACGAATACCCCTGAAATGTAATGCCGTGAAATTTCTGATGCCATGAGAGCTTTTTGCTAACATGGCAGTACTTTTGGTGCCACGGCTTGAAGCCATGACACCTATGCACCTAATGCTCTAAGGCTTTTAACGTATTTGGAGTTGTGCTACACCCACCAAAACTTTACAAAACTTTTCCCACTCGCTGACGTGGCAGAGTGTTGATTGGTTGGTTTTCTGTGGGCCACAGAAAACCAACCAATCAACACTCTGCCACGTCAGCGAGTGGGAAAAGTTTTGTAAATTTTTTGTGGATCTAGTATTTTTCTTTTAAGAAAAAGGTAGGATAAAGAAATACTCTAGTCGACTGAAATAGTGTTAATTTGGGACGGTCCACGTGTATGGTGGCGACAACTCCTTTCTTCTTGTCTTATTTCATGATGTTGTGAAAACCGAAAATACATAGTCGACGCCGCGTTGATAACGGACATGCAACCAATGCACGCAATTGCAAGCCAGTACAACACGAATCTAAATGGAGGCACTTTGTGATTGCCGGCCACATCCTTTCTCAATGGGGTGATTTTCACATTTTCTAAATTAATTGCCACATTTTAAATTAAAATGTGTCGACATTTATATCCTCACATTATTTTAGATATATTTATTTTGTGAGGGAATAAATGTCAAGAGGGTTTTTCTAACTTGTGCTCTGGGGGCACAAGTTAAGCACCAAAAAATGTGTACCATTTGCGGATTTCTGTGTACTTTTCTGTGGGTTCCTGTCACTTTTTAAATAAAAAACAGTTTTTTTGTGTACTTTTTGCGGATCCATTAGTACTTTTTGTGTGCTTAACTTATACCTCTAAGAAACAAGTTAGAAAAACCCATGTCAAGAAACTATAATTTAAAGTGTGTCATCACCTACTTTTCTCAAAGCAATGATAGTACTACTCCCTCCGTCCCATTTTAATTGTCCGCGGGCCCGAATTTGACCGTAAATATTTTTGTTTGTATTATATAACACTTGTTGTATAATCGGAAAAACTAACATAAGAGCAAAAGGTATCATGAAGAGCTCTATCTCTTCATTTGGGCTCCACAGGTGTCATCTCACTTTAATATTACTACTTCAAAATACACCTTCTATCATAACACAAATCAAACTCTTCATTTAGATCTCACCCACCCTCAATTTTTTATTTTTTATTTTTTTTCAAACAAACTAAATTAAAATTACAATATGATATGAAAAAAAAAAACATGCGAAACTTAAGAGATGCGAATAAAAAGAAATACATCAAATTATAAAAGAAACTAACTTTTTTGTTGGTGTTCTAGATGTTGTTGTCAAACATGCTTAATAATATTTCATGAAGCCTTGCTTGTATTTATTTATCATAGAGTTCTTTGGATTTATTCCGTTGTACTTTACACCGCTCGATCCGTGCCTGTTAAAAATTTACTCGCAGATAAATATAAATCTTGCTCATTTTAGATTTTGCAAACTTTTTATCTTTCAAAACAATGTTATCCAATATAATGCACGTGTACATGACTTTCCATAACTTATTGACAGTCAAAGCACGCGCCTATTGGCTTATAACATACCAACGTCCTTAGAGGACACCAAAAGCTCTTCCAATATCTTTTCGATCACTTTCTTGTCGCCGTTTAAATATGGCATTTTTCTCAAAATTTGCAGTCGTAAATGATTTTACAAAAGATGACCACGTTGGGTAAATCCAGTCAGCTAGATAATACCCTAGTTGAAATGTAACTCTGTTGACTTCAAACGGAGCTAGGGGGCGATGTCATCAAGAAGTAACAGAGAATTATACAAAATGGTAAGATCGTTGTTCGCACCCGCTACCTCAAAAAATGCTTGCCAAATTCACAAATCATATGACGCAACGGCTTCAAGCATTATAGTTGGGCATTTTTTTTATCACCTCTTGCAAATTGCCCGTGCCATTCTTTCAAACAAAAATACATTTCCAGTGCATATAATCAATGCTTCCAAGCTTTCCCGGTAACCCATGAACCTTGTTATGTGCATTGTATAAATTGTAAATGTCATTTAAATTGGGTTTTCTTAAAAACTCGGGCATGTATGAAAAGTCCTATATTGTTGAATACTTATCACATGTTATTTGCTCATATTATGCATATTTATATCTGAATTAATACTTAATTGGTTTAGTTTTCCCATTTCAGTGATTATGGAGCAATATTGTTAAAAGGTGGATTAAAGACATGATTTTGAGCTATTTTGTATGCAAATTGCAAAAGAGCACACGACGTAACTCTGGCCTTACACTGTATTGGTACATGTAAGAATTCACTAAGTCTTGGTGGATATTAAAGAATACGGCGTATTTAACTCTAGCAATGCGCCATAATTGGAAGCTCTACAGTCAAAGCCCAAGTCAATCATTGAAGGATTACGGCGTATGAAACTCTAGCAATACGTCATAATGAATATTTTATCTCCCATCCAAGTATATCGAAGATTTGAAGATTACAGCATAACGAATCTTTAGTTTACATCGTATTTTAGAAGATACGCAGAATATGCTTGAAATATGCTTTCTTCGTCAGCAATTAAGATATTTAGATTACGTCGTATTCCCTTATGAATACGCAGTAATCTCGCCCTAACAGAAGACTATAAATACAAGCCCTAAACTGGAGTTTTTGATATCTTTCACTCACTACTTTCAACTACAGCAGAATTTCACCATTCCAAGGCCCCAAGATCCGTCTCAAGAGCTAGGATAACAAGGAGAAAATGTCCCGTATCATCACATTAGGCTTAATCATTCAGTTTGCATATTGTTTTCACTATGTGTTGACATAAATAATGCCTAAAAACATTATTAACATGTCATCAATATCTCTATGTTTTGATTATCACAAAATATAAACTCATAGAACTAAAACTTATGACATAAACAAGTATTTAGTGATTAATATTTCTCTTTACATCCAAATCACTTAAGGTATGAATAAACAAAGTGTTTAGTGTATCTTATGATCAAAGAAAAGTTTAATTAAGCAATTACAAAGTTTATTTAATTATATAAACATATTATATATTTTTGAAAAACACTTTTGGTAATAAAGAAAAATGTTTTATTCATACTAAATATATGAATTCAAAATTTTAACCAAAATCAGTTAGTTTTTCACCAAATAAACTTTCCCCACTAAAAGACAAAGAATCTGGCCGTTTCAGCTGGACGGCCCCCTTAATTATAAAGAGCGGTCCCCTTAATTTTAAGGGGGCCGGCCAAGGTTTAAGGGGACCGGCCACGCTCCTCTGTCAGATTCTGTTGCCTATAAATACCACCTTAAACCTGGATTTTTTCCTCACCTTTTGCACTACTAAACTTTCTGATCTAGATCCAATTCTCCATTCTTTTATCCTTTGATCATAAGTATATAAATTCTTTGTTTCAAAGTGATCCAACCTTCATCCTCTCAAGTGCAAGAGAAGAATACTTCTATCCCTCAAGACAAGAAGTATTACAACTTGTTGTGATCTTCACATCCAAGTTGTTGGTGTATCATCAAAGATCATTTACATTATTCTTTGTGAAGATTGTTGTGAATATTTGATTGTAGATAGTTGTGTTAGATATTGATTGTGTGATTAGTTAGTAGCTTGGTGTGAAGAAGATAGGTGTGGAGTAGTTAGTCGTGAAGTAGATAGATTTGTAGAAGTTGTGTAGAAGGTGTGACTTAGGTGTGACGAAGTTGTGGTGTGAGAAGCGGTGTGTAGATTGGTGTGTACGGTTTTCTCCGCCATAAGGGAGCTTGTTGATATAGTGAAGAAAACTCTCGAGTTGGGTGCTCGGGGAGTGGAGTAGGGCAAGGAAGGTGTCCTTGTAGCCGAACCACTATAAATCTCTTGTCTCGCGGTTCGATCATTCCATCTCCTACTTATTTCATTATTTATCATTATTATACTTTGTGTAGCATTAATTGTTTATATTGTATAAGACTTGAGATCACATATTTTCGAATCTAAGTTTTAAAAGGCTAAGCAAAACTCTAAAACTAATTTTTATAACTAAGTAAAAAGACGTAAAACTATTCAACCCCCTTTCTAGTTTTCCACAATTGGTATCAGAGCCACGTCTAGCAAGATTTTTAAAATATATTGTATTTTAAAACTTGTAACGATCTATGGAATCTGAAAAATATTTAGAAGGGCAATCTATGCAAAAATCACCACTATTTGAAAGTGATAGATTTTTATATTGGAAAAATAGATTCGAAACGTATGTGAAATCAAAAGATCTTGATCTTTGGCATATTATTACCTTTGGTGATTTTCCTCCTATTCAATATAATGTAGAAACTAAAATGAATGGAATTGTATATTTTGAAAAACAAAATGATGATTTGAAAAAGAAATTAGCAAAAAATAATGAGGCTAAAATGGTAATTTATAATGCGTTACCACGCAAAGAATATGAAAGAATTTTTATGTGTAAAACCGCCAAAGAAATTTGGGATTCTTTACTAATCACTCACCAAGGTAATAGCCGAGTCAAAGATAATAAAATAGATCTTCTTGTACAACAATATGAACAATTTATGATTCCGGAAGAGGAATCAATTGATAATGTTTTTGCTAAGTTTAACACTATCATCACAAGTTTAAAAGCACTTGATGAGACATTTTCTAGTAAAAATTGTGTTAGGAAATTTCTTAGGGCATTGCATCCAAAATGGCGAGCTAAGGTCACAACAATCGAAGAATCAAAGAACTTGATGACGTTATCTCTAGATGAACTAATTGGCAACTTGAAGGTTCATGAAGAAATCATAAGAAGAGATTCGGAAACGGTCAAAGTCAAGAAAGAACAAACCAAATCAATTGCTCTAAAAGCCAAAAAGGAACCTAGTGATGATGATGATTCAAGTGAAGACGAAGAATATGCAATGGCTGTTAAAGAATTCAAGAAGTTCTTCAAGAGACGAGGAAGATTCACTAGATCATCACGAGACGAAAGAAAAGCATTCCAAAGGAATAGAAGTGACAACTACGGGAAGAGAAAATGCTTTAGATGTGGAAGTCCAAATCATTTCGTTGGCGAATGTCTAAAGCCACCGGGTTACGAAAGTCAAGGTGCTTTTGTTAGTGGAACATGGAGTGATAGTGACAAAGAAGAAGTTGAAAAGCCAAGAGACGAAAAGTGTTTCATGGCAAAAGAAACCGATGAAATATGTTTAGGAATTGACTTGGAACCTGACGAATGGATCAAAGATAGCGGATGTTCGAGGCATATGACGGGGAATCGCAATCTATTCTCTACATACAAGGCATACAATGGAGGTAACGTTATTTTCGGTAGTGACTTACGTGGAAAAATCATTGGCAAAGGTACGATCTCTCAAGACTCACTTACTATTGAAAATGTAGAGCATGTAGATAAGTTAACATATAACTTGCTTAGTGTAGGACAAATATGTGATAATAAATGTAGAGTCACATTTACCGAAGATGATAGCGAAATAGTTAAAGATGGAAAAATTATAGGTAGAGGAATTAGAAAAGGTGGCATATATGTTATGAAACTAGGAAACAAACCTGAGGATAAGATATGCCTAACGACCCTAGATGAAAACTCTACACTATGGCATAGGAGATTAGGACATGCTAATATGCAACAAATACAATCGTTGGCCTCTAAGGAATTAGTTAGAAATTTGCCTAATCTAAAATATGACAAGCATTTTTGTGATGCATGTAAAATTGGAAAACAAGCTCATGCTAGTCACAAAGCCAAGAATATAGTATCCACTACTAGATGCCTAGAATTATTACATATGGATCTTTTTGGTCCATCCGCTGTGCGGAGCTATGGAGGAAACAAATATACCTTAGTAATAGTAGATGACTACTCACGATACACGTGGACTAGTTTTTTAAGTGACAAGACCCAAGCCTTTGAAAAATTCAAAATATTTAGTAGAATGATTCAAAATAAATTAGGATGCTCAATAGTTGCCATTAGGACAGACCATGGTAGGGAATTTGATAACGAAGTACAATTCGGAAAATATTGCGAGTTAAATGGAATATCTCACAATTTCTCCGCTCCTCGTACTCCTCAATCAAATGGCGTAGTAGAAAGAAAAAATAGGTCACTACAAGAAATGAGTAGAACTATGTTAAATGAACAATCCATCCCACAAAAATTTTGGTGTCACGCCGTAGATACATCAACTTATATTTTAAATAGGGTATCAATTAGAAGAATTCTAGGAAAAACTCCTTATGAGTTATTAAGAGGTAGAAAACCAAACTTAAGCTACTTTAAGGTATTTGGAAGTAAATGCTATATATTAAACACTAAGGACTATCTTACTAAGTTTGATCCAAAATCATATGAAGGAATATTTTTAGGATACTCACAAAATAGCAAAGCATATATAATACTTAACAAACACTCCATGAAAGTAGAGGAATCACTAAATGTAACATTTGATGAAACACCACCACCTCCTAAAACATTACCTTTAGAAGATGATGATTTAATAGAAAATGAAGCTATTGAGGTTAGTAAAACAAAACCCATAGGAAATGATAATGTAGACATTCACTTAGAAGATAACGAAACTAGTAATATTAAAGAATCTAGATCTCATCCATTAGATAATATAATAGGACATCTTAACCAAAGAACCCTTAGGTCACAAGCCCAAGATAAAAATAATTTCTTTTGTTTTCTCTCAGCAATAGAACCTAAGAATATTAGCGAGGCTTTAAAGGATGAAAGTTGGGTTATAGCTATGCAAGAAGAATTAAATCAATTTAAGGCGAATGATGTTTGGGAATTAGTTCCAAATCCAAAGGATATGACCATCATAGGAACCAAATGGGTATATAGGAACAAGTTAGACGAGAATGGAATAGGTACTAGGAATAAAGCTAGGTTAGTTGCCCAAGGTTATAATCAACAAGAAGGAATTGATTATGACAAAACTTATGCCCCTGTAGCTAGACTAGAATCGATTAGGATATTACTTGCCTATGCTTGCGCCCTAGATTTTAAGTTATTCCAAATGGATGTGAAAAGTGCATTCCTTAACGGTTTTATCAATGAGGAGGTATATGTGGCACAACCTCCAGGATTAATTGACTTCGCAAAACCTGATTATGTTTATAAGTTAAAGAAAGCTTTGTATGGACTCAAACAAGCTCCCAAAGCTTGGTATGATCGATTAAAAGCTTTTCTTATTAAACATGATTATTCCATGGGAATGGTAGATAACACTCTTTTCACTAAAAGGAAAGACCTAAGGGCACGTTTGGTATAGGGAATTTCAGAGATTAGAAATGAAGTAGAGAATAGAATTCAGAGAAATAGAATTGATGGAGAATTGTGATAAATTATAGTGTTTGGTAACCACAAAGAATTGACTCGAGAATTAGCATCAAATCACTTCTTATGTTTGGTAGGAAAAAAATAAAAATAAAATTCTTTTTTTATCCACATTCGAATAATCAACAACACTGACCCAGATTGGGACCAACATCATGATCTGGAATTATTTCATAAATGATGATTTATGAACAAATTAATTACCCAATCGTTTTATGCTTACAAAATGGAATTAATGATCGAATTTATCAACTGATAAAGATATTCTGATTGAGTAGTTTAGCTTTTTTGAAAGAAAGATAGATGTATATGAATAAAACAAAACAACCTTTAACAAATGCAATTGACGAGCTTATGTTATATATGAAGTGATTAGTATACCAACAAAACAAAACATCTTTAAAAACAAATGATTTTACTTAACCTGGTTAATTGTTTTCCGTAAATGGAGGTTTTTCCCCAAATCGCATGTGGCTATGGCTTTGTTTGAAAATTAAGAACTTTGGTGGAATGTGCTTTGCACGTGAGTAAGTATTTATACCCTCCTTTTTTGAAATGGCCTACAAAGAAAAACACGGAGAATTGTTAAGCAATCCCATTTCCACATAAAATGGAGTGGAAATGAATGTAGTCAAAATTACAAAGGATGGCATATCTAGAGAAATCTCATTTCTCCGTCTCTTCAATTCTCTACTCTACCAAACAAAAGAAAATAGCCCCATTTCATTTCTTTGCCTCCATTTCTCTTTACCAAACATACCCTAAATCTCATCATTGTCCAAATATATGTTGATGACATTATATTTGGATCGACTTGTCAAGACATGTGTGATGAATTTTCCAAAATCATGCATGATGAGTTTGAGATGAGTATGATGGGTGAACTTAACTTCTTCCTAGGATTACAAATAAAACAATTAGAAGATAGAATATTTTTTAACCAATCTAAGTACATTAAGGAAATGCTTAAGAAGTTTGGCCTAGAAGACTCAAACCCATGAAAACTCCCATGTCTACGGAGGTAAAGCTCACAAAGGACGATGAAGGTGAGTCCGTAGATAACACCAAGTATAGAGGAATGATAGGAAGTTTACTATACTTGACGGCAAGTAGACCCGACATCATGTTTAGTGTCTGCCTTTGTGCCCGTTTTCAAGAGGATCCCAAAACCTCTCACCTAGAAGCGGTTAAGCGTATCTTCCGATACGTTAAAGGCACTATACACTTAGGATTATGGTATCCTAAGGAATCCGGCATAGAAACCATTGTCTATGCGGATTCGGATCATGCGGGAGACTACGTAGATAGAAAGAGCACTAGCGGTATTTGCACGTTTATGGGATGTTGTCTAACATCTTGGTTTTCGAAGAAGCAAACCGCTCTTGCTATTTCTACCACCGAAGCCGAATATGTAAGCGCCGGAAAGGCATGTCAACAAGCACTATGGATGAAACAAGCTCTCGTAGACTATGGCATTAGGTTAGAAAATGTCCCCATTATGTGCGATAACAAAGGTGCGATAGATTTAAGTAAAAATCAGGTGCAACATTCTAGGACTAAACACATAGAAATACGTCACCATTTTCTTAGGGATAATGTACAAAAAGGAAATATATCTATAGAAAAGGTTGCATCGGAAGACAACATTGCGGATATATTCACAAAACCCCTTAAGCGTGAATTATTCAACCACTTGCGTTTAGGATTAGGAATGATGGAACAAGTTGACTAAATTATATTGAATTATTTCAAATTTATACTTGCATGAAATTCATTTTTCTTTCATTTTACCTATTCTGAGTCTAGGAATCTATTTTGCACAAAACTAAAGATTGAGAAAAGTTATTTTCTTTGCATAAACCGTTTTCTAAAACTCAATCAATTTTCTCTAAAAATTATTCTCACAATCTAGGAACCCCATGAAAATCATTTTCCTTGCATTGTTGACTAATCCTAAAAAAATTCTATTTCAAAATCATGCATAAATTCTCACATAAATTGTCAAGATATATAATCTAATATATGTCTTTGACATTCATGGTCGAGCAAAAATTGAATCAAGGAGATTATTTGGATTGTTTCTTAGGATCGTTATTTCTTTTTGCTTCTAGAAGTCGAAACAATCACAACTCCACATTTGTTGCGTATAGACACTCACTAGGATAAATTCATTAATAATAGTGTCATCTTGATCCATCATTAGTTATTCTCTCACTAATTATCCTTGCCTTTAATCTAAGATAGATGCCTTAGGAAGCTTAATTGTGCTTACCTTTATTTGCTTTCTCTTGCTTGTTATATGTTGATTATTTGCTCTTGTGTTTATGTGTTTTTGCATGCATGCTATATCTTGATTAGATTAGACTCTATATTGCCTAAGAGACTTGAACTTGTTTGAATTCTAATCCAAACACATAACCTTTCTGCAAATTTTCTGCTAAAAACCCAATTCTGGCAACCTGGAAATCACTAGATGGGCGGCCCCCTTAATTCTGTAAGGCGGCCCCCTTAATCATTAAGGGGACCGGCCATCTGATGGTCGGGTTTACAGAATCTTTTCTGCTTTTTAGCCCATTTCAACCTACATTTCCCATTTTTCACCAACACATTTTGTCCTAATCCTCCAAACAAACCTTATCCATCCTTAAACACACAAATCTTACACTATAAATATCCCCAATCCTCAAAGCTCTCCATTCATCCCATCATGAACTCTCTAAACAAACCAAAATCAAAAGCCTCAAGGCTAGCAAGGATGACGGAAAAACCCGTTTGGCGAAGAAAAAGCCCTCGAAACAAATCCATCATCATAAATGAAGTTGGAAATCATTCCTCACCACCAACTTCTTATTTCCCAAACTTTGCATCAAACCAACAAAATCACTCATTTGATCCACTTTACAAATCATACAACATTGGCCAAACATCTTCCTTCAAGCCAAACTACACCTCTCAACCTCCAACAACTTATCATGATCCATGCAAGTTTGATCAACCATCAAACTACAATTCCAACTACACAAACCCAACTCATCCATACCAAACCTATGATCCCCTTCACATTTCCTCGGAAAAACAAAAGTTCCGTGATGAAATAAACCAAATCCATGATCTTAGTGATCTTCTTGCTATGCATCTTGCACAACGCAACAAAGGGCTACCTCCATCATCACCCTACGCAAATTGCCTTCCCCACTCTCTTAACTTGGATCAAGTTACAAATCACATTCACTTTTGCCCTTGTTGCATATTCCTTCAAAAACAACTCCTCTACTTGAGTGAAGATATTTCTTGGATTGAATATCTTCTCACTCGCAATCATCCAATACCACCCTTAACACGATACAACATCGTGAGATCCACTTCTTCCGTTCTACACTCCACTCCATATCCCTCTCAATCAAACATCTAAGCTTTATGCTTATGTTTCTCTTCAAGCAAATAAAACAATCAACCATGGGTTGCAAGCAAGTCCAAGTGCTCTCTTAGGCAAAATAGGACTATGTATTCTTTTTTTTTTTTTTAATATGCTCCAAGCATATTGAATGTTGTAATGTTTATCTTTCCTACAATGCTTGAATGAATCTATGTTTAGTTGCATAATTGTTGCTTTGCATATATGTGTATCTTGCTCTCTTTAAATATTTTTGTAGCAAAGATCTCCATTGCTCATTCCCTTGGTGCTCTCAAATGAGGGGGAGTATACATTAAGGGGGAGCTTTCTACCCGTTTAAACTTCCCTCGCGGAGCTTACTCGGCTTAACCTTTTTAATTAATACAAAAAGGGGGAGAAGAGAAATATAAACTACATAATACTTGTCTAAAAACAAGTTTTAGATATATTGAGTTTAAGGTTTTGTAATAATCAAAAAGGGGGAGATTGTTGACATAAATAATGCCTAAAAACATTATTAACATGTTATCAATATCTCTATGTTTTGATTATCACAAAATATAAACTCATAGAACTAAAACTTATGACATAAACAAGTATTTAGTGATTAATATTTCTCTTTACATCCAAATCACTTAAGGTATGAATAAACAAAGTGTTTAGTGTATCTTATGATCAAAGGAAAGTTTAATTAAGCAATTACAAAGTTTATTTAATTATATAAACATATTATATATTTTTGAAAAACACTTTTGGTAATAAAGAAAAATGTTTTATTCATACTAAATATATGAATTCAAATTTTTAACCAAAATCAGTTAGTTTTTCACCAAATAAACTTTCCCCACTAAAAGACAAAGAATCTGGCCGTTTTAGCTGGGCGGCCCCCTTAATTATAAAGGGCGGTCCCCTTAATTTTAAGGGGGCCGGCCAAGGTTTAAGGGGACCGGCCACGCTCCTCTGTCAGATTCTGTTGCCTATAAATACCACCTTAAACCTGGATTTTTTCCTAACCTTTTGCACTACTAAACTTTCTGATCTAGATCCAATTCTCTATTCTTTTATCCTTTGATCATAAGTATATAAATTCTTTGTTTCAAAGTGATCCAACCTTCATCCTCTCAAGTGCAAGAGAAGAATACTTCTATCCCTCAAGACAAGAAGTATTACAACTTGTTGTGATCTCCACATCCAAGTTGTTGGTGTATCATCAAAGATCATTTACATTATTCTTTGTGAAGATTGTTGTGAATATTTGATTGTAGATAGTTGTGTTAGATATTGATTGTGTGATTAGTTAGTAGCTTGGTGTGAAGAAGATAAGATAGGTATTAGATTGGTGTGAAGAAGATAGGTGTGGAGTAGTTAGTCGTGAAGTAGATAGATTTGTAGAAGTTGTGTAGAAGGTGTGACTTAGGTGTGACGAAGTTATGGTGTGAGAAGCGGTGTGTAGATTGGTGTGTATATTGGTGTGTACGGTTTTCTCTGCCATAAGGGAGCTTGTTGATATAGTGAATAAAACTCTCGAGTTGGGTGCTCGGGGAGTGGAGTAGGGCAAGGAAGGTGTCCTTGTAGCCGAACCAATATAAATCTCTTGTCTCGCGGTTCGATCTTTCCATCTCCTACTTATTTCATTATTTATCATTATTATACTTTGTGTAGCATTAATTGTTTATATTGTATAAGACTTGAGATCACATATTTTCGAATCTAAGTTTTAAAAGGCTAAGCAAAACTCTAAAACTAATTTTTATAACTAAGTAAAAAGACGTAAAACTATTCAACCCCCCTTCTAGTTTTCCACACTATGATTTGTGTATCGTTTGAATTATCCATTTTGTGCTTTTACTTACATTATGGACTAACACCCTTGGGTGTTAGCCATGTTTATGAATATTCTATGATAGTATTTCCATTTATTTTGATATATTGTCTTGTATTGCTTAGTTTACATGTTTATCGTTTCAATCCTCGTTTATTTGTTTAAGTAGTTTAAGTCTAGTATCACATGGCCCAAGTGGGTATTGGATGTATATTATTAGAACATTTAAGTAGGGACGTGCTATTCTTACAGGACCAAGTGGATACCACTGATAAATCACATATATTATATGACACAACTTTATGCATGCTCGTATTCTAATAAGTACATGGACCAAATGGCCTAGGAGAACCAGATCCCTTCCAAAGGGATCCCCCCTTTGATAACAAAGGGATCCGCAGATCTGACACAGATTCACTAAAACACATATTTTGACCCGAAAAAAAGGTTTAACCTTTGTAGACTTTTTAGTGAACTTATATTACCCATTTTAATCTTTATTCAAGCTTGAATAATAAGATATCTAACAACAAAACTTCAAAGATAAAAAAATCAACAAAACAGTTTTCACATTATGCTTGACTTCACTAAAAATTTGATACAAGGACCTTACTCAGTTTTAAAAAATCATTTGTTTTAAAACTAGAGCCAACCCGTTCTGATACCAATTGTGAAAGCGGTAGAGGGGGTTGAATATGTTTTCATTTAAATCTTAAAACATTTGTATCAAATATAGTATAAACCATTGTGTCTGCTAATCTTGACGCGAGAATGCATTTAACACATTAAGACATGTAAGGCAAACCCCTTAATATCACATAAGATTCTGCAAGACAAATGGTTTATAATAAATCAAGTTTCACCATTATTAGTCTAGTTTATTTTTCTGTTCTAAAAACATCCTTATGACAAATTGCCGATCAAGCTTGACGTAATTTGTAAAGTGTCAACACAAAGACAATCAACAATATAAAAGCAAGAATAAAAGTAAAGCGATAAGTAAGAAGGATGCGCAAACCAACATGAGGATTTATAGTGGTTCGGTCATGAAGCTCCTCTTCACCCTACTCCAATCCCCGAGTATCCAACTCGACAGTTACTTCACTAGATCAAAAACTCCATTCTCAGCGGAGAAACCTTACACAACACAGCTTACACTTTATCTGGTACAAAGTTAATACCGGGTCCTTCACACAAGGTAGAACTAAACCTCAAACGATGTCGCCTACACTTTATCCAGTATAAGGCTAGATACCGAGTTCCATTACAAAGGAGGAACCACTACATGATCAACACAACACATCATGAGGTCTAACATAACAAACCTTGTGTTTTATGACATGAACACATAAACCTACTAATCTAGTTGGAGATACAAGAAGATGATACAAGAGAAGATCCAAGACAATGTATCTAATGGATATGAATGACTAAACTAAATGAACTTCCTTTAATAGAAAACCTTCAATGAAGATCACAAGTTCCCTAAGCTTGTTGTGATAGATCTTCATGTATGTATGGTTGTGGTGGATGAGGATGTAAGATCTCTAAGCTTGCTTTGGAGGATCACTTCAGTAGGTAAGGATGCAAGATCTCCAGGCTTGCTTTAGAGGATCACTTCGGGAGTATGCTTACAACAAAATAAAAGTTAGAAGCATTTGATCATATAAGAAAGAAGGTGTTTTACATATTTTCCTACTGATCTAAATGTGTTAGAAAGGTGGATAGAAAGTGTGTGAAGTTAGAAGCATTATGATAGTATAAGAAAGAAGATGTTTTACATGTTTTCCTACTGATCTAAATGTGTTAGAAATGGTGGATAAAAAGTGTGTGAAAGGTGTGTCTAAATGGTGAGAAATAGTTTGCTATTTATAGGCAAAAACGGAAAGCTGTTTACTGTTCACCCGGATCCCTTTGAAAGGGATCTAGCCTTTGTAAACCAAGGAATCCATGAGGGATCTGGCGATGCTCCTCTTTATTTGGGTTATGGGTCATGGGTCATGGAGTTTAAGTCATGGGTACCCAACATGATGTTATGCATGATGTCAAAGACATCTTGGGTTATGGGTTGTAAACTTTGGATCATGGGTCATGTACTTTGGGTCATGGGATTTACCCATTGTGATGTCATGCATGATGTAATGCTCACTAATGCACATGGGTCATGGGCATTGGGTTATGGATAGTCCAAGCCATTTTATTAGCAAATTACATTTAACTAGTTGATTTTAAAAATGTAATTAATAAATATTACTTATAAGTGTTTCATAAAAATAGTTTTGGTTTTATATAAACTATTTTACTAGATGTGTTTAATGGTTTATTTGGGTTTAGATCATAACGCAACATAACAAACATGTACGAACCTGTGTTGTTGCATACAAGGACTTGAGGCGTCAAGAGATGTTGAGCGTATATTGAGACAAAATTAAATATGATTGCGAGTAACTTGTACATTTTACGTTATGTATTACAAGTTACACGGTTTGTAATCAATCAAAACAAACAAGACTGTATAGAGTAAATATCATAATATTTACACTAACAGGGATGATATCGTTATACATAACATGTTAAACGTATAAGTCGAGATGATATCGTTATACATGAGATGTTAACAAATGAGTCAAGATGATATGGTTATACATAACATGTTAAACGTATAAGTCGAGATGATATGGTTATACATAACATCTTAAACGAATGAGTTGAGATGATATCGTTATACATAACATATTAAACGTATAAGTCAAGATGATATCGTTATACATGAAATGTTAAACGAATGAGCCGAGATGATATCGTTATACATGAGATGTTAAACGAATGAGTCAAGATGATATGGTTATACATAAAATGTTAAACGTATTAGTCGAGATGATATGGTTATGCATAACATGTTAAACGAATGAGTCGAGATGATATGGTTATACATAAGATGTTAAACGAATGAGTTGAGATGATATGGTTATACATGATATGTTAGATGATATCGTTATACATGAGATGTTAAACGAATGAGTCGAGAAGATATGGTTATATATAAAATGTTAAACATATAAGTCGAGATAATATCGTTATACATGAGATGTTAAACGAATGAGTCAAGATGATGTGGTTATGCATAACATGTTAAATGTATAAGTCGAGTTGATATTGTTATACATGAGATGTTAAACGAATGAGTATGGATGATATCGTTATACATAACATGTTAAACATATAAGTCGAGATGATATCATTATACATGAGATGTTAACGAATGAGTTAAGATGATATGGTTATACATAACATGTTAAACGTATAATTTGAGATGATATGGTTATACATAACATGTTAAACAAATGAGTCGAGATGATATCGTTATACATAACATGTTAAACGTATAAATTGAGATGATATTGTTATACATGAGATGTTAAATAAATGAGTCGAGATGATATCGTTATACATAATATGGTAAACGAATGAGTCAAGATGATATGATTATACATGAGATGTTAAACGTATAAGTCTAGATGATATCATTATACATGAGATGTTAAACGAATGAGTCAAGATGATATAGTTATAAATAACATGTTTAACGTAAAATTCGAGATGATATCATTATACATGAGATGTTAAACGGATGAGTCGATTTGATATGGATATACATAAGATGTTAAATGTATAAGTCGAGATGTTATGATTATTAACGAACGAGGACATGTCCTCTCCAGAAGGTTGGTAGGAAAAATAGCAGAGGTAATAAGCGAATGAGGGAAAACTATTAGAAATAGTTTAAACTTTCGAGAGGACATGTCCTCGTCAAAACTTGGTTAACTCTTATCCTCAAAATTTTGGCGACAAAAGTTCCCACCAAAAGCTCTATTTTTTACTATAAAAGCAGATCAGCTGGTTGTTAACTCTTATCCACACAAACACATTACTATCTTATCCTTACAACGAACAACACATTACTCACTCTTATCATCACAACCACCAACATACACGTTGTTATCATGAATATGGTGCGATTTGAAGCTTTTTCTTGTCGTTATGGATAAGGAGATGTAGTTTTGCAAGAATCGCATCAACGTGACACTCGTGGTAAACTATACTATGCATGTCCTTTATCAAAGGTGAACAATTACATTTTTTTTGTGTAATATATAAATCATTTGGTTAGTTAAAAATAATTTCTTTTACTCTTTAATAGCCTCGGTCAAGGGATTTGGATGTGATTTTTTTATGGAATGAGGAACGTCTCTGTTTAATGACCGGCTCTCCTAGAGCTTCAACACATCCAATTCATTCCGCAGGACCTTCAAGAACTCCAAATTACTATGCAGGACCTTCTACAACTCCAACTTATTCTGTTGGACACCAAATTACTCTGTAGGACCTTCTACAACTCCAACTTATTCTGCAGGACCTTCAAGATCAAGACCTATAAATGCAGATTGCTCAAACTGTAAGTTCTTGACTACAAAGATAAAGTTACTCGAGAAAACAATAGAAATGCATATGCATGCCAAGAACCATACACTTGACTCAGCTACACCATTTCACGACCTTTATAGTGACCTAGAAAATTTTGATTTGGAGTAATTTGTATGGTAGCGTTTACTTTAGGACTCGTTGTTTATTCTGGAGTGATTCATGTGTTGCAAACTTTGTTTTCTTATAGTTGTTAAGTTGTGTCGTTCGTGTCTGTAAGAAACGTGTTTAAGAACTACTGCTAAAAATAGTGTTATCTTTTGTTTGTCAAGTTATTTCGTTTAAGTCTGTGTGAAATGTGTCTGAGAACTCCTGCGTATTTTAAATAAAAGGTTTGCTTTCGTATGTTAATGTTTGAAAGTTTATCGATTCGTAATTTATTTCGTATGTATTTTACTTCTTTATTGGTTTTACATCGCGCAACGTAGTGCAACAACAATGCTTATGAAGTAGATGTGTTCCATCAATCCTATTGAATCGGCAAAACTTAGGAAATAACAAGTAGCATAACTTTATACGGTTTAACACCATTCGTTTTGAAGAATAGAAATAAAATGAGTTTGGTTTTTTAAGATCATTAATTTAAGTGGTTATATTGTTTATTGGAAAGTGATATATGTTCACATTTGTCCTTCGTTTCCTTACAAAAAGTAATTTAAATAATTTATTTTTAATTTGAATCATTTTAAAATCATTTATAATTAGTTTAGATTATTTTTTTTAACTAATTAGGGTTTATAATTAGTTTAAATTATTTTTAATAAATTTTAATAATTTTTGACTATTTAAAACATTTATAAATAAAATAAATAATTTTCAAATATCTCACTTTCAGCGGGGACATGTACTCGCCAAAAGGGTTGGCGGAAAAAAAACGCGAGAACAATTAGCTAGCGAGGTAGAATAAGAAACTTTGGTCAAACTTTGATAAACTTTCATGCCTCCGCCAAAAAGTTGCATTGAATTTTACTGGTACAGTCAGCGAAATCATTGTCATTTAATTACTTTTAGCATAGACAAATGTGTCTCCGCCAAAAGTTGGACGCCCGTCCTATTTTTGTTGTAGTGACAACTAAAACCCTAGCAATTAAAAAGAATAACAAGACCTAAAAAAAGCTAAAACCTAATCGTAGACCCAAATAATTGGAACAAAAGCAACAATAGGAACTAATTCAACGTTGAATCGTTAACGTTAATATTATGATGAGAAAACGAATCAGGTTTATAGATCGATTAGGGTTGTTTGGATATTGTGAATCGCCAAGATCGCCACACGTGTGGAGAGGGCATCTTTTGCTATGATATTAAAAGGTTACATTACGTAAAAGTATATATATCTGAGATTGAAAGATTAGTTAGCCTTTAATTGCTGATTAACAAGGATAAAATTTTATCTTTTCATGTTATCTGTATGGAAAAAGCAAGTCTTTAATATAGATGTGTGTAGCTTAGCTAAGTCGCTAAGATATGATCGGTTTTAACACTTTTCAAAAGCCAACTACAAATGTGCAACGAGTCAAGTTTGAGCCACCTCTTTTGATGATGTTACATGTCTTACAACTAGACCATGATGTTAAGCTAAGACTACTAGTAACGGTGACTCAACCTTTTTGGGGTCATCTTTGTCACTTTAGCGCTACATCAGCTTCTTTCTCTAAGATCAAACACATGGCCTTAAGCTCGTAGTAAGACGACCCCAGTCACAACAATAACATGCCTCACAAAAATTATTTAAATAAAAACTCACATACAGAAACCAAAATGCTACCATTCGGTCGCTTGAAGAATCGAATCGATGCGTTCCTTGGGTATACTAGCTCATTTAGGGGGTGACGCGTTCACCAAGGATATACTGACTCAAAGTTGGGTCTCCATTACGACCTGTCTAAAAAACAAGTTCATGATCTAAGAAGTGTTTAATGTACGTAATATTAATTTCAAAATAGACACTCGTGTAAATCAAAGAATCAGAGTATTCTAAAAAACAAAAGCTGTTACTGTAGACGTCTATATCCATCTATATATACAAGCTATATACGTGTGGTATGAGCCAAACTTAAATGTTAATATTTTCTCACAAATTAGTCTTTCTATCATACCTAACGGAGTAACGGCTCAAGTCTACATATGGCACCATTTCTAACCGATATGCATGAACTCAAAACATTTGTAGTAGATGAAGGTAATGGTGTCAAAGGTCTATCGGAGCTCAAGATCAAAACTGTACCTGAATTATTTATTCAGCCTCTTGAAAAACGGCTTGATATGAGCAAAGTGGTACTCAAAGAGTCCATTCCAGTAATTGACATGTCGAATTACAAAGATCCAGAAGTGATGGATTCGATATGTGATGCAGCCGAGAAATGGGGTTTCTTTCAGATTGTTAACCATGATGTTCCACTTAGCGTACTAGAGGACGTTAAGAAAGTAACATATAGGTTTTTTGAATTGCCAGCTGATGAGAAAAAGAAGTACTTATTCAATAATTCTCCTACGAAGAACGTTAGACTGCTTTCGAGCTTCGTTCCTGAAGTGGACAAAGCTATGGAATGGAAAGATTACCTTAGTTGTTTCTATGTTTCAGATGATGAAGCTATGGCATTTTGGCCCTCCATATGTAGGTAATATATTACGATATACTGTTTAGATTGCTAGTTTTGCATATCTAAATACATCGAAATACAGTAACAAATTGTGTCCTAGTTGTTTCTATGTTTCTAGCACAAGGTAGTTCTATGAGATAGATCATATCGTAACTATGTTTTTGTTAGAATATGGACATTATTTTAGTAGTCGTGTGTTAGGATCGAACTTGAGATCACGGGATTGCACACTTTACGTATGAAAAGTAAATGAGTAATAATTATATATAAATGTTATATTAATTATTAGAACGCAAACACGTAACAATCGTTAACGTTTAACGGAAAAGGATAACGATTGTTAGACGAATGAAAAGGGAGAACGATAGATGAAACTTTGAATGTCAAGAAGGTTTCGTAAACCCTTTGAGGGTGTAGGGTCGATTGGGAAGTGTATCCCACATCGCTTGGTGAAGTTTTTGACACAAGATTTCTACCCTATATAAACACACAAGGTTTCATTATTTTCTCATATAACTTGAAAACCTAATCTTGTGTGTTTTCTTCTCTTCTCTTTTCTCTAGCATAAGTCGACAAACCCATTAAAGTTTAAGGTAGTCGACTATTGCTATTCTTCTAGTGTTTTGTGCTCGTCTTACTTGCATAAGCATTTGCTTGAAGTAGTACGTGTGTACAAGATCGTGAATCAAACATATTATTGTTTGTTTCTTGGATTTGTTCACATAAACCCTATATTGGGGAATTGGTTCCGGAAGATTGCTTTGATTCTTGTTCGGGATAGAATCATAAAGGTACGTTTATTATTTATGTTTTGATTAATTAATTACATATTATGGTCTTGTTATAATTGCTTCCGCTATATGCTCACTTTGATGTACTTGGTTTATTTATATGAAGGTCATGATATTATGATTCCAACAGTGGCATCATGAGCCGTTATAATATGTAATTAATTATCGCAACGCATAAAAATTGGATTTTGATTTGTTTAATTACATGTTTTAGGGTTTTTTCGATTCCTAACCCTTATTTTATTATTAGGTCGATTGACCTATTAGGTTTTAGGGTTTTGGTTTTGTTTTAATATGATTAGAAACCCTAGGATGTCATGTAATTGGTTATGCGTTTTAGTAAACGATCTTGGTGCAATGTGTTAATTGTTAAGCATAATCCATGAAAAGTGCATATTTGCATGGATTTAATTGTATAATTATTTAAATTGTTTAAATATATGAACATGTAAATTTATTAATAGATGTCGAATTGGGGAAAACTCCAATATTAAGTAATCAATTATGTGCTATGTGGTATTTATTTAATTTTGGCTTACGCAATCGATTTATCGATGTATGTGGCTCTTTTTCCAAGAAGAAGAAAGCCTCAATTGAATTAATACGTTATACACCTAGATTTGATTATTAATAGGACTATTGAATAAGATTTGCATGTGGCTACATGTTTTATACATATTTAATTGTTATGATTATGTATATTTGTTTATTTAGTTGTTTTATTTTTTATTGTATATTACTTGTTTTTGTTTATTTATTGTGTTAGACATGTTTATTTAAACGAAAAGGGTAATTTTTGAATAGAAAAATAATACGGACTAAATAATGGCGAAATTGTTTTGGTTTTTAAGAGTTTAAAATTTCAAATGATTGGTTGATTGATGTTTTTGTACGTAATGGTTAAATAGGCTCGACCGAAGTTTACACACTATAAGATGGGTATAAGGATGGCAACGCATTAAATTGTGGCCTTAGATAGACAACATTCTGTCTTAACGCTCGTTTGTGTGTAAATTAGACTTACCGAACAACCATTACATGTACATTGTCATCTTAAGGGTGAATAATCCACAATTCCACAATGATTATCCGAAACACTAAGCTTTTGGGCTTATGCAAAAGTACGATATAGTGGACGATAATTGATGGTTATTCTTTAATTGATGAACCCGATACCTCAATCAAAACTTTGTTATTTTACTCTTAGCAAATTGGTAATAAAAATGTTTTGTAAAACCAATGTTATGAAGTTGTATGCATGCTTCTTCATACATTATTTTGATCACATCAAAATAGTTATACCCTTATAAAATTAAGTCGAATGCCATCTAATTAAGAACACTTAAAGTTGTAATTTACGTCATGTGAGACTTGGCGAGATTGCAATGGAGAGGTAAATTTCATAAATTCATTGCTAGCAGATCAACTGATGTGATGGATTTGTGAGTTTGCAGTTTTTAAGTTAGATGACTTAAATTGAGTAGGAAGTGAGACTTGACTCAAGGCATTAAGATGGGGATCAAACATGCTTACATTACAAAAGTTTTGTGATTGTAAATCCCATAAATCTAGGAATTGCAATATGATATTGGCAATTATTGTACGACAATCACCTTGTTGAATACTATCATTACTAGCAGATCAACTGATGTAATGGTACTATGTCAATTTAGGATCCTAGCTTTAAGAAAATACTACGGTTTATATGAATATTTACCAATGGGTATTTTATTTTCTTAAAGATCTAATTATCGAAAATACTGAAATTGAATTTTGTAATTCGTTTTAATGTATTAATGCAACGTTCAAACTGTAAACGTATTTTGAGCTTTGGTAAATTGATCTAGTTCTGTTTTCAAACAAATGTTTGATTAAGAAATATTTACTTAAAAGACAAAAAACAGTCTCCTTTCTATGAAGGAAGAGTGAGACACAATCCTATTCCTTTTCATGAATGAGAAAGGATAATAGGAATATTAGATATGTCTAAATTCTAATATAACTCATAGCAAATTTTTAATGGTTAAGAAAATTGCATACATTTTTCATAAGGATTTTATCATCTTCATTTGGTGATCAAATTCTTTGTAACAAATATGATATTTGGTTAACAGAAAATTATGTATGACATTTTATGAGTTATTAAATTAGAAGCTAGACTAATTACTGCAAAATGTTTAGAGACAAACTAGTTGTTTTGAATATTTTAAAGGTGCTACATACATTGTAGGATGATAGACCTATTAAGGAAGAAATTGCATGCCCAATTTTTCAAGTAAATAGCATTTGGTGGATAGTCCATCATTTACGTAGTAGAATACACTTTTAGTGCATAAGTAATTGTTACATATGGACAATTAAAGGTGTAGGAAAGTTAAAAGCACACTATTTGCTTTCACTGGATAGGAAACATTTACAATGTTGTCAAATTCAGTGGGAGTATTGTGTACTTATCACTGAATAAGGAATTATTGTAATGATCTTTAATTCAGTGGGAGTTACAAGCTTTGATATCTTGGTAGCTAAAGATAATTACTTTCCAAGTGTAGACACTCATACTTTTAAGGATAGTCTTGTACGTTTCCTTACTAGACATTGTTGTTTTACATATACTTGACACAATCATATTGAACACATAAACAAATGCATGGCGTGTTGTTTATCAAATATATGAGGTTGTTCCATGCACAAGTGGGAGAAATGTTATCTTTATTGTGTGCAAGAAACAACTCATAAAGATATGATTCAATGGATTCTCTTGACTACAAGGTAAGAGAATAATGTTCTAATATTAATTCTAGAAACACTTGGTGTTACAATTTATGTTATGTGAGATCTTAACTAGATTGCAACAACAAGGTGAATTTCATATTTCATTACTAGCAGATCAACTGATGTAATTGAACTATGAGAATTTGCAGTTTCTAAATTAGAATAATGTTCTAATATGAATTATACTAAGCTAATTCAAGAAACACTTGGTGTTACAATTTATGTTATGTGAGACTTAACTAGATTGCAACAACAAGGTGAATTTCATATTTTCATTACTAGCAGATCAACTGATGTAATTGAACTATGAGAATTTGCGGTTTCTAAATTAGATACCTATTAGAACATGTGTCAATATGATATCAAGACTACTTTAATTTATAGATTTATGAATTCATGGAATGACATAAATTAATTAAGTAATCTAATGTTACTTCAATATGAATATTTATGTGTTCTTGGAATGACATAAATAAATAAATAAATAATGTTGTTTACATTATTATGAAGTAATAGATTAACTTGCAATTACTATTGAAACCAAAAGATGGTGTTCATAATTACTTTAGTTAAACATGTTTATGTTTCATTGTAAAGATATAAATATAAAGTCTTTTAATTGTTAGAAGACTTATAATAAAGTAAGACGTTATCTTGTTGTGTTTTTTAATTAAAACATATACATGAAGTTATTGAATTGTTAAATAACTTATAACGTATAGTGGGATTATAACAGTTTATGTTTTCTTGATATGGACATGAAGTGACTTTGTAAAAAGTACTTGAGTTATAAAGCATGTAATTGGCTTGGAAATTATTATACCATTAAAATGAATTAGTTGGTAAATAGACAAGTCAAAACGAATATGGTTATCTTAAATATTGTTAGATTGTCTTGCAATATTAATACTAATGAAATATCAAATGTTATGGTATGTTCAGTTAGAAAAATCAAACTCTTGTTATATTGTTTGACTAAAGATAACTATGACTTCTTTTCTTCCAAAAGTTTTCAAGGTTAGAATGTTGAGTATGACTTGGACATATTTAATAAAACTCCAACATAGAAGATTAATAAGACATTATCATATGATGGAATGTGATGAATGTAATGAATCACATTAAGTCTTAATTTGAAGTTCCAAATTTGTTTAACTGCTTATGAAGAGGTTATTAACAAAATTAAGTTAGGAACTGTCAATGTGTATTTGTAATATCCCAAAAGAGAATATTGTATTATTGCTTAATTTGCTAAGTATTTAAAGATAGTCTTTAAATTGCTAAAAGCAAGTGGGAGTGTTGATCTTTAAAAGATAAAAATTACAAGATACATAATCTTCTAAAATACACTAGTAAATATCATGATGAAGTTTGACATTTAAAAGTTAAATCTCAAGATGATGATAAAGGTTGATATTTAAATGTTAAATCTCAAGATAATGGAATTATCATTCATAGAATAGTAATATATCTTAGATATTTGATTAATATGCTGAGGGCTATGATTTACAGGATTATTGTAAACCTGATAATCATTATGATACATTACCAAATATGAAGTTGGGTAAAATATACATGATATGAATGATTAAGATGATGTCCATAAAGATAATCAATTTTTGAAATTTGATTTATCTTAATAGTTAGACTAGAAAATAAAGATGAATTTCTTCAAAGATTAGGTAACTCTTGTGGTTTGAATCTTTGAATAGAAATCATATGGACAAAATTGTACACGTATTTTATGTATGTTTTATGACAAGATTATTAATCACATTTAAGCAATTAACTGTGATTGAATATTCTATTATAAACACATTAAATATATAAAGATTATGATTGTCATATTTAGTTTCATTTATATGAAATTGACAATAGAATATCAAAACTCTTTCATGAGTGATTACTTGAGCGAGGACGATAAGTAATCAAAAGGAGTTTATGAATTCAAATAAATCTTTGGAAATGTTCAAAGTGCAATAATCTATGGATAGATAAATGCATGCATCTAGAAGATTATTTTATGTTTAATTATTAAATCCATGTTTTGATTTATAATTAAAATAAGATAATTTCTAAGTATTCCTAAAAGCTAGTGGGAGTATTATGTTTAATTTCTTAAAATCATATATGTTGTAGAACATATAAAAGGTAATATTCCATATAAGTAAATGTTAAGTCTTAGAATGGAATGAAACTTTACTTGTAAGAGTTAGGAAATAAGACATATAACCTTGAAATGAATGTTTATTGTTGAAACATATGCGGTAAATAAATCTAATATAACATGATATATTATTTAGAAAGTCTAAATAGTTATGTATGACATGAATAAAATCTAAGTATGACTCAAAGATTTTTCATAAACATCATGTTTTGTTGTATCATGCTTGATTACAAGATGATTTGGCAATATTAATATCTAATTAAAAGTTATTAGATAACTTGTGTAATATTCTAAAAGAATATGTTTGATTATAGAATCACATCCTAAAATCTGGAATAGCTTCCAAATTCTATAGATGAACAATTTTTCAATTGTTGTGAAAATTGTCATGGCTAACAAACTTGAAAGTTTGAAAGGCATCAAACATTACACAATAGATATTAATGTTTACGGAAGTTTTAAGAGCATATTGTTATTGCATACAATGATGCTAATGAAATTGAGATGACACTCAATGCTAGTCATGGTAAGGATTTCATCCTTGGCTATTACTAGTTGTGCTTACTAAAAGCATAAGTTGCATTATACATTAAGAGAATAAGAATACTTTAAACTTTAAAATGTTTGGAAGTTTAATTATCATAAATTGGTGGTTAAGGATGTCTCACATTTTTATGAAATATGGCATTATCAAAATAGTTGACTATGCACATATAAGAATTTCAATAGTTGAATTCTTGAAATAAGTATTCTTAAAATTCCGATAGATCAAAGTTGGATGATTTATGTCTTGTCAACAAGTATGAATGTCATTGCTTGAGACATAATTCATCAACAAGAGTTATCATGCATTGATATATTTAGTATTTGGATAAGGGATGTTAAACAATTATTATGATAAATTGAAATACATGGTATATTTAATTTATAATATATTGTATCCTATATTTGTATGTTTAAATCCATGAATAAAGGTTATTCTTAAATTGTCCGTTGTCAGTTAATAATATGGGAATATTATTAAATCAAGACAAATCTGAAGGTTGGTATAATATACTTAAAGTATATTGATGCGTAGTCATGCCATTTCAGATGATATTCGATGATACTGAATATAGGACTTATCCCAACTACATGATGTTACTTTATGGATTTTGTTATTAAGTAAATCATGAGAAGTTATCCTCAGACTTGAGATGCAAGATAAGTGTCATGAATGTAGTACATTTTTGTGGAACAACTTAACGCTATACGTAACTGGTAGTAATAAGGGTTGTTTTCGAAAGTGTTACAAAGTTTATGGGTTTTGCTTGTAGTCAAGATAGAATTTGTTCCTTCAAATTTATTTTGGAGTTTAATACTGCTGGGCCCCTCGTAGGGTTGGTGAGATGTATGTGTGGCCGCACCCAAGATCTTCCCTGAATATGTTCAGAAGATTTGGTAATCTTAATCAATCACAAACAACGAGAAACAGAATGGTTAATTAAGGAATGACTTTAATCCATATCCTTATTAACGTGGTATTAGAAACAAAGGGATAATAATAATGAGAAATCATTAAAAGGTTTTTTCCAGGAGCCTTACTCGAGATCGTACTAGAGGCATCGGCGTGTTGCAAGACGCTAACTGATGTGATCACACTATTAAAATATGTCCAAGTGGGAGCTGTTAGAATATGGACATTATTTTAGTAGTCGTGTGTTAGGATCGAACTTGAGATCACGGGATTGCACACTTTACGTATGAAAAGTAAATGAGTAATAATTTTATATAAATGTTATATTAATTATTAGAACGCAAACACGTAACAATCGTTAACGTTTAACGGAAAAGGATAACGATTGTTAGACGAATGAAAAGGGAGAACGATAGATGAAACTTTGAATGTCAAGAAGGTTTCGTAAACCCTTTGAGGGTGTAGGGTCGATTGGGAAGTGTATCCCACATCGCTTGGTGAAGTTTTTGACACAAGATTTCTACCCTATATAAACACACAAGGTTTCATTATTTTCTCATATAACTTGAAAACCTAATTTTGTGTGTTTTCTTCTCTTCTCTTTTCTCTAGCATAAGTCGACAAACCCATTAAAGTTTAAGGTAGTCGACTATTGCTATTCTTCTAGTGTTTTGTGCTCGTCTTACTTGCATAAGCATTTGCTTGAAGTAGTAAGTGTGTACAAGATCGTGAATCAAACATATTATTGTTTGTTTCTTGGATTTGTTCACATAAACCCTATATTGGGGAATTGGTTCCGGAAGATTGCTTTGATTCTTGTTCGGGATAGAATCATAAAGGTACGTTTATTATTTATGTTTTGATTAATTAATTACATATTATGGTCTTGTTATAATTGCTTCCGCTATATGCTCACTTTGATGTACTTGGTTTATTTATATGAAGGTCATGATATTATGATTCCAACAGTTTTTAATCCGTTTAACTCTTGTTTTTAATTTCCTGATTTTTTTTAACATACCTTTACATATAAAACCAATGAATATAAATATTTCTTGTCTAGTAATTGTCGCCCCGCTAATCTTGCTTCGTTTGTAGGGATCAAGTTCTTGAATATATAAAGAAGTCAGAATCGCTCATCAAAAGGCTGTTAGAAATACTTATAAAGAGACTAGGCATAACAAAACTTGACGAAACAAACCAGCCACTTCTTATGGGCTCAAGACGAGTGAACCTAAACTACTATCCCATATGTCCTAACCCTGAGCTCACGGTTGGCGTGGGAGGTCATTCCGATGTTTCAACCCTCGTTGTCCTTCTTCAAGATGAAACCGGAGGGCTATATGTTAGAAAACTTGATAGCAACAATTGGATACATGTCCCTCCTATCAAGGGATCATTAACTATCAACATCGGTGATGCTTTGCAAATCATGAGCAATGGTCGATACAAGAGCATAGAACATCATGTGGTTAATTGCAAACAGGTATGAGAACCGAATTTCAGTTCCTATCTTTGTTAACCCTAGACGCAACGACATGATTGGGCCATTGCCAGAAGTGATCAAGAGAGGGGAGAAGGCTTTGTACAAGCAAGTCTTGTATTCGGAATATGTCAAGCATTTTTATAAGAAATCTCATAATGGGAAGGATACTATCGATTTTGCAAAGGTTTGATCATATTTTTTTTGAGAAAATCATAAGCAACAACAATGGAAGCCTAGTCAAAGTTCCACAAGCAATTTCTCGATCGTGCCGGAGAGAATCGTAAATTTGTAATAGATGTACTTTATGTAGTTATGATTGATTGGGCCTTGAAATTTTAAGTTTATCAAGTATGCGTGAGACTTCATTTTCATCAATCTGAAGTTACTAGAATATGGATTGTGAAATTATCATAAGAATCGTGTTGAATTGAGTCCAAGACAAGAATGACGTATGCGAGTATGTGTAGCCTTTTGATTCTGTACGTAATGTTTTTTGTTCTGAATGCATGTAGGAATGGTGATTCTTGTGATTACCCAAATCCAATTATTATGATAAAGAACTTTAAGACTGATAAGCAAGGTTTTCAAGATCGGGATCCTACCCAGGATCGTTTTCGTCTTTGCAAGATCGTGATCATAAGATCGGATCAGGATCTTAAGATCCTACTATAATGTCATTTTCTTAATAGTTTTTATAATATTAAACAAATTTACAAATTATTATATATCATAAACACAAAATTATATGAATGTTTTATCGAAATGTTGTCCTAAATTATGATTATGAAATGTTTAATAAGATTAACATGTTGTTTTATAAATTCTACAAAAAATAATCTAGAAATTTCCAGTTTTTTAGTTTGTTATCCGAGAAAAGTAGGATCGGATCAGATTAGATCTTAAGATCCTATGGTCAAAATCGGGATCCTATAAGATCTTAAGCTGTCAAAGATCCTAAAACAGTATCGTAAAATCGTAAGATACTAAGATCAGGATCGGGATCCTGACAACCATGCTGATAAGGGTTAAGACACCAGTATTCCAGTTATAGGAGATGGAATTAAATCTCTAGAAATTTAGAAAGATACTAGCATTTTAAGGAATTACATAATTTGTATTCAAAATATGATAATTTACCTTTCTCCTCTTCGTAAAAAGTCAATAACACCTGATGCTCTCTCATATTTCTTTTATACACCCGATGTGACTTGAGTTACGAGTTATGATGGCAACAAGGATTTCAGTGCCCGCCGCCTCGCGGCGGGGCTTTTTATGATGTTTTTTTTTTCTTTCTTTCTCATCATTGTTTTGATATACTCCCTCCGTCCCAAATTTATTGTCCACTATTGACTTTTTTAGTCTTTTTTCTTAAACTTTGACCTTAAATATTTTTGTGGGTGTTATATAATATTTGATGCAAAATATATAAATGGATTGGGTTTTAAGTGTACTTTTCAATGGTATAATTTTTCATCAAGTATTATATAACAAAAAAATGTATATTTATGGTCAAAGTTAAACTAGTTTGACTTTGAAAATTCAAAGTGGACAATAAATTTGAGACGGAGGGAGTAGTAGTAATACTAAGCTATTTTTCTCAGTTCTGCTAAAGAACCTCTGTACAGTACTTAAAACTAACATCTATAGAATCGACTGTTGCATTACGTCAATGTTTTTGCATTTGTTTTTTTGGTTCGACGGTGTATTATTACATAAAATGTAGTACCCACTAGGCCACTATGCTTAATAACCTAATTTTTAGTATGGCTTTGTTTGATATCCGAGATTTCAGCTCAGTTATAAGTTCGGTCCTGTCTTTTAGGTTTGGTTCTGCTTCGCTTTTCGAGTTATTAGGTTATTACCTAAACCATGCACATCTACTGTAGGGACTTGCGCAGGGCACGTATTGTGGATATCGATATCAGTAGCAAGGCTGACGAAGGGGACAGTGTGTGTACGTAAAATAAGTGTTTCATAACTAATTGTATCTATCTTCTGCTTGCCCTTATCGGTATGCGCTGAAACATTAGAACCTGAAGCTGTGTTGCCAATGACTCTCGAACCGGAATCAGGTCCACGTATAGTTATACGAGTAGTGTGAACACAGAGGCGTAGCTACATGGAGGCCTTGGTGGGCCATGGCCCACCCAATAAAAATAAAGGACAGTCATATTACGGTATTAGGCAACAACTGTTCTTTTCCTTTTACGTGCATTCGCATTCTAACACTGCTTAACTAACCATTAGAGACAGATTATCTTATCTGATTTTTTAAATGCTTACGTTACTAAGGTCCAGATAACCAAACACCCCCTTATTTCAAGTATGATAATCATGCATTTTTGCAAAGTTAAACATCTTAACTTTCACCCATAATGATTCCATTCAAAAGGAGTTTCTAAATATTTTGAATAAAAAGGAATTTTGAAGCAAATGCAGCAGCTATAATCACAACTACTGTGATGGCGTTTTAAATATTTTGTGACAGGGATCTACAACTATAATCACAACTACAGGGATCTATAGTGTTTTTGTCCCTTTAAATATTTTGAATAAAAAAATGAATTTTGAAGCAAATGCAACACTTATAAACCGCCATTGGATTAGTTTTAACAAACTTGGAAACAAATAATCTATTAGCCGATAATTTAAACATACCAAGTTATCTAATATAGTAAGTTAAAATACCTTGGGTGCCTCTTTTCAAGGAAGTCCTGGACACGCGCCAATCAAGGTCTGAAGAGATCGAGTGTAGATGTTAAGGCGTCTTCAAAAGGGTCTGACCCACCCATTGCTCTGCAAGCTCACAACAATTAATATAAACAACAAATGAAAACAAAAATCAAAACAAATATTTTTATACCGAGTGCACACCTATCTATCCATTCAGTAACAACTTTCCCAACTCCATGAAACTCAGCAAGGTCATCAATGCCCCCATCTGCACATACGGTGTTGTTGACATCTTAATGTGGATTTAAACTAATATATGTAAATTATTGTTCTACATATCAGTAAGTCAACGTTCATCACAGCCTCACAACCCGTGAGCCTAGCATATGAAATTCATAGCAAGCATGAGGCTGACAGTAAAGCTAAAGAATAAAATTAAATTAAATTTAAAAAAAAAAAAAAAAAAAAAAAAACTGTTGTCCGGCATGGCTGCAAAAATAACAGTTTACCTAGCCAAGACACGGACGCACACAACTTTAGTCAACGTTGGCTGCATTCATCACAACGAAGGTTCCATATCAGGTATGCACATCTGCCCACCACCATACAATCCTAAAAGTCAAAAAATGAAAACTAAATCAACACCCACATAACCAAATCATCTAACCTACGCAAAACCAATAAATTCATATAAATAAACCCTAAAAATAACATTTTATCATTTTTATAGTGTAATCCGGATGGGGAACACATAAACACCTAGCCCTGGATTTTTTTTTATTTGAATAATCAAAATCAATAAATTTAAATAAAAACTCACATAAACACAAAGCCCTGATCCAAATTATTTAAGTATAATCAAAACATAAAAATACACATGAATACTGTATGTAAATCTCTAACAAAATTAAATATTCACATACAACTAATATCAATCAAATAATCCATCTTTTACTTAAAAAAAATATATAACAAATCCATATAAAGTTGGTAAAAAAAACCCCTAAAATTAACAACGAACCTAAATTACAACATAACCCTAATTTTACCTTAATCCCACATGATCGGAAGTAAAACCACATCGTTAGGCATAAAATTGAAAAGCCAATCCAAAGACCCCCTAAATCATTGTCCACACACCTCTGATTCTGATTTTTGTGTTTGCTATGAATCTTTGAAGCTTCCAACAATAACACATATGCTGTGTGTTTTGCAGATACAGAGAGATAAAGAAATCGCCACACAGTTTTTTTTCTTTTGATTTGCGATAGATTTGAGAGGGAAGACAGAGATGCGTGTGTGTGTTTTGTGGCCTATGGAATTTGTGGGATGGTTTTGGAATCTGTGGGAGAAGAAAGCGATTTATTTCTTGAGATACTGTAGGTTATTGTTCTTGCACTCACATACTCACTTTAGAACTATAGTACTATGGAAACTGTTGCCATTTGAAAAACCTTCATGTATCTGTTGCATTAGCAATCTAATCACACCCTAAAGCGTGAACAGTTTAAGTCCCCAAGTTTCCCATCCAATGAGCTGCTGCCAAGCCCACCAAACTGCACTGTTGGGTCAACAAATTAGCACTATTAACACAGTAATCATACTTTCCAGCCAATAGCACTTGAGTTTAAAGGAGTTAATTTTTTTTTTGGAACACAATTAATGTCCCATCATCTTTCTCTATTATGTTATAAATATTAATGGTCTTATGTCTATTCACATTTATCTAGTGGGCTTTAGGGTTTGAGATGCATTCATCCACCCTATATATACAATCCACTTGTAACCTTGATGACCACTTAATAATAATTCTCTCTTCCTCCTCTCATTCTTGTGTTCTTATTTACTATATTTATAATACGTTATCAGCACGAAGTCTCTCTATAATTTGTTAAGAGATTCACGATACACAAGAATGAGATGGATTGTTTTTTTTTTTATTCAACATGTGACGCAGTTACAAGAGTGAATACGGGATGAAGAGATGACCATGGGAAAATAAAAGAAGCTTTGACAATTATATTCTCATCATTGGTAAAGGTGACAACTTTAACTCTTTAATTATGTGTTGATATAAAGTATCATCAATAAAGCCATTTATTCTTTTGTCAAAATTATTAGACCTGATAAGGTTTAACCACCTAAGGACACTGGCAGTCATGCTTCTGAAAACATCCATACCTCTGAAATCCATCAATAATATCATTCCACCTCATTTCATCTCATTCATACTTTTTCCATACCTCCCAACCCCATTTTAGTGGCAACCATGCCTTTTTCATACCTCCAAACTTTTTTTTTTTTTTTTTTAATAATAAATTAAATTAAACAATTTAAATAAAACATAAATATTTCATTAATAATTAAAATAACATTACATAATACTTGGAAAAAAAAATACATTATTAAATCTAAAAATCCGTAGGCCATCCATATGTCTCCGCGTACCCACGTTTTGTCTTGATAATGAAATCTCGCATAACCTGATTGGTTATGTGTTCGTGCGGCTCGTTGTAGAATTTCAGTGCCCGAATCATAGCCTTTTCTTTAGCATTTTCGATTTGTGTCTGCAGCAACTGGTGGGACAATTGATCCTTTGCACGACTTCTTTGTGTTGAACCACTTCTTGATTTCCCACTTTCCATGCTTCAAAAACTATATGTGTAAAAAGTGTTTGTGTTTATGTTATTGTTTGGAAATGAATTGTGTTTGAAAATGTATGTGTAATATATATAGGAAATTTTGTTTTTTGTTTTGGGCCAATGCACGCTCCAATACAAACTCCAACGGCTCAAAAATTAAATTCACAACGGTCAAATATCACTTGCAACAAGAATGCCTCGGAGGCAAAAATTGCCGCTCAACTGTTGCCGCTGGCCATGCCGGTGGACTGCGGCTGTGTTTGCCGCTGGCATGGGCTTGCCGGTGAGGCATGCCGCCCCCATTGCCACCCTTCTAATAAATAAATCAAAGTGGTACAAATTCATTCTACCAGTTATAGATTAAAAAGGCTAGAACATTTACCTGTTTATTGATGATGAATAATACACATTCAAATTCGATTTATAAATCATACTTTTAGACCACAGATATATATCTCTTAAGAGAATAAATTGAGTGAATTAAATATTTGATTATAAAATATTTTGTTTCATACAAAATCATGATGTATTTTAAGTTTAAAATTCGTTGTATTGACTTTATGTTAACCATGATGTCTTATTGTTATTTTTGATAATTGTTTGATTCTTTGACACATACCAGGTAGTCTTTAATCATTATAAGCTTTCAAGCATGCATTATGTGTCAAGAAGTTTTTATGTTTAACAGAATAAAATTACTTGTTAACAAAGAACAAACATGTTGCTAGTTGTCATATTATTTAGTGCGAGTTTGGAACTTATGCTTATAAACTATTATGTTTGAACATATGTTGCGATAGTATATACGTACACATAGTTTTTGCAAGGTGACTTTGCTATCTAATATTGCTATATTGTAGTTCTTTTAGAAGATACTATATCATGATAAATCGTTAACTACATGAGATGGAAAGATAATCTTTTATTATTTTGTGTGATATTATATCATTGATTATAAAATCTTTAAAGATTATCAGTTGTTTCTTTGCTTATTACAAAGAGAAAATCAAAATAACATAGCCATCATGTTATGGTTGAAAAAAAAATTTATTAGAACCTCAAGTTCTAATATGATTATTTTATAAATCAATATCATAACCTCATGTTATGATTATATTTATTCATAATAAAACCTCAAGTTTTATTACAATGAATAAATTAAAAATACAATAACCTCAAGTTATTGTATCTGTTAGTGAACCTCAAGTTCAGTTATTATTCTCTTAAGATAATCAAAATATCATAACCTCACGTTATGTTAAAAAAAAAAGTATTAACCTCAAGTTCTACTACGATGAACACAATCAAAATCACATAACCTCAAGTTATGTGAGAGATAATACATTAGAACCTCAAGTTCTAATATGGTTTGATCAATTAGATCAATAACATAACCTCATGTTATGTTAAAAAAAAAAAAAAAAAAAAAAAAAAAATAGAACTTCAAGTTCTAATATGATTCAATCAATAGAATCAATAGCATAACTTCATGTTATGTAGAGAAAAAAAAAAGTTAGAACCACAAGTTCTATTATGATTCCCTCAAGTGAATCAAATAACGTAATTATTTTTGTAGAATTTTTACTTTCTATTGTTATTTGTCTTATGATTACTTAATTGCAGATGTTTTTGTTATTATATAATTCTTTTGTTTCCTCCGTATCTAAACAGTTCAATAACATTGTCAAATATATTCGGTGAGTATAAATATTGTTTTTAAAAGAATCTTACGTTTTAATTTAAATCTCAAAAAGGTAAATCTCTACGTTTAAACTTTAGTAATCATATATGTTACTAAATTAAAAATATGTGTGCATATTAATGAATTTTGGATATTTCTAGATATGTGAAAATATATGCTTATTATAAGTTGATGTAATTGTGATCATCAATATCAAAAGTCAGTGCATACGTCTTTTAATTCGAAAAATAATCTTAGTAACAATGTTGATTAAATTGTATTAATTACATACATGCATGATCATAGTATGATTATGATTCTTTGTTGCAATTTTGGACTTTTGTTCCTAATATTTGTGTGGGCTTTTGATGTTAAGATCTATTTTAACTGTAAAACTTTTTAGGAGAACTTCGTCTTCTTCGTGAGGACCTTAAAAGGGAATACTTAGCTTAACGATGAAAGAATCGTTAAATTATAGTAAGATTTCAAGGATACATTACCACACAAAAGCAAGTAATATTCCCAGAAATATCGCTATGGTTGTATGCAACTCAAGCTGTATTAAAAAAAAGCGAGTTTGGTCTCACAATTTCAGTGTTAGATCTGAATTAAAAAGAAAATATATAACGGTGAAAGATCCGTTAAATCTATGCCAAAAATCTAAAAGAAAGATTTGACCATCATAAGCAAGAGATTCTTGCAAATGCGAGCACATTTTTCGCAATATTAAGTAGTACATCTGAGTGATGAAAAGAAAAAAATGCGATGAGATTGTTAATGCCTCGAATATACTCATATATCGAGAACGATGTTTTGATATAAAAGAAATGGGCATGTTTTAAACAAACACGATAGTTTACTAGTCGTGTTAAAAGAAATTGGTTAGCAACCTCAAGTTGCAACATAAAGATCTCCATTCCTTCAAATGAATGTGATAAAATGATCAGCATAAGATGTTCATTCCCTCAAGCGAATGAGATAAAATGATCAATATGAGATCCTCATTCCCTCATGTGAATGAGATAATGTAACAATAAATGGTTAAAGATCATTTATCATGGTAAATGCTATGGTCGAGATAGTATGAAAATGACAAACCACTACTAGTGGCGAAAATACAATAAGAAAGGAGCAAACAAAAATGCTATTTATGCAAAAATGCAATGTGATGTATATGAAATACAAGTGTGTCAAAGATATTACACACTATATTCATAGATTTAAAAATCTGTGCTAGCGCATTTTGCTCCACAAAAGAAATATAAAATTGTCATGAGGAACGAAGTTAAATATTAAAGATGCATTCTTTTGTATCTTCTTTGACATGCATTATATAAAGATTAGTAAAAGCTAATCATAGCCATAACATAAGTTTATGAGCTACAATAATAATTTTTGGCATGACCAGTTACACAATCCTGAGTCATTAATGATGCGAATGCTATAAAAGAATAAGATTCTTCAATTTAATGTTATTATCTCTCAAAAGAAGTTGATTATTAATCTATCAACTAGAATGGGGACTCAATTCCTCAATTTTCTGAAAAGAAAACAAATGGATATATGTAGGCATAAAAATCCATTGTATGAACCATTTAGAGTTTAAAATCGATGCATCGTCTAAATGGTCATTAAATCGCAACCTGAAGTTTGCATGATTAATAGCTCAATGCGAGCCTAAAATTCCAGAGTAAGTATTTCATCATGAAAATGCGATGAATTACTTCTGAATTATCAAATGAAACTGAGAGAAAAACTTGTGTTGTTGTATGGGGCCATATTATAATATGCACAACAACAAAATTAGCATCATGCCAATATGTTATGATAAATCCTCCCTTTTCATAATTGGTTTTTGGTTATAAACCAAACATATCCCATTTTGTTTTTTTGTGTACAAATTACTCCACCTAAATGCACATATATGGGATATAGAAGATGTATAATTCCTTCAAGAGGAGAGAAGTAGCTGCAAATTAGAATGAATTATCATTTCTATTGATCCTCGAAAGAACTTTTTATGAATTCATTATTCAATGAATAATCGAATAGCCATAAATAAACATTGGCCAAAAACAAAATTTCAGCTACTCATGCTCTAATTAGAAGTTGTCCTCAAGGACACTATTTTATTATGACATGCTTCAAGCATGGTAGACAAAACGATTCCAAATAAATTCCTCGATGAAAAATATGGAGCATGAAAACAAGATGTTTGTTCGAGGTATAAAAGACCCCATGATAGTCTCATGAAGAGACATTAGACATGAAGGTTCAAAGAACCTCAAATAGCTAATGAGATCTCAATAAATTATATCATGTCTTAAGTTATATGGAATCGAAACATAAACGACGTCGATAAATTTGTTTACATACAACATAGCGCTTGCTATTATGCATAATGAGGATCATAAATCAAAAGTGCGCTCAAGGAAACGATTGCCCAATATGGAAAGACGCAATCTCGTAAAAATACGATAAGTATTAGGACATGAAGTCCATACACATGAATGTGTAAAATCTATTGGATATACATCAATCTTTGTGCGAATGCGAAGTAAGAGCTCTAAAGTTATGTCTTTTAAGACATGAATTGTGAATAAATAAATTCACAAAAACACAAAGTTGATTATTAAAAGACATATTGTCTCGATGTGGATGTAAATATCTTATTGATATTTTATGAGACAATCAATATTGAAGTCTTTAATTCGCTCTAAATAAGCTTTTATTAGAGCTCTCATATACAATGAATGATCTGTAATGCCTCAAGCATGTCTAGTAACTTCAAATTCTTGAAGCAACTAATAAAGTTCTCAAGAACTCTGCTTGATCAAACTTAATGAATCCTTATATGGATCTAAATCATTTGGACGTATTTTATACGAATTGCTTTTATACATGCCTCTAAAAAAAATGATTGGTCTTTGAATACCACAAATAAGTGCAATTGAGGTTTTTGATGTAAATTTCGCAATTAATATGGATCACGAGAGTGTATTTTTTCTCTTGTAGTAGTTATAATTTTTCCAACCAATGCACTGATATTGGGTTGAAAGCTACACATATATTTGTCATTTTTTGCAGGACTTATTCGTAACATCATCAATTTGATGGTATTCATTGTAAAGTTGTTGCCAACAAAAGTATACGAGCAACTCGTTTAGAAGATTAGCATGCAATGCTTGAAAGATATACATTAAATTGAGGAGGAGTATTATGCGCACTGCACTCTTTTTCCCTTCATCAAGTGTTTTTATCCCGCTGGGTTTTTTCTTGATAAGGTTTTTAATGAGACAGTTTATAGCGTATAATAAACAGTGAATATCCAAGGAGGAGTGTTGTAAATATTAATGGGCTTATGTCTATTCACATTTATCTAGTGGGCTTTAGGGTTTGAGATGCATTCATCCACCCTATATATACAATCCACTTGTAACCTTGATGACCACTTAATAATAATTCTCTCTTCCTCCTCTCATTCTTGTGTTCTTATTTACTATATTTATAATATATTAGAATATATATAATATATTGTTTGATTGTTGTTGGACTCAATCTTTGTGGGCTAGTACAAAATTTTCAAACTTTCAAACGGCTTACCATTCCATAGTGTTGAATATGTACAAAGACTACTTTGCATATATAGATTTGGGTGACCCAATTAACTAAGGATCGCTTCTAATATGTGTCATTGGGGTGTTTGGATGGAACAACTTCGTGTCGCATATGGAGGGCAATGACTAGCCCCAAAATTTTATGGCACCACATCACTTGTTGAAAGAATATAAGAATGCAACGATACGAAATACTTCAACAAGTATGGTCTGATGCCACATATGAAATATTTGTATGGAGTTTATTTGTGGTGACATAATCAATAACTATTATGGGAAAAGAAAAATAAATAATAATAATAATAATAATAATAATAATAATAATAATAATAATAATAATAATAAATATGATCCATTTAACTTTTACCGCTTGTATGTTGCTATCTTCCTACGCAGTCGTCTCAATATATTCATTTAGAATCCAAGTTGATACCCCCACTAAGTTAATGAAATGGAGGAATATATGCCTTTTGACAAGTTCTAGATTGTTTAGTAACAAAAACATGTTAGCAAAGGTTACAGAAAAAAGTCCATGTTAATTGATTATTTACAAGATTTTTTCGTGAAGTTTTACATTAATCTCAAAATTCGATTAAAACAACTAACTTTAATGGATAAAATTTTATTAGTCGGATACGTGGTCAAGTGAGCCATTGATCTAAAAGCTTAACACTGATCTTCAAGAAAACACATATTCATATGATTGTGTGCCATTGTTGATAGTACAAAACTAGATGGTCAAGCAAGACGTTTTACAGTAAACGAGATACAATTATATTAAGGGGGTGCTTGGTGAGGAGGTTAAGGAGGGTGGGGAATGGGTAATGTATTCGAAAGGCCCATCACACTCATTGTTTTGTGCTTGGTAAGGGAGTGCAAAATGATTGATTACCCCGTAGTGGGTAATCAACCATTATGTAATAAATTGGGGGGGGGGGGGGGGGAAGGGATTGATTACCCACCTCACTTATTCCTTTGCATTCCCTTTTCTTTTTCCTTTCCCCACTTTGAACCAAGCGGACCCTAAGTATTAAATTAAACAATCTCTAGTAAAGCAACATTTATTTGATAAGATATTTTTACGAACGTCTTAAAACTTGTAGTGAAGCACCTAAAATAAATCACAATTAATATCGTGGACAACTTGTGTGATTCACAAACGGCAAACATTAAACTCTGAAAATGACCGCTTTGAAAACAAACAAAAATCGAAAATACAAACTAAATAAAATAACAACATATCTTCAATCATAAACACAAAGGACACACAACATGACATATTCTATGAGTGGCAGTTAGCTATATCCTAATTTCATTTTTTACCAAACGAAAACCAACCGTTGGATCAAATACACCACATATTCTTATCAAACAAATAAATAAAATACAAACAAATACATGTGGTGATCACTGCACCCCAACATACAAACCCTTTCCACACCTTCCATATATCAAAAAAACCAAACGCAAAACCAATCTATAATACTTATGGGAGTTGTCGAAGAAGCACATAATGTGAAAATACTAGGTTCCGGTGCCAGGACTATTGTCCTGGCACACGGTTTTGGTACAGACCAATCCGTATGGAAACACCTTGTACCTCACCTGCTCGAGGAATACAAGGTGGTTCTGTACGATAATATGGGAGCTGGCACGACCAACCCCGATTACTTCGACTTTGATCGATATGCGACACTAGAAGGATTTGCCTACGATGTTATAGGGATACTTGAGGAGCTTAAGGTGACGTCATGTATATTTGTTGGTCATTCTGTGTCGGCTATGATTGGTGCTGTCGCATCCATCACACGACCAGATTTGTTTTCAAAGATTGTCATGATTTCTGCTTCTCCGAGGTTAGTTGTGGAACGTTTGTGTCTGTTTGATATGATGTTCGGTTAACTTTGTCAGTGAGTTGACTTTTATGCAAGGTGATTACGTAGGGATTGGGTAGGCTATTTAGGTGTTATTATTTGTTAATTACATATACTTGATTACTGTTTAATTGTATGATTAAGACTTGCTTATATTGGTAAGTACTGTTTAATCATGACGACTTTTTGGTTGATGGAGTAAGATTAAAATAACATACTATATTTATAGCAATCGTAAATTTTTAGTGTTTTGAGTTTAGACTTGCTTTCAAGTTAAAATAATGTTAATTTTGGGGCATAGACCGACAACATGACGTAGTTATAACATTTGCTAGTCAAAGTTTTTATCTATTTTTATTGGCAAATCATAAGACATGATGTAACATATGGGATTATATATTGTCTTGTTGCCAGTGGCGGAGGGGTAACAATTTAAGCGGGGTCAAATAAGAATATGAAATATGTCTTTTATAAGAAATGATGTAGCCACAAACAAAATTGTTTTAAGTGAACTAGTTTTTTTTTCTAGATTTTTATGATGTAATTATCTTCTAAATTGTTTTAAGTGAACTAACGGTAGTTAGATGATTTGGATTCAAATCCAGTTATATTTGTTTGTCTCAAAATTGGAACAAAATTTGTGTGGTCAAGATTAGTTACATGTTTCTTAATGTATTATACAGTAAATGTTTTAGTATATACATTGCGAATAGACTAATTGTCATGTGTAATATAATGATATTAAAGAAGCTAGTTTGAATGTTTATTAGGTATTTGAATGACGTTGATTACTTCGGAGGATATGAACAAGAAGATCTTGAACAACTATTTGAAGCAATGCAGTCCAATTTTAAGGCATGGTGTTCTGGTTTCGCTCCATTGGCAGTTGGTGGCGACATGGAGTCTATATCAGTACAAGAATTTAGTAGGACACTTTTCAATATGAGACCTGACATTGCTTTGAGCGTTGCACAAACCATTTTCCAGAGTGACATGCGACATCTGCTGTGCCATGTGGTAGTCCCATGTCATATCATCCAAAGCATGAAGGATCTAGCTGTTCCTGTGGTCGTTTCTGAGTATCTTCACCAAAACCTTGGCGGTGAGTCCATAGTCGAGGTCATGTCGACAGATGGTCACCTTCCGCAACTAAGCTCACCAGATGTTGTGGTTCCGGTGCTTCTCAGGCATATCCGTGGTGATATCGTTGTGTAATTGTGTGTTTAGTTTTGTTTTCTTTGTGCTTGGTTGTGAAACTACAACTTGTTGATAAAACTTTTATTATGAATTCGGAATAATCTTGTAATTGTGTATGTGCAAATTAAAATATGACATTTCTATTTTGTTTTCTTATTATCAAATCACCTGGCTATTATGGTATCTATTATTATATATACTAAAAGGGAGAATCATTCACTGTAGCAGCTACAGTGCTTGTTACAGTAGACGAAACAGTAGTTTTGTGAGTACGGAATACTGTAGCATTTTACTGTAGCAGTGTTGTTCATCCGTTTTTTTTTTTTTTTTTTTTTTTTTGAGGTTAAATATTTAACAAAAATAATTTTTAATTTTTTTTTCTTCTGCGGATATCGATCTTTTGCAAATTTAGTCGTTATTAACAAAAATATTTTTTTTCAATCGTTTTATTTCAAGTTTAAATTAACCATAATATTTCAGCAATAATTTTTTTCAAATGTTTTATTTCAAGTTTAAATTAACCACAACATATCCGCAGCAACGCGCGGGGACCCCGCTCGTTTGAATTATTAATGAGCCACACGAGTAGACAGCCACATGAGCAGATAGCCAGCTAGTAAAAAACACAAAAAACAATTCATATATGCTGTTGTTACATGATAATTTGAACAAACGATTACAGTAATATTTTCATTCTATATTACTCAAACTGAACACATGCATATATGCTATGAAAAGCAATAATAACATGCCGAACACCAGACAATTATTTTCCGAAGTTGACTAGTCTATGCTTCTCACTTAACCGATTGTGTTTTACCTTATGAAAGAAAAATGATACACTTAGGGGCGTACACTATATTCATTTTGACAAAATATTAATATAGAACTTATATTTGTCATATAACCAATGTACCAATCATAGCCATTTATTTAAAAAAAAAAAAAAAAAAAAAAAAAAAAACCTTTAACCTTTAAAAAAAAATTAAATATCTCTCAAATCGTTAATCGTTACGCGAAAAAAATCATACTATCGCAAAGAGAATAAAATTACATTTCTATAGATTTGCATTGTTATATACTCTCGACGAACTTTTTTTTCGACAATTTTTTTTTTTTTCAAAATTTCTGCACAGAAAAATGACATGTGATTGGTTAAAACCAATCACATGTGATTTTTACGAATAACATGTGATTTGTAAAATTCATATGTGATTCGTAAGAATCATATATGATTTGTAAAAATCAAATCATATGTGATTTTTACGAATCACATGTGATTTTTCTGAACGAAATTTTTTGAAAATAAAAATGTTCGTAAAAATGAATTCATTAAAAGTATATAACAATGCATATCTATAGAATATAATTTAATTATCGTCATGGTTGTATATTTTTTTATAGCTTGAAGATTTACCGTTTGTAAGATATGTTGTTTAAAAAAAATGTGAAAAATAAATTTTTATTAATTTAGATAAAAAAAAAAAAAAAAATAGATGCCTATAGTTGCTTCATTAATTTTAGCACAAATATAAGTTCTATATTGATCTCAACTCTATTCTTTTAATTCCCAAATGCAAATAAAAATATATTCGTATACGTATTTGGATTTATATATATATATATATATATATATATATATATATATATATATATGTTATGGATGGAGGGAATATTCCAAGATTCCGTCGCAATTGAATAAGACAATATTTTTCTTTCTGGAATTTGCTAGCAACCCACGCCCGGCCACCAGCCCAATTCTTTTGAGAAAAAATAATTCAAAAAAATTACAAAACACCACCCAAACTTCTTACTATTAACGATTTTTTAAAATAACAAACTTTATTTACCAAATATCCAACAAATATCTCGCAGTTTTTTTAATAAAAATAAATACCCGAAAAGAAGCCTCTCAATAACGAACAAAACAAGCCCAATATTGATACATTTTTTACGTTCCTATGATTTTATATATATATATATATATATATATATATCGGGCATGACTTGTAATTATAATTCAGATGGTTTTAGTTAACGTAAAATTATTTGTAAGGGCGCCAATTTCATTTTATTATTTTAGGCTATTAATTTACGGTTTAAAAATTTTAAGAGAAAGTTAATTATATCACATAGACCTTCTCACCGAGTGATCGTAGCATCTGATGGTTCAACCACTCTTAGTCTCTACATTAATCAGAAACACAATACAATAAATGAACATTCATATTGTATTATACAATTTCAAACCAGCTTTTGAACAGGCGGGCATTTCTTGTAATTATAATTTTGATGGTGTCAGTTATTAGAAAATTAATTTAATCAACTTCGATTTCATTTAATTTTGTTATGATTTTAGTTTACGTTTAAATTTTTTTAAGAGAAGCTGAGGTTGGCGTAAAAGAAGATTCGTGTTGTTATTTTTTACAATTTCAAATCTGGTTTGTTTCACAACTGTAGATGAACTTTCAAACAATGGTTGTCAGTGAACATATACCTTGGACGATGATGGGCATTTATCAACCGAGACGGTTGGCAACAAAGGAATATCTCTTATTGAAAGTCTACAATTTCTGAATCACTTGTATTTGTGGAGATGCATTCATCACAGTACCCTCTCCTATCACATTCAAGGCACCATATAATATTATGTCTGTCATCCCATCAGCACTGATGACATACTTGCCCACCTGTGTCATCCGATGATATTGAATTCCCATAAGAAGTTTCCTGAGAATAGGCCAAATGGATTTTAATACAATAAAAATTACTTGACAAACTAAGCATGGTAAATCTATGCGGAAAATAAAAAGTATCTCCAATAAATGAAAGTCTAATCCAAGTTACCCCCTTATCTTTTTATATGGTCCATCTTGTTTTCCTTTCTATTCGGGCATGTTACATGAGTATAATTTACAGGATAAAGCATAGAACTTTGCAAATCAATTCAGTTTGTCATCTAAATCACCACATAGACCACAAAGATTTGATGTTCTCGGGCCACAACAACATTATGAAATTATTGGTTGAGCATGACACTCAGATCCTTTTTATACAAAGTTCTCCTATATAAACTAAGAAAATTTGTCAAAAGCAATAAAAATTTGTAATTCCACTTACTATCATGGCGCTAGCACCATGCATCTTCTCAGATCTGCTATTTAATGAGTCCGCACCAGAAGAAGGTGTCATGTAACAAATTTGATCATATCAAGAACAAAAGCATAACTACAAAATAAGTTCTGTCAATCAAATAAACATACAACAATCAGGATAGTAAATGAATATATCAGTCAATCGTCATAGTGTTAAATGCAGCAATGATAACAGCAAAATTCAAAGGACGTGTCTTTTATGGGTTACTTGATAATAGAGAGTAGTAATCTTAATTTAAGATTTTTTCATAATTGCCACTTATATTTGTTACCGCGCGTCCTCCAACACAGCCTCTTATTCCCGAACCATTAGAATAATACAAAATAATTTGCAGTTTCGGATTGTAAGCATAAACCTGTCTTCTATGCATTTGCAAGAAACTGGGTTGCTGTTTGATGGTCGTGAGCGGCTTGTGGCGTTATTGCACCATCCATATCAGATGATTGAGCACCTACAGCTCCAACGCTGCCTGATCCTACATGTTCAGTGCGTATTATGGATCAAGAAAGGGTCGGGATAACATCGGAATAATAACAAAAGGAATAGTGCCACAAACATAATAGTTTCTTAAGTACCTGTTTTAGGGGCTTTTAATGGATCAAACTCTGTCTCCAAGTCTATACAACCATATTAATAGAAGTTTGTTTCTTGTAGATAGATATAGTAAAAAAAAAAAAAAAAAAAAAAAAAGGGTAACAGACAGTACCATAAGACATGAATCTGATGCACTTGGTTTGTAAAATCCTCTTACCACAATAAACAGACAACCATGTATTTAGAAATTCAAATTCAATTCGATGTTCAATCAAATAGATATTAGTAATCAGAAAACATGTCAATTCGTCACCTCTAAATGAAAACAACATATACAATCAATCCTAAAAAACACCTATAGTTAAAATCAGTAATTTCAAACTTGATAATAGACATTAGCTTTGGGAGCTGGTAAAGTGGATACCATCAGAAAAACAACCTCCTTGTATCTTTGCTTCAACATCCTTAGCTACCTCGACATCCCTTGATCATATGCAGTACCTACAATATTCATGCACCAAGTGATTATAAGCTCATTATCTCATTGATGATTGATCTAAAGTCAAACAATTGTAAACTTAGAGCTATATTTGTCAAAATTAAAACCTTTATAGTATGACCTTTATATCCACCCTCATGTAAATAACGTTAAACTACAGGAGGACATTTGTTTGATCAAAAAAGAAAATAAAAAACATGCTAAAAAACCTTATAACCTTATGCATCTAAGATAGGCATCTGACGCCCTTTAAATATTCTAAAAAACCTTATAACCTAGCTTATAAAATATTCCACCAGTAAGCAATTTCAAACATCCCTTATAAGCAACTTTAATAATGATAAACAATTTTCTATATAAGCAGTCTTAATTAGCATTCTATTGAATCGCTGCTTGTGACGCTCCGTTCTTTGCTATGTATCAGCTCTGTCCTCAACCCACGGGAGCATTTACTACAGATGGTGTCATATACCTTGATTAGAAAGAAAAAAAAATCCATAAACTACATGACTAAATTGGTACTAAGTTATGGCTGCTTACATATTCAACACAGGTGTAGGGGAAAAATTCCCAAATTTCCATTTCAAATGTAGCTAACTGCCATCGCAAACATCACTTGCTGCGTCATCCACATGTCATAGCTATGCAATAATAGTAATGACAGTGAGAGCAATACCACAACATGCTCAAAGAGGATACAATCTCAAGTGACATGATCGATTGCCACATGATATGCATGTTGTCATATCCTTATAAAGTAAAATTATTAAATAAAAATAAAATCTTAAAATATATATCTCACCCATAAGAAAAACAATACTTATTACGATAAGACCACATGATCGAGTACATGATATATACATGTGTTAGGAATACAAATATTCCTGTAAAAGTCTCGGTCACCTAATGATTGTAATAGCATTAAGGTAGCTCGTAGTTAGTTAGTTTATTAGTTAATTAGTATTAGATTAAGTAACACCGTGGAAGAAGGAACGGGTCTTTACCCACTGTATGCCTGATCCACAGCCCGGGAGTGGGCGTTATATTGTAACTATAAATACCCCTCTCCACATGTGGAGAGGGTTGGACCTTTCATACATTTTCAATCTAATATTTTCTTTTTCTTTCAAGGTTCCTCCCTTTTCTCTCATCTCCTCCCTCCTCCCATTTCTACGCCTCACTCAACACCACATGAACATGTTTCCAACATAATTTGTATTCTACAATTGGTATCAAGAGCCAAGGTTTCATCTTAGGGCCTTGTAGAATCGAATTTGATGATGTTTTGAGTGGTTTTGTGAGTTTGGTGCCACTCTCTTGGAAAACATCTTGGTTTTATCCCTCTAGTCTTGTTATACATGTTTGTGATGTCCTTTTATGTTCATTAGTGTTTGTGGAACATTGTAGTGTTGAGTGTATTACAATATCATCAAGCTATTTGAAGTTTGGAATTGATTTTAGGCGTTTTTCTTAGTTGCGGTTAAGTCCACTGTTTCATTGCTTGGTTGCGGTTAAGTCCTGCGTGCTGCGATTAACTTTCTGCGTTTACTATTTCGGGAATACAAACAAAACGCAACGAAAGTGACAGTTTTGGACTTTTGTCTCTGCGAGTAGATTCTGCGGTTAAGTCTTCCTCAGCTTCATATTGCGTCTAGGTTCTGCGGTTAAATATTTTGCGTTTGGTTCCAAGTACTGCGGTTAGATTCTCTGCGGTTAAGTGTGTTGCGGTTAACTCATTGCGATTAAGTGTCTTGTGTTCAAGTGCATTGCGATTAACTGTCTCTGCGGTTGGTTATTTTCTGCGGTTAGTTATAATCTGCGGTTAGTGTCTTGCGGTTAGTATTTTTGGTCTGCGGTTCGCCTAGGTTGCGGTTAGTTCATACTGCGACTGGATTTTGTTGTGGTTTGGTATAACTTGCGGTTAGTGCTCTGCGGTTAGTTTCTTGGACCTGCGGTTTGCTCTGGTTGCGGTTAGCTCATACTGCGGTTGGATTGTGTTCTGCGGTTTAGTCAAGTTGTGGTTAAGTTGCGGTTGGATTTTATTGTGGTTAAGTTGTGGTTTACTTATTTGTGATGTCGACTTCTTCCGATGACATTCAAGCTGCGGGGTCTGACACCCGACCTCCGATGTTGGACAGAACTGACTATGAATCATGGGCTCAAAGGATACGGCTGTACTGTCTAGGTAAAGATAATGGGGTTAACATTCTGAAATCCATCGATGAGGGACCCTTTCAAGTGGGTACTACTAGAGACACGATTTCAGAAGCAACTGATCAACTACCGGCCGTGTTTGGTCCTGATAGACCTCGCACTTACAATGAGTTGTCTGAAGAAGAAAAGAAACGCTATGATGCAGACATCAGAGCATCTAATATCATCATTCAAGGCCTTCCCAAAGATGTCTACAAACTGATCAACTTCAACACTAAAGCAAAGGCGGTCTGGGATAATGTCAAAATGCTTCTTGCAGGGTCTGAGTTAACTAAAGAAGATCGTGAGTCACATCTATACGATGAATTTGAGCATTTCAAAATGAATCCAGGTGAAAGCATTACTGACTATTACGTCAGATTTCACAAGTTGGTCAATGACATGAGAGCTATCAAGATGACAATGCCCAACATACAACTCAATTCAAAATTCGTGAACAACATGGCACCGGAATGGGATAGGTTTGTCACGGCTGTTAAGCTCAACAAGGGTCTCAGGCATACCAATCATGAACAACTGTATGCGTATCTCCAGCAACATGAGAAACATGCAGCTTACGATCGGCTAATGCGAGAAAAGCTCAATCCGTCTGCAACAAATGAATCTCTTGCTTTTGTCTCCAATGTTCAACAACCTAATCAAACCTCTAAAGATCAAGTTCAACCATCACAATCATCCTCCAGGTCTACCCCAACCATTAGTCAATCATCAACTCCCTCACCATCTGCATTGAATACTCAACTTGATTCTGGGTATTCTCACACTGACATGATGATTGATAATCTCTCCAACCAAGTGTCTTTACTGGTCCAACAGTTCAGGGCTGCACTCCCATCTACTAACAACCAGCTCAGAATCTCATCTAATCCACGTAATCAGGCAGTCATTGAAGATGGTAGGGTAGTGGTGCAGAATGTGCAGGGAAGACAGAAATTCAACCAAAGAAATGCTGGTAGAGAAAATGGGCAGTACAGAGTTGGGAATGCTCTTCAAGCACAAGCTAAGCAACCGAAATGCTACAACTGCGGAGGGTTGGGCCACATTGCTAGGAATTGCACTCTCCCAAAACGTCCCCAAAACTCTGAGTACTTCAAAGACAAGATGCTGCTGATGCAGGCACAAGAAAATGGGACTGTGTTTGATGAAGAAGCTTTGCTCTTTCTGGCCGGTAATGATGGGAACACCTTTGATGCTGATGTGGATGATCAACCTGTTCAGGACATGGCTCTTAATGATCCAAATATCTTTCAAGTTGAAGAGTGTGATGCATTTGACTCAGACGTGGATGATGAACCAACTGCTCAAACAATCTTCATGGCTAATCTGTCTGCAGCAGCATCCTCTTCACAGCATCCTGATTTATCCATCACGTCTGCTATCTCTGAGGTACCAACATCCTCTGTACACGATCTGAATAATTCTGCACCTATACCGGGGGCATGTGGCTCTGTACAACCCAAGAATATTGTCAACACAGACATCACAAATATGGGTAATACCAATAATATCCCATATGAAATGTATGTGAATGACAATGGAACCCAAGTTGTACCGAGTGACATGCCGTCTATTGATTCTAGTAAGCATGAGATATATGAGCACTCTATATACAACCCTGATGATTCTCTGATCACTAGAATTAACGCCCTTAAGGATCAAGTAAACATTTATGAGCAGCGTGCTAAGTTTGAGTTGAATGAACGTGAGCAGAAAATGGAATGGCAACTGCGTACTTACATATCTGAAAATAATTCCAAACAAGAATCATTAAAAAGGGAACTAGTTTCTTTAAAGAACCAATTGAATCAAACCGTCAAACAAAAACTTGAGGTTCAAAAAGGTTTGACTACAATCAAACAAGAATTCAAGGATAAAGAAACTAAACTTCTAAATGACTTCTCAAAATTAAAAATGTTAAAAAATAAATTGGAAGATAAGTTGTACACACAGGGCCAAACCATTCAATCTGCTCAAATGATGGAAAGTCACAGGAAGTTAAGTGATGAATTTAGTGAACATGATACCTCCAAACCCAAAGCAAGATTCCTTAAAATAGGTCTAGGTGCACAACCTGCATTATATGATGCAAAAACTATGCTTGAACCTAACCATGCACCTCCTGATACTCGATCCTATGACCACATCAATGAGGCAGAGGATAGAACTAGGGCAAAACTTGCTGAACGGTTAAAGGATCCTAAATGCATTGCTAAGAATCTCGTGTTTCACTATGATTATGCTAATGACAATCACACTGCAATTTTTGTTCCTCAAAAGAGAATTTTTCCTGAAAAAGTGTTTTGGAATATTGACATTGAGAGAATGCAAGCTGAAAGAGTTGTAGGCAACACACGCACTATGTTTAGAATTGCTCACCCAACTGCCTATCCCCTGAACACACCCAGACACCTTGTCCCTTTCACTCTTCCCACACAATGTAATACTCTAATTGGGCTGTATGTGCTTGGTCAATTGTTCAATGAATTTGAGAAAACCTGTAAAATAAGAATTACACCTACAGGGATTACAGAAGGGGAAAGGGGTTTTGAGCAAACAAAACAGTGTTACCTAACTGAAGTTATGCCATTTTTTAAACTTCTAAAAGAACATTTTGAGGGACTTAAAAACACCATTAATGATGATGTGACTCAAATGAAAAAGGTTTTTGATGAAGTGGAAAGTGAGGGTAACCAACTTGCTATTGATCTCAAACACAGTGAAATTAACAGGAAAAACATTCTCATCATGAATGATAATTTGATTGCTAACTGCATTGCTAAAGATGTGTTTTATACTGTTACCGACTCTGCGCTATCTGCTCGACAATTTCATGAAATGTCGGTTACTCTGAATGTCTTCCAAAATCGTGTGATTGAGCTTGAGGGGGAGAATTACAAACTTATTAAAAAAATTCAAAACGATGATCATGATAACATGGTCAGGAATTTCTCAAAATTAGAAGTTGATAATTTGAACCTACAATTAAAATATCAACATCTAGAAGAAAGTATAAAAATATCAAATGCCAAGATATCTTCGGATGTTCCTGAATTTGATACATGTTTTGAATTAGCCAAAAAGGATGAAGTAATTCAAGCTCACTCTAACACGATTCGGAAGTTGAAGGTCCAAATTGCACAATTAAAATCGAACAGAAGTGATGTGATCAATACCAATTACCAGAAGTCTATGGATTCTCAAAATTTTCAAAAACAGGGCACTATCAATGAGTTACAACATGAAAATGAGTGGCTTCGTGCTGAAATGTCCAACGCTAAACAACATTATAAAGAATTGTTTGAGTCAATCAAAACAACACGTGACCAAAACAATGAGAAAGTCACTTCTTTGTTAAATGAAATTGAGAATCTAAAGACCATGGTAAAGGGTAAAATGCCTGTTGTTTCATGTGATCATGCAATGTCCAAGGTACCTGCTTGTAATAAATATGCGTGCGATGCTGTGAATGTTTCTCTTCCCCTTAGGAACAATAAGTTAGTTCATAATAACTATCTTAGAAATCTTAAGGATTGTCTGGCCATACTTAGAGAAACCATTGAAGATGAGAGGATTGCTAAACCACTTGATGATGGTATTATTGGTGCGTGCTTCCTCACTAATAGGGCCCAGGAATTGTTAGAATATGCCATAGGATCATGCCCAAAGAATGATACCAAGTCGGATAGGACAACTGCATTGCACCCTCTCAGTGGCAACAAGCATGTCACAGTTGACTTTCCCCAAATCATGCCTCAATCCTCCATCTTGATCACCAGTAAACAAGTAGCAACTAATCAGACTAATGTTCCCATCATTGCTTCTACAGGAGTAAAAGGTGTATCTAATGCTAGCAAGTCACAGCCTAAGGGCAATACAAAGAATGATAGGACTTTGCCGGCTAAGAGCTCACTTATGAAGGAAGTAGAAGAATCATCTAGGAACAATAAAGTGTTGCTTAGTGAAAGGAATCGAGTTATTTCAAACATTTGTGTGAACAATGATGTAATTAATTCGAATTCTGATGCTATTTGTAAGACATGTAACAAATGCTTATTTTATGGTGATCATGATGCATGTGCTGTGCCTTTTCTTAAATCTATTATACAATCACCAGATATGAATGTTTCTAGTGTTAAACGAGCAAAACAAGTCTGGAATAAAACAGGAAAAGTGTTCACTAATGTTGGTTATCAATGGAGACCTACTGGAAGGAAATTCACTCCGAAGAAAATGTACCCAGTGACTAGGACTACTAACTCTAGAGATATGCCTATTAGGAAGTGGAGACCTACTGGTAGACTATTTCCTATAGAAGCAATAGATACCACTTCTAGTTCTAGTGCATCAAAATGTGAACACTTCAGTGAGATACCTGTTACTTATGATAATCCAATATTTGTGTATTCTAACCAAACGGACCCCAATTGTGTGTGGGGCTCCAGCTTTTTCAGTTATCCACGATTGTCTGGTTTCAAATGCAGGTCGTACAAATCGTCCTTTGGTATTTGGACTCAGGCTGCTCAAAACATATGACTGGTGATCGCTCAAGGCTCAAGAATTTCGTGGAAAAATTTATTGGTACGGTTAGGTTTGGGAATGATCATTTTGGGTCTATAATGGGTTATGGTGATTATGTCTTTGGAGACAGTGTCATATCCAGAGTCTACTACGTGGAAGGTCTCGGGCACAATCTATTTTCTGTTGGTCAATTCTGTGACTCTGATCTCGAAGTTGCCTTCAGAAAGCACACCTGTTTTGTTAGAGAATTAGATGGTGTTGATCTTCTCAAGGGGAGTCGGGGCACTAATCTTTACACCATCTCCATCGAAGATATGCTACGGTCCTCTCCAATTTGTCTGCTCTCTAAAGCATCCAAGAACAAATCATGGTTGTGGCATCGACGCTTAAACCATTTGAACTTCGGTACCATCAATGAACTTACACGTAAGGATCTTGTTCGAGGCTTGCCCAGACTCAAGTATGAAAAAGATCATCTGTGTTCCGCCTGTCAAATGGGCAAAAGCAAAAAACATACCCATAAACCCAAAACCGTCAATTCAATCATGGAAGTTCTTCATACCCTTCATATGGATCTTTGTGGACCAATGAGGATTCAAAGTATCAATGGAAAGAAATATGTGCTGGTTATTGTTGATGATCACTCTCGATTCACATGGGTGAAGTTTCTACGATCAAAAGATGAAACTCCTGAAACCATCATCAAACTCATCAAGATGTTGCAAGTCCGTCTCAACAAAACAGTTAGAGTCGTTCGTACTGATAATGGAACAGAATTTGTGAACAAACAACTTACTCTATTTTATGAAGGTGTCGGGATTAGTCATCAAAAGAGCATACCAAGAACTCCTCAACAAAATGGAGTTGTAGAAAGACGCAATCGCACCTTAGTTGAAGCTGCAAGGACTATGCTCATCTTTTCCAAAGCTCCTCTATTTCTTTGGGCTGAGGCAATTGCCACCGCATGTTACACTCAGAACCGATCCTTGATACATCCTCTCCACTGCAAAACTCCCTATGAACTGGTCCATGGCAGAAAACCCGACCTTTCGTTTCTTCGAGTTTTTGGTGCACTGTGTTATCCTACAAATGACAGTGAAGACCTTGGGAAACTCAAGGCCAAGGCCGACATTGGTTTCTTCGTTGGCTATGCTCCAGAGCGAAAGGGGTACCGAATCTACAACAAACGTACCAGAGATATAATGGAAACAATCCACGTTACTTTCGATGAGCTGACTGAGCAACCGGTTCCTGGACAATCAAGTTCTGGACCCGTACCTAACCTTTTGTCCCCTGGACCAATTAGTTCCAGGCTTGTACAGAATCCCATTCCTGCTGCTCCTTTTGTACCCCCTACGAGTGAAGATTGGAAGAAATTGTTTGACCCAATGTTTGATGAATACTTTGAACCTCAACAGATGAATGCTCCCGAAGCTACAATGGTTCAACCACCAGATGGGGTGGTGAATGATCTAGATGACAATAACGGTCCATCCACTTCATTGTCATGGGATTCTGAAGCCCCTGCCATCAGTCAATCGGTCAACACGTCCAATGTCCATCCTTCACTTGCACATCGAGCGGCAAATGTAGATAATTCATCTGAAGTTAATCCTTTTGCTCCACCTGATAATGAGCCGTTTGTTAACATCTTTGCCCCTGAACCATCAAATGATGCAACATCCTCTGATGAATCTAACACGGCTACCTCAGTCCCACATTCTCAACCCCATGAATACCTTCGAAAATGGACCAATGATCATCCTATTGACAACATCATTGGGAACCCTTCACGTCCAGTATCAACCCGCAAGCAACTTGCAACTGACGCATTATGGTGTTTCTTCAATTCTGTTCTCTCTAAAGCTGAACCAAAAAGCGTCAAGGATGCAATGTGTAAACACTCATGGTTCACTGCAATGGTGGACGAGATTCATGAATTTGACCGACTGGACGTCTGGGAACTAGTACCACCTCCCGAGTGTGCTATGATCATCGCTCTCAAATGGATATTCAAGGTCAAACTTGATGAGCATGGAGATGTTCTGAAAAACAAAGCTAGGCTCGTGGCAAAAGGATATCGACAAGAAGAAGGTATTGACTTTGAAGAATCCTTCGCCCCAGTTGCTAGAATAGAAGCCATAAGGATCTTTCTCGCTAATGCTGCAAGTCAAAACATGGTGGTTTATCAAATGGATGTCAAGACCGCATTCTTAAATGGGGATCTGAAAGAGGTGGTGTATGTATCTCAACCCGAAGGTTTTGTGGATCCAGAACGCCCTAATCACGTGTATCGATTAAAGAAGGCTCTATATGGGCTTAAACAAGCACCCAGGGCATGGTACGACACCTTGTCTAAATTTCTTCTGGCCAACAAATTCTCCAAAGGCGTTGTTGATCCTACCCTCTTTACCAGAAAAACAGGCAATCACCTTCTACATGTACAAATCTACGTCGATGACATCATCTTTGCCTCGTCTGATCCCTCAGAATGTGATCGTTTCTCTCAAGAGATGAGCTCCGAATTCCAAATGTCTATGATGGGTCAAATGTCATTCTTTCTAGGACTGCAAATTTCTCAAAACCCCAATGGCATATTCATCAATCAATCCAAATACGCCAATGAAACGTTGAAGAAATTTGGATTCGACTCCAGTGATTCAGTTGATACCCCAATGATTGAACGTTCAAAGCTTGACGAAGATGATGTGGGAATTCCGGTCGATCAAACCATGTATCGAAGCATGATTGGCTCATTAATGTACCTTACTGCAAGCAGACCCGACCTTCTGTTCGCAGTTTGCATTTGTGCCCGGTATCAATCCAAACCCACCAAGAAACATTTGGAAGCTGTCAAGAGAGTCTTTCGATACCTTAAAGGAACAATCCACTTGGGCCTTTGGTACCCTAAAGAAACTTCTATGGCTCTCACAGCATATTCGGATGCTGATCATGCTGGATGTCAAGATACTCGTCGCAGTACATCTGGGGGCGCACAGTTTTTAGGAAATAAGCTAGTCAGTTGGTCTTCAAAGAAACAGATGAGTACATCCATCTCCTCCACTGAAGCTGAATACATTGCCATGTCATCATGCTGTGCTCAGATCCTCTGGATGCGATCTCAACTTTCTGACTATGGTTTCATTTGCAATAAGATTCCTATGTACTGTGACAACAAAAGTGCAATTGCACTCTGCTGCAACAATGTCCAGCATTCTAGAACTAAACATATTGACATTCGACATCACTTCATCAGGGAACAAGTTGAGAAAGGGATTGTGGAACTTTACTTTGTGAGGACTGAGTTCCAACTAGCCGATATCTTCACCAAAGCACTCTCTAGGGAACGGTTTCACTTCATCCTCCCACACCTTGGTATGAAGAGTCTCACACCTGAGGATCTCAAGTGTCTTTAGGAAGATCGAGAGGAGTAAAAGGGTTGCTTCACGTATCCTTGTGTATCCTTATAAACATTTCTCTTGCCTTCTGCATCCTATCTCTCATTATGTACATACTTCTATATATATATATATATATATATATATATATATATATATATATATATATATATATATATATATATATATAAAATTTTACAAAAATTTCAAAAATATTCTTCTCACGACATGTCTCTTGTGTAATCAATATTATGTACGTTTCTAGAAATGTCATTCAATAATGACACGGAATCATACATATGCTTGAGCAAGAGTTTTTCGGTTTCAAATAAAGTTTCTTTTCTAAAACATGTCGTTTCTCAAAACATTCTTAAAACTATGGCTTGCAGTCATTTCAGGCTGCAACCCGGACTTCAAAAATATGGTTTGCTATTACTTCAGATAGCAACCCGGTTTTCAACATTAAGGAAAACACGTCGCCAAAAAGACGGTTGTTCCTAACAAAGGGTGCCGTTCATCCGGGCGTGAATTACTTTATATTCATGCACCCTCGATCTAATGTACGCTTCAGTGCATTATGTCTTGATAAAGAAGAGAAATCTTCTTTTTATCGCCAAATACTTTCCCTTCTATGATTTTTCCGGGAAGTATTTGTGCAAAACTTGGTGGTACCATGAGATTTTGATTGAAAGTCAATTTGAACTCAAATTTTGATACAATTTTCACTCAATCAATGACGTTACTAGTTTATGAAAATATTTATGCTTTAACATCCGTCATTGATTGAGGGGGAGAGTGATTTTTCTCAAAATTTTATGTATCATCAAAACTCACCACACTTTGTACAAAACAAAAGCAACAAAACGATTTGTGATGGTTATGTGTCAGAATAAGTAAATTTTCAAAGAGTTCTCGTCAAAACTTCGAATCTTTTGCAAACTCTTCAAATCTGACACATACCAACCTCCCTCACAGTTTGAGGGGGAGCAAGAAAAAGTTCCTTTTTATCAGAAAATATTAAAATTGACCGCATTTCTCTCCCAAAACGCTTTCTGAATTATTTAAATCAATTAAGATCAAAAATCTCGAAAGATTTGAAATTTTTGATCGGGGGAGAGAATGTGATTTAAATATGCAATCTGATATCAAATGTGATCTTTTCGACTCAATAATATGCTCCCACATATGTGCTAAACACTTTCGTATATCGATGCACATATTGAGGGGGAGCGAAAGGCGTTTGTGGAAGTTATACCAAAGACCGACCATTTATCTTTACGCATGGAGTTATAAGGTTGGTTAAGGTTAGGTATAAGTTCCCATGATCCACCAGAACCGGAAGGATCTTCCCAGGGACAATCCATAGATAGATTAGAAGTCCTTAGGATTGATTGAAAAAAGGAGTAATGTGAGAAAGGGAAGAGTGCGGACTGAGATAGAGCTAGGACTGGAACAAACCCAACAAGGTTCTAGTGATGAAGTCTCGGTAAGCACTGAAGGGGTTGAAGAATGAAAAAGAAATGAAATGAGAAAGGGTGAAAAGAAATAGCCCTCCATATATTCAACCTTAGGGCAGAAACCGGGTTCAATTCAAAATCTATTGGCGGTTACTAAGGTAACGCCGGTATTGAAGACAAGACGTCATGGACCCAGTGACGCACTGCACCAAAACTTCCCAACCACTCAAGTTCTCTTAAAAGAGCTTGTTTCATTCTCACGGGGAACCCTGTGCAATGTATCGACCGCTCATTGCGAGCTATGTTGATACCTAAAACAGGAGACGCCTCCCCAGTCTCCAGGAGCGGATCAAAACGCACTATTGAGTCTAGAGCCATGAGATCATCCATGAATCTCGTTAGGACACATTCCAAATATGCTTATTGTTTCACATAATGTGGAAAATAAGATAAAATATTTAGAGTCCTACGCATTATCCTTGTGGTATTGCCAGAACATCCGAGTGATATGAAAATATTCACGATGAAGATGGAAATCCTTCTAGAGCGAACATCTTTCAAGCTCTTGGTAGGTGACATGTGAGATCCATCTTGGATCAAGGATCAAGTGACAACTGGAAAGCAACGATGGTGCGATTCAAATTTGAATCAAACTTGTTCCAGGAAATGGATTGACGGATACTTTTGCCAAAACCTCTCAATGTGCTCACCAACCTATCTTTCGAGCACATTGAGTGTGTAAAATGTTTCAAACAAAAGTATTTTTGATGGAAATGTGATTCAAAGTATAAAACTCTCGTCGTGTCTCAAAAATGTTTATCATAGGACACGCGAGTGATTTCTATAAATCTATTTCTCATCAATCCGTGAATATCTATTCACCGATTCACTCTATCGTGCTGTCTGCTTTGAGACGTTCCGGTATGAGAACATGCTAAGTATGAAGATTCCGAAGTGGATTCTTTGGAATCTTCATTACTACAAGCTGGAAATTCCTGTCAAGGAGAGTCTTCTTTAAAAGAGACTCTACCTGATCACAGGTCGGTTTTCACAAAACCGGAGGGTAGTCTGTCCTCGCAGAATGAATGACAAAGCCATATTCGTTCTCTATCTTTATTGCTAACTGTTTTATTTCAGGGACACATATAAAGATGGCGTTGATGGCTCCAGTGTCCAGCTGAATCGGGTCAATCCATACCTCATGCTCACACATCCTCCACACTATCAATGAAGATGAGAGACTTGCTACAACAAATGTTGAGAGACTAATAACAACATTTCCGCAACTCTGATGAAAAGGTCTCCTAATCCACAAACTCCAATGCAACGTCTCCAGATACAGAAGGGTGTGAGCATGATGGTCCTTAGTCACTACATCACATGAATGCAATACAACTATGGATGAGCTTGGAGATTTACTTTGGCTGATGATCTCAAAGGAAGCTCAAGGATCACACATCACAAAGGAATCCGAATCACAAGTCTGTTGCTTGAAGTACAAAGTGTGAAGTGAAGTGAAGAATCAGATCCTACGAGCTACAGAGACTAAAGAATGCTTAAAGACCAAAGAGCTTAATTTCAAAGGTGACCTCGCTTAGGGGGAGATTGTTAGGAATACAAATATTCCTGTAAAAGTCTCGGTCACCTAATGATTGTAATAGCATTAAGGTAGCTCGTAGTTAGTTAGTTTATTAGTTAATTAGTATTAGATTAAGTAACACCGTGGAAGAAGGAACGGGTCTTTACCCACTGTATGCCTGATCCACAGCCCGGGAGTGGGCGTTATATTGTAACTATAAATACCCCTCTCCACATGTGGAGAGGGTTGGACCTTTCATACATTTTCAATCTAATCTTTTCTTTTTCTTTCAAGGTTCCTCCCTTTTCTCTCATCTCCTCCCTCCTCCCATTTCTACGCCTCACTCAACACCACATGAACATGTTTCCAACATAATTTGTATTCTACAACATGTCACTAATTAACCACGTCAAACCTTTGTTTCTTTTGCGATTTATACATACAGTTTAAAATCACAGGATGTAAATACAACTTTGTTTCTTTTCCTGCAATCCAAGTCCATTTGTTCCTTGCCTGTCTTGGAGGACTGCAGTTGTTGTTTTGTTGTCAACAGGAATTGGGAACGTGATGGAACAGCCGGACTGCCAAGAAGTACCAAGTTAGAACCCTGTTGGCATAAGTCAAAACATTTGTGGTTTATCCATGAGCGATTAGTATAGCAGAGGTTGTAAAGGGATTCGTGTAGACATGATTAATCTGCACATCGAAACAGCAAAGAAAAGCTCATCGTTCAGGGCTACATTTGCAATTCTTAAAAGGTAATTCTCCCCCTTGTCGACTTCCATTGCAAACATATCTGAAAAGTAGCTTCAAACATCGTCAATAGCAGCACATTTAAACACCATAAAACTAAACATTGGCAAGCAAGATAAATAAGAAATAACACCTTTATGAAATTGATAAAAATGAGAACATCATCCTCATTAAACCGCTTAATATCACTTAACTGATAAAGTACCAAGCCATCGTTTATGCCTTGCAAATGTAAGAAGTCAAAGTTGACCTGCAATAAACATTTTATAAAGTCAACCATCTACTGGAGTACCAATTTAGCTTTAGAACAAATTCACACCTCAACAAAATAAAAAGTTTATACTCAAAACTGAAAATACATAATGTCAATTAACCGAACCCCCTAGAAACAAATATAATATCCAGTTTGAAAAGTTATATAAACATAAGCTAATATGGGATAGGTATTAGCATGTATTGCAAGTTATCTATTCTGGAATACCACAGCTCCAAGCCTCCAACACCAAGATTGAATCCAACCAACCACCCCTTGATTCAAATTAATACCTCAATCTTTACAATACAAGAAACCAGAAACCAATATATCACAATGAATGATCTAAAGTATAGAAACAGAAACAACAACTGGATCAAAATAGTTGATCAGTCAAGCGATTACATAAGAATGATTATATTCAACTTTGAGAGAATAACGAAGACTGTGTGAGATGATAATGAGCAGAGGTGAGAAACCCTAATCCATAGCGATCCTTACATAGCATCCAACTTTAGATAATTACAGCTTCAGTCCCTGCACAATAGAAAAACACACAAATAAAGACAAAACTAAATATTAGAGTTAGAAAGTTTCTGTAATGACAGAAACAGTCCCTGAAAGTTTGAAAGGATATTTTAACACCAACCACCTGAAATTATGATTCATTTGAGACCAGTAATAAAAAAAAATGGAAGTGAATAAAACGATCCAGTTGGCCTGCTGAAGTGGATCGAAATTCATCGACTAAGATTGTTGTGCTCCATGAATTTACAAAAAAAAATAATAATAATAATAATAAAAAATAAAAAAACACCTAAACTTATATTTATAGACTTCTAATCCAATAATTACTTTATCTTTACTTATATTTATAGGTACAATAAACTTATATTTCGGTTTCTTTCAAGTTTTAGGATGTATTTATAGGTACAATAAACATATGAGGATGTATTTGTTGTTTATTGTGTCAATTTATGCACGGACTTTTGTTTTAGGGTTTTAGGATTATGTATAATTGCTTGTAAACCCTATGGAAAGAAACCAAACACAGTAGCGTCTGTCTTCCGGATTTGCACCAACCAACTTATTCAATATCACCACTTATTATAAACCAGCATTATACCTGTTTGTAAACAAAGTAGAACAATAGGTTAGACATTTGTAAACACACATGCATGCACAAATAAGCAAATCCAAACAACTGATAAGTATAAAGAATCACAAAAAATGTTCTCACGGATGATGATGATGATGATGATGTATTATTGAGGACGCTTCTCCTAGTTGAAACCCTGATTTTTGTTTTAGGTTTTTGTGTGAATTACAGCTTCACGATTTTTTGGGAGCCGTATTGTATTAATAATATTGGATTTAGTTTGCTAAATATTTAGAAGTATATTTACTTTCTTTTCTGTGGATGATCACAATCAATGGCTTGGCTCCATTGGTTGGGATGTTTGCTTTGGAAGCTAAAGATGCTGGTTCGAAACTTACTTTCTACATTTTTTAAATCCGAATTTTCTAATTAAACTAAATCCGGATTTTAGTAAAAAATGCTTATGTGGCATGTTGCTTATAAAAATTGCTTACATGACATGGCTGCTAATGACAATTACTGGGCAATGAGGTGGCGTATGTTGCTTATAAAAATTG